>JAODLM010000837.1:0-107616 GCA_036937905.1 Salvia rosmarinus
TAAATGATTCTACTTGAACATCTCTCTCTCTCTCTAGGTTAACGCATGAGAACCATTTTTATCATGAAACGTAAAATCAAAAATAATGAATTACGATAAAGTTACTAAATAAAAAAAATGAAATTTTGGTCCTCATTAGATTCAAAACTGTGAAAATTCGATGTTTTGATTCAATAACTTTCCCAATGAATTCATTAACTTTCATAACGAATTCATTTTGCTCCTAACAAATTTTCAGATAGTTATTAGTTCATGTTAAAATAATTTTATTTGAACCACACCTCCTATATATATTACCTTTTGCTTCATTTTTTCCTTACTCTTAAACTCTCATTGTTTTGATTTCATTGATTGACTTTAATTTGCTTTGGCCGTTGACTTAGATTTTTGCGTGCTTAATTTTTGATCAATTTATCTATTGATTGAACTCTCACAAGTATCCTACCCATTAGAAACATGAAATTAAGTGGAGAATTATTAAACAATAAGAAGAATTGAAATCTAATTAAATCTCATGAGGGTGCACTTGCCAAATTTTGATTGATTAACAAGAAGTAATTTTACCATTGAGAAAATTAGACATGTTCTACTTGTAGAAAATAAAAGTGGGGTTTGTAAGTGTTAAAATTACAAATTCTCAAGGAGGGGATGTCATGTGGCTAGTGACCTGGAGTGAAGTCGTAACAAGGTAGCCATACCGAAGGTGTGGCGATCACCTCCTTTTCGTGGAGAGCTAATGCTTGTTGGATATTTTGGTTTGCCACTGCTTCACACCCAAACCAAAAGAAGGGATACGTCTGAGTTAAACTTGGAGATGGACCATACTGATCTCATAGATACATATAGAATTCTTCAAATCGTTCAATGAAAGTCGTATGTACAGCTTGAGGAGATCTTTCATATCTTTCGAGATCCACCTGTTTTTCATTTGATTGATTTTCACTTACTAATTTAAATAAAATCCTTCAAAATTTGGCTAAACTCACATATTCATCCAACTCAACATAATAATTTCATCTCATATTTTATGCCAACACCATAATACAAGTACATATAACTTATATATTTTATTTATCAATAAAACTAAACACGAGACTGGAACACGAATATTTGACGAGATATTTTATTGCCACAGTGATACTTGCACGATAGAACAAAATATTACTTTTATGCCTACTACATGCTCAAAACTGTGATCGCCATGGCCACTGAAGGAAGCGTTCTGTTTCTCGCTCTTGCATATGTGGTACTTTTCTTCCATCTCTACCCCTCCCACATTTGCAAAACCTTAAAAGCATGCATGAATATTTCTGCAGGCAGACAACGTTGAAGAAAGCAGACGAGCTTCAGTTTTGCCATAATGTCAGGCTTCTCATCTGCTTCCTTCGTCTTAGGCAACCTCTCCACTGCTTCCTCTCCACTTCAGCAACATTTCAAGTATCTTCAATCTTTGCAGTCCATGTCTCAAACTATTCATGTTCATGTGTATTTAAAATGTTTTATACTATTAATTATATCAAAACTTTCAACTTTTGATCATAATCTAATATCCGTTAATATTGAGTGACAAAACCGACTTTCCCAAATCAATAAGAATTGATGATTTTGTCACTTTATATTTAGCGAATGTTTAATTAGGATGAATACGAATAGTTTGAGGTATATAATATTGTCGATAAGTTTGATTCCCATCTTTTTCCATGTCAAATTAACAAAAACTGTAAGTGTGCCTGCTTATGATTGTGCTTAGTTGCTGCTGCCATGTCTATTATTGCATTGGTGTACATGAGATTGTTTCTTCCCGAATCAATCTTGAGAAATAGTTCGGAAACTGATTGTCTGCTAGAAAGGCTCCACCGAAAAATCAAGCTTTTCAATACTGTGGATTCACTTCATGAGGCTATTTGCTTGTTAAGGACTAGGTGATCAACCAACACTGAATTACTTGCTTCTTCATAATTTGTGTAATGCAATTTAATTTAATTACATTGCTTTTGCAGCCCAACATTTTCGAAAGCTGCAGTTGTTTTGTTCTTCAGCACTGTGGCAGATGTTGGACTCTATGCTTTTTGATGGTACATTTAATTAACTAGTGCTCCCATTTTGATATTTCAATGCACATAACATATATAACAAATGATATATAGATCTAGTTTTAAGATCTTATTTCCAAATTATATGTTTAAGCTAAATTTGATTGTACGCAGTACTACTTGAGGGCTCGATTTCACTTCAACAAAGATCAGTTCTCTGATCTGATGATAATTAGTGGCATTGCTGAATCTATATCACAGGTAGATTTCTCTTCTAAGTTCCTCTCTTTCTCTCAAACGCACACACACACACACGCATTATCTTTAATTAATAAAATTGGTTTTGGGTTTCAGCTGATTGTGATGCCTATTGTAACTCCTCTTCTGGGAGAAGAAAGATGCTTTCTGTAGGGCTATTCTCCAGCTGTGCTTGTGTAAGAACTATTGCATCATTATTTCAATTCTAATAGTATAAAAGAGATATCATAAATATACACAAATTTATATATATATGCAACTATTTGTGTTAGTTAATTAACTAGCTCGCCTCTTAATTCGAGTGCAGATGGTAGTTTATAGCACCGCGTGGTCGCTTGGGTGAGTTCTTCATCTCCCATTAGAGCATAGCATAAAGAGTTGGTTTAAAGCAGTTTGCAATATTTTTGAAAAAATTTGCAGGTCCCCATGCTGCTGCAACGATCTCCATTTTTCAATTTTACTCATCCATGTGTAAAGTTGGTTGTTAATAAATAAAGGTTTAATCACTGTAAATGATATATCGTTTACCCCAATTTGGATTTTACACCACTTTTGAAACGTTGTTACCACACCATCTTTTAAGTTTTGCAATTTACAATATCCTTAATTCTTTTAGTACTAAAACAACGTCATACAGTCGGTCAAGCTTTGCTAAAAGAATTAGGGGCATTGTAATTACAAAAAAAGGTATTAATAATTGCACGTTCCACAAAACATGTGCAAAATTACAAATTTGGTGAACGTTGTGATAGTTTTGAATTTAACTCTAAAATAAAAATAAAAACCAATCTAGATCTCTTGATCTTGCTCTTCCATGTAAACATTTTAACTCTGTTATTGGTTATGCAGCTAAAGCATTGCATCCAAACAAACAGGACCAAGTGAGCAGGTGACTTTGGAATTTATTAGGGCAGATTTGGAAAATTATATTGTTTTATTTTACATAAATATTAATAATATAGAAAATATTAACTATCAGGGAAAAGCTCAAGGCTGCATTACCAGCATATGTTCCTTAACATCTTCTCTCCTCTTGCTTTCAGCCCTTTAACAGGTAAGTAACCATAATCAACCATAACCGTTATATATTTTCTTGAACAAATTTACTTTTTAATTACAAGAACTATAAAATCTTATAATTCGTCCTTTTTTCCCAACCAGCTCTATTTATATCAAATAATGCTCCCTTTAACTTCCCTGGGTTCAGCATTCTGTGCTCTAGCTCTGCTTAAGTTGCCTTACAAAATGTCATGTTTCCTTTTCTGAAGTCAGAAATTCACTTGTTTTCATTCTTGACTGTGCAGGTTATAGCTTTTGTGCAGAGCATCACTATAAGGCCTCCTCCTCCGCCTCCACCTTCAGTCGAAAATTGCAGCACTGTCAGCAAGAATTTAGTCTGATTGCTTCTTCATAATCAGCAATTTAATTGGCCTAGCAATATATTATGAAGAAGTGAAGTTATATGATTATTTTTATTTCTTAGTACTTCTTGCGCACTTCTTCCGTAAACCTAAAAGGGAACAAGTTGAGGTTTCAACCTAGAATTCCATAGTTTGGACTTAATGGACTAGTTGTACATATATGTGATTAATTTCTGTAATAGATTCCTACTTGGCTTTTTCTCATCAGAGGGCAGCTGGCTTCTGGAATGTATATTGAATTGTAAAGACAGCTTGAGATTCCATTTCATGGATGGTACATGAGATTTTGCTGTTGTAATGTTGTACTTTTTTTTTCAAGTCAAGGAAAACTCCTACCTGCAGTTGTTCCAAGTGCATAGCTTGCAAATCACATGAGAGTTTGTAATATAGTATTTAATTTTAAGGTTAGTTACCGAAATTAACACAACATTTATCAAGATTCACATTTTTACATGATTTCATAAAAGTTTTTACTGAAACATCGTTTTTTTTGTTGCAATTACAATATTTTCATCTTTTTCAGTAAAGCTTGTCTACTAAGTAAGCTAAATATGTCATTTTATTGATATAACATAATATTGAAAAATAAATTGTAATCGTAAAAAAAAATGAAGCTACAATTACAGCGTATTCAAAAAAAAATTGGTACGTTTAGGAAAACTTCTTAGAATTTCTATACACTTGAATTGTATTGAGCAAATGATATGTATTGAGAAACTTGGAGGATGTATTTAGTTACCTTTTAAGATTTTCTCATGCAAAGATGCAATTATTTTGGAAACTTAGAAGGATTTTATTGTCCTATCTGTCCTCTTGCTTCATCAGTATTGATTTATAAGTAACTCTCTTTTTCAATCTAAATTAATGCACATGCACCACTAAAGTTCAATTGAGATATATACAGCTCCTTCTTTTTGTTTTGAGTGAAGCATACGAATATGATTCACTAATTAATAGAATTATTAGAAACGAAAAGAAGTTTTATAAATTATTGGAAAGACGAAGCTGTTATTTATTGATTAAATATTTATTTCAGTGTAGAATCCCAGTAGACACTGTTATTCTCTTGAATTAATATTGACAAGGTTATAATTATTTGTTCTGTCATATATATCTGACAGCAGCACAATGTGATTAGCTCATGATAATTTTGTTGGAAGCAGAATATTTCATATATTTCACAAACACGGATTATTCTAATAATATTGCATCAACAGCGCAAAATATAGAATCCTAACACACTACTACACTATCCATATCAGAGTAAAATTTATTTGAAAAACTAATAGTAGTCAAGTCTTAAATAGCATGCTAAAATAAATTAACAGATAATATGAAATTAAATCGCATCATTAATTGAAGCAGTATTACTATGTCGTAACCACCCAAATACCATTTACACGTAACACAACATTACATAAAGATAATTAATAATTCAAAATAAACGCCAATCTCCCTCTCAAAAAAGCCACCTAAATTTCACCAAAATCTCGTGTCTTGCATTCAAACCCAAAACCCACTAATTTCGTCAATTCTGAAGATAACACCCTACGCCATCATGTGCTCCAAGATTCTTCATTTAAAACATCTTCTCATACTCGCAATTCATAAAATAGGTAAAATCATCATACGTGTCTCAACGAGTAAATATCCAGAATTTGTATTTCCAATATAATAGAGATCAGATAACCTCTATAAATTAATATTCGATAATTTAATAACCTCTCAAATAATATTTTTTCTGGTCCCACTTGTGCCTAAGCGTAAATTAATAATTTCGATAAATTAATAAGAAATATTTTTTTTAAACACCCTATATAATACAAAGTCTCATCATATCATAAATTAATAATCTCGTAAAATTACAAAAGTAACTAAGACAAATTAGTAAAATATGACTCTAGTGTTGCGGTTTTTTGGACGGTGGGATGTCTCTCTTGTACTCTAATAGTGACTTGCGTATTTGATCGGTCATGGGTTTTCCAACACCTTTTAAATGAGAAGTCATTGTATTTTTTGGTATGTTTTACAAATTTTTACTATATATATAGTAATTTCTTTATAAGTATTTATTATTTAACATAATATGAATCTTACATTAAATAATTAGATGATTCAAGTTCTTATTGAACATACATATGAATCTTAAATATCAATTCAATAATATGAATATTAAACATTAAATAATTAGATGATTCAAGTTCTTATTGAACATATGTATGAATTTTAAACATTAAATAAGATGATTCAAGTTCCTAACATTTAATACTCATTAATATCTCTATATAATAGAATTTAAATTCATGAATTCTAATGTAATTAATTTAAATTAAATGAATATAGAATATCTCTTTAAATTAATAAATTATTAATTTATCGATTATTTAATACCTCTAAAATTAATTTTTTTCGTCCCAACTATATTAATTTATAGAGGTTATACTATACGGAAAAATTAATTAGGATTGACAATATATTGATTGAATACTTGAACCCACACTGTGCCCCTAGCAATATTCTTTTTTCTTTTGTATTTTTGAGGAAGCAGAAATTTCTTTATTTTAAAACATTTACTAATTAATTATATATCCAAAAGTTTGTCCATTTCCCCACCACCTTCCTATAAGATGAAGATTATCGGCGCCTGGTGGGTGTCGGCGATCCATCAAACAATAAAAAGATGAAAAAAGATTGATGAAAATGGTGGGTGGGATTGAAGCGCTAGCACTTCGACCCACCCACCCATTTACTATTTTTTGTTTAATATGTATATTATATGCATTTTATTATTTGTGATATATATTTATCAAATATTATCATAAAATCAATTTAACTTTTGTATAATATATTTAAAAATAAATAAATTATATCAAAATTCTTATTATTTTTCTATAATAGAGACAAATTTTGACATAATTATTCACAATTTAGAAATAATTTCTTATTCTCCTTTCATTAACATCTCATATTTATTTTTGTGTTCATCTTTTCCATGGATCCCAATAATCCCTACAATTATCAAGATTTCATCTCCTCTCAAGGTTATTATCCTAACCTTGACATATCAAACTCTACAGAATTCCAAAATTTCAAACTGGTTTGAGTTCACATTTCACAAAATTCCACTCAATCTCTATCTTCAAAGATCACCAACCCAGCAAATATCTCTCCAAATTTTTGCAAAATTCTCGCTCCACAAACAAACACTTCAAACACTCAAAAGTCTGGACAAGTCAAGAAGACATTATGCTTATGTCTTCATGGTGTATCATTAGTGAGAATCCACTATTGGAACCGATCAAAAGAGTCTCACGTTTGGAATAGCATTTGAGAGCTTTACAAAGGTGCGGAAGAGAAAAAAAAGATACATTCGTTCGACATAAGAACTGCGGAGTCTCTAAGAGCTCGTTATAAGAGGCTTAATCAAAATGTAACAAAGTGGATCGGATGCTACAAGGAAGCTTTTCGCATGCAAAAGAACGGTTGGTCAAATGATGATATTGAAGATCATGCTCCCAATTGGGAGATGAATTTGAGTGAAGATCGTACACGGTCTCGTATGGAAGATGAAGATAGCATTGAAGAAGATCGTGCCAGCTCAAAAAAATCAAGAACTGATGGAGATGATCCAACTGACTCCACTCCAGAAACTCCTCTCAGTGATGCAGCAACAATCCGTCGTCCAATCGGTAGAGATAAGGCTAAAGCTAAGGCAAAAAGAAAAGGAAAAGGTACAATATCACAATCTTATGGTTTTTCCGATGAGTTCACTTGGGAACTGCGAGCAATGAGGATCACACGTGAAAAAGAAGTTGATGCAATGACTAAATTAGGAGATTTGAGGATGAAATCAACTATGCTCAATACCTTGATAGGAAAGAGTAACTTATCTCCGGATGAAGAAGTGCTAAAACATCGTCTAATGGCAGAATTGTTTCCTTAGGAAATTGTATTCTTATTTGCTAGTTCTTGTTTGTTTTTGTGATCTAATTATTGTAATTTCAATTTATGTAATTTTCACTTTTTGTGTTTTTAATCACATGTGTTTGTTACTTTATTCACATGCGTATGACATTTGCTACTTTAATTGATGTGTTTGTCACTTTATTCACACGCGTGTGACATTTGCTACTTTAATTGATGTGTTTGTCACTTTATTCACTCACATGCATATAAGGTATTTGACCACAACTTTATTCACATGCATATGACATTTGCAACTTGATAAACTTGACCATAGCTTTATTCAAGTGCATCCGACAACTTATGCAGACTCACATGCGTATGTTACATCACTTTAATTTCCCAAAAATCAAATTATGGCATAACTTGACACTATATGTATTGATGAACTTTCTAACATTGCAATACATTTAGCATTTGATTCTTTTGTTTCACATCTTCAAACTCCTCAAAAAAAAATGTCATCAAGTTCCAATTTTGATTCCAGCTTCATCGAATTTGATGAGTAGGAAGAATGTATTGTTGATCAAAATAAAAAAAGTTGATCGCATTGTCGAAGATGTACTCTTTCGTATTCCAACTCTATACATTCAATCTACAGATCACACTTCTAGAGCAATTATACGGTATATTGAACGTATACGTGAGAAGGGTCATGATAGTGTGTTCGAGCAATACTTCTCAGCCAATCCAATCTACCCTCCAGAAATTTTTCGTAGAAGGTTTCGCATGCAAAAGCACTTGTTCGAGCATATAATGAATAAGCTGGTTGCTTCAGATGAATTTTTCCAACAAAATCGTGATGCTACTGGACATTTAGGCATGTCTTCGATTCAAAAATGTACTGCAGCTATAAGGGTGTTGGCCTATGGAACTGCAGCTGATTTGCATGATGAATACCTTCGGATGAGTGCAGCTACAATAAGGAAATCACTTACCAAATTTGTTGAGGGTGTCATTTCCAACTTTGGTGATGAATACCTCAGAAAGCCAACTGAAGAAGACATGGCATATATATTGTATGTTGGTGAAGAGCGTGGTTTTCCAGGGATGCTCGGGAGTATCGATTGTATGCATTGGGAATGGAAAAATTGCCCTAAAGCATGGGCAGGGCAATATGGAGGAAGAAAGGGTAAGCCAACGATCATCTTAGAAGCAGTTGCTTCGTAGGACTTATGGATATGGCATGCATTTTTCGGAACTCCAGGTTCGAGAAATGATATTAATGTACTTGATCACTCTCCTATTTTTAATGATGTTTTACAAGGCCGAGCTCCAAAGGTTAGTTATGTTGTAAATGGCCAGGAAAAGAATATGAGATACTATCCCACCGATGGCATATATCCTTCATGAGCAACATTTGTCAAATCTATTATTGAACCACAAATTCAGAAGCACAAATTATTTGCTCAAAATCAAGAGGCTGCCCGAAAAGATGTTGAGAGAGCATTTGGCGTTCTACAAACTCGTTTCTCTTTTATCAAACGTCCGTGCCTTTTATGGGATCGTGATATGATGACAAAAATAATGATTGCTTGCATTATCATGCACAATATGATAGTGGAGGATGAAAGAAATACTTACCTAAACTATCGTGATCCCACAAAATTTATGAAGATCGACGAGCTACTCAAACTGCAGGACAAAGTGAAGAAGTAGAAGAAATTGAAGATGATATTTTTTGTATTTTCTACAGAAATGATTGCAAGTCTAAAGAAATATATGAAGAATATGACACAATTCCGTGATAGAGAAGCTCACAACAGTCTTCAAAACGATCTGATCGAGCACATATGGCAAAAGTTTGGTGATGATAATTAAATGTGTACTTTTCGTATAATTATTCGGTGATCAGTTGTTTATTTTGATTTTCGTGTTTTAGTTATTGTAATTTCTATGTTTATTTGAGAATTCTCAATTTAATATTAGTTTGTACTTTTTTAAAAATTTAAATTTTATTTATATTATTAATTTATTTCACATAATTAAATTATTAAAAAAGTTAATTAAATAATAATATATAAAAAATTAATTTAATAATATAAATGTGTGAATGTTGGGTTGAGAATGAGGTAATTGATAAACCTATAAAAGGAAGGTGGATGGATGTGAGGAATAATAAATTTATAAAAGAAAGAAAAATGAATATAATAATATAAAAATGAAAAGATTAGGTTGGGGATGTGATCGTTGATAAACTTAGTCTAAAAATTCCGGCACCCAACTACCCCACCAAAATTTTCAGTTACCTTTTTTTTTGTCTTCCCCATAATTTTTTTTCCACGGTTTCATCCGCCATTTCGCCGACACCTTTACCACCGCCACCCCACCCGCCGCCACGGGAAATAACCGAAAATGGCCGGCGAGGGTCTGTCGTCATCTGCCTCCACAGCGACCTCGAGCTGGAAATCATAGAAGCTCAGTGCCTCCCCAATATGGATTTGATCTCGGAGCGCCTCCGCCATTTCCTTACAGCATTCGACTGCCGCAGGCCCTTCACCACCCACACTGGCCGCGGTCGCTACCACCACTGCAAGATCATCATTTGCGACCCCTACGTCACCGTCAGCTTCGGTGGCGCCGTCGTCGCCTGCACCCGCGTCCTCGCCAATTCGCAGGATCCCGTTTGGGAGGAGCACTTCAAGATCCCCTGAGCTAATCCCGTTTCTCAGGTTTCTCATCAATGCGTTCAAACATTCAATATTTGATTTCGAGATTTTGCATTCAATCTTAATTTGAAAAACCCTTCAAAGTTAAGCTCTTTTGAAAGGAATTTAGTTGACTTTGCTTATGTTAGGGTTGATGATGGATAAAATGGATATTTTTTTTCAACTGAAGACTTTTGTTATCATAAATGAGATTTCCAAAATGTTTGGGCAGATTTGAAGATTTATTCACTATGGTGATTTAGGTTGACTTCCAAGTGAAGGACAACGACCTGTCTGGGGCCGACCTCTTCGTTGTTACCTCTGTTTCAGCTGGGAGAATTGCTGCAGGGGAGGTGGTAGATGAATGGTTTCCGATTATAGGATCATATGGGAAGCCTCCAAAGCACGATTAAGCAATTAGGGTGCGGTTAAAGTTCACCCCGTGCCACGAAAACCCCCTTCACCAAGCCGGCATTTCAGGGGACTACGGGTTTGAGGAGAGTTACTTCCCATGGCGGCATGGAGGGAAGGTGACGCACTACCAAGACGATCCTGTGATTGATGGGATTAGGGCTGGGGAAACGGTTTTCGGTTATCGGTTAGTACCGAACCGAATCGAAACCGTATCATATTCGGTTAACCGTATATCGCATATTCGGTTTGCGGTTCGGTTTACGGTATAATATTTTAATTTTTTTCGGTTTTCGATTAACCGATAACCGAACGGTTATTAACCGAAAAACCGAAAATCTTTTCTATTTTATTAATTATTTTAAATTTTTATAAATCTGTAAAAACGAATTACTAATATTAATTAAAGTTAAACCCTATTACTCTAATGTATCAAATTACTCTAATATATCAAATTATCATTGCATGAACATGATAGTTTGTTGATGGATTGATGTTGATTGCTTTGATTTATTTTGAATTATTGATGGATATTGAATGAATTTTTTTATGGACATTAAAATTTGAAAAGTTTACACATCTGATTGCAAAGCTGTATCTTATGACATACCGTTTCTTATCAATTCATGTAATCTCCAAACAATTTTTCGGTTTTTCGGTTAATCGAAAACCGAACCGCACTAACCGATGCGGTTTTTGGTTAACCGAACTTAATAAACGGTTCGGTTTCGGTTATTAAATTTATGAAAATTTCGGTTCGGTTAACCGAAAAAATCGGTGCGATTAACCGAACCCGAACCGTTTCCCACCCCTAGATGGGATGCCGCCGGATGTTAAGCTGGATAGCGGGAGTAACTTTGAGCACGATAAGTGTGGGGAGGACATATGCCACACGTAATTGGAGGCGCACCACTTGGTGTATGTTGTTGGCTGGTCGATTTTTCATAAGGTGAAGCTGGTGAGGGAGCCTATGAGGCCGTTGCCTAATGGTGGCGACTTGACTTTGGGGGATTTACTGAAATACAAATCTCAAGAAGGGGTGAGGGTGTTGCTGTTAGTTAGGGATGACAAGACTTCCCACAGCAAGTTCTTTATTGAAACGGTGAGAAATGCAGATTTGAATTTGTTGTGTTCCTGTAGTGTGTATGTAGAAGTTACTGGTGTACATTGTTTGGTGTTGTTTCCCTATGGCAAATAATTTGAATATGGCCGCATTTTCTTGTCATCTACCTTGGTTTCGAGCTGATCAGTTTTGTGCTTGTACGAAAATGGAGTGAATAGTTTACTTGAACAGCAAACAGAATTTAATGATAGGCTTAGATATATTCGTTTAGTTCACACAGCCTATTTCTTGATGCAGGAAGGAGTGATGCAAACTCATAATGAAGAAACTCAAGAAGTTTTCAAGCACTCCTCCGTTACATGCCCCATGTTATGCTAGCAGTAAGCTTAGCATTTTCAAGCAACAGGCATGCTTTGTTCTATGTAATCGATTGTGCTTTAAGAGTGGCTTTGTGTTGGAAAACTTGATTAGTAAATAATTTTATACCGCTATCATAGATAAATCCCATTCTTTTGCTTTTACAAACTAGACAATGAAATTGCACATTCTTGTTTTTTGATTCAGGTTGTGGGAACTCTTTATACTCACCATCAGAAATGTGTGATAGTTGATAGTCAAGGCCATGGCAATAACAGAAAGATAACTGCATTTCTTGGCGGTCTAGACATGTGTGATGGATGATATGATACTCCTCAGCACCGGTTATTTGGTGATCTCGACACAGTATTTAAGGATGATTTTCATAATCCTACATTTCCTGTAAGCCAACTGCTCATCATTTCATACTATCAGTAATGCATTTATGTTGTGCACAAACACTCAAACATGCATATCATAACCATGTTTCTAAAATAGCCAGGAAAGAAGGCTCCACGACAACCATGGCACAATTTACATTGCAAGATTGAAGGGCCAGCTGCTTATGATGTGCTCACGAACTTTGAGCAAAGATGGAGAAAAGCCACTAAATGGGCTGAGTTTGGAAGGCGGTTTAAAAAACTATTGCATTGGCATGATGATGCTTTAATTAAGATTGAAAGTATTTCTTGGATAAATAGTCCCTCTCAAAATGTTCCAAAAGATCATCCTTCATTATGGGTTTCCGATGAAGATGATCCAAAAAACTGGCACGTTCAGGTTAAAGACTATACTATTTCATTTTATTTTTCCTTTTTCTATTTGAAATGAAGTTGATAAAAGTTGATCTTGATGTTGCAGGTTTTCCGATCTATAGATTCAGGATAGCTTCAAGGATTTCCCAAAAATGTCCATGCAGCTAAGAAACAAGTATTGCCCAAACTTCCATGTTTGTTAATCAGCAAGAACTTAGCTTAATATCTTCTTTCTAATACGACAGCAAATATGAACCTTAAAACTTCTCTTTCTTGCAGAACCTAGTATTATGCGCCAAGAATTTGGTCATAGATAAAAGCATTTAAATGGCTTATATCCAGGCGATAAGATCTGCTCGACACTCTATATACATTGAGAATCAATATTTCGTCGGATCATCTTTTGCTTGGCCAAACTACAAAAATGCAGAGATTGTTAAGAATTTACTTTTACCTAAATTTATATATCCTCATATTATGTATAACGAATTGATTCCAAGTGCATTAGAGTACATTAGCTGATCCAAACGTAGTGTGTAAATTTACACGATGTCATTTTGCTTTTGCTTAGGTGCGGACAATTTAATTCCTATTGAACTCGCACTAAAGATTGCCAGTAAAATAAGGGCGAAGGAGAGATTTACTGTCTATGTTGTCAACCCCATGTGGCCAGAGGGTGTTCCTAGTAGTGCCTCTGTACAAGAAATTCTTTATTGGCAGGTCAATTTTATAGTGTTAAAAAGATTCACGTAGTTTTTTCACTTTTAGCTATCTGCTTGGTTCTTTGCATCTCTTCTTTGCAATAACTCTAGTAGTTATGATGTTTCATCTGTTGATTTTCCACTCTTGTTGGGGCAAACAATGCAGATAATGTACGATATTATTGCTCAAGAAATCAAGGCCGCTGAGGTTGACGTGCACCCAACTGACTAAATTTCTATTTCCTTGGCAATTGCGAAGATCACATTGAAGAAAAGGAGCCAAATATCAGTTGCCAAACCTCTTACAATGGAAATACAGTAATGCTCCTAACATCCCATTCTTTGAATAAAAGTTTTACGTTGAACTGAAATTGAACTCAACCAGGAATTATCTGCAAAGTGATTTGGGCGATTCATGATCTACGTGCATGCCAAAGGAATGGTAGTGGATGACGAGTATGTGATAATTGGTTCGGCCAACATCAACCAACGGTCTATGGCTGGTTCTAGAGATACGGAGATAGCCATGGGCGCTTATTAGCCTCACTACACCTGGAGTAAGAGAAAGGAACATCCACGTGGCCAGGTTAGCAAAAAATTTAAACTAAGTTTTCTTTTGGGAAAATATACTGGTTTAGCTTTGATAGTATAACTTTGTGACAATTTTAGCACAACAATTATTAATATATTATTCAACTCCAATAAATCGGATTTTTTTCACTTTTAGCCTGGAAGTAATTTCTGGTATGGAAAAACATATTTGGAAACCAAAGATGACATCAGGGGTAGGCATCGGTCGGTCGGTTTCAAACCGAAAACCGAACCGAATGTATTTTTTTGAATCGAACTGAATCGATTTATAATTTCGGACAGATCGAAAACCGGACCGAAAAACCGCTCAATTTCGGTAGGACCGAAAACCGATCGAAACATATTTTTATATATATATATATATATATATATATATATATATATATATATATATTCTAAATAAAAATATTTTTATCCTAATTATTTAATTAAGATATTAATTAATTATTATATAAAATATATAAATATATAAAAATAATAATTTTGGCTTCGTTCGGTTACGATCGAAAATACAATGTAAAACCGAGAATCAAACCGAAAACGTACTTTCTTAAAACTGAAGCGAACCGGTCTATTTTTCGATTCGGTTCGGTTGATGCACACTCCTAGATGACATGAAGCGACATTATTTCATGTTTGAGGTGAATACACAATTTTAGCATGATAATATGATTTTGTGACAGTTTTAGGCTTTTAGCCATTGGCATTCGTGTGTCATCTTCGGTAGCCAACTCTGATTTCTGAAATCATAAATCCTTTTAAGACTAAAATTGACACAGATCCAATTTATTGAACTTGAATAACGTATTAATGATTTATTAAATTAAAACTATCGCAAAACCATAGTATTAGTGTATACCATTGTGTTTTCCCTTTTCTATTTATACTCTTCACAAAATTCATCTGAACCAACTAAATCATACATGCACTTTTCAGGTATATGGATATAGAATATCACTCTGCGCAGAGCACCTAGGAACCATTAGAGATTGCTTCAAGAAACACGAAAGCTTGGCATGTGTTAAGCACGTCAATAGCGTCGCAGAAGATAATTGGAGAAGATACACAACCGATCAATTGACTCCATTACAAGGCCACATCCTGAAATATCCAATGAGATAGATTCTAATGGAAAGGTAAAACCTTTGCCCGGACATGAGACCTTCCCCGATGTCGGTGGTAAGGTGCTAGGCGTACCGAGCAGCCTGCCAGATACATTGACTACTTAAAACAACACGCATTTTTACACATTCTTTTGCACAGTTTTTGTAACATATTGAATCTTAACCCCCAAAGAATAGGGTTTGGGAGCAGAGTTTTTCAGTACAATGTTAGGATACTTGTCAGGAACTATGTAGAATTAAAGCATGCTTTCCCCCATGCTGTATGAATCAGTCTTATGTGACAGTATTGCCAATCTGGTGTCTCTTAATACGAGCTCAATCGAAATCTTGTGTTTTTTTTTTTTTTGGAGGGGATACTTACCTAAGTTTCTCTTCATTTATTACGAACTTGGTGATCAAAAGCGTGTGAACTATTTTTATCGTGAGAACTAAAAAATGATGAATTTTGTGTAAAAATTGATGACAATGAAAGTTTATGAATTCAAAAAATAGATTTTTCATCTCTCATGGGATTTGAATTCTGGTGAAAACTTGGAATTTGTAATTTTTTCAATGGATGCATTAATTTTTATAGTAAATTCATTTTGTTCATAACGAATTTTCACGGTTCTTAGTTTTCACATAAAAATGGTTCTTATTTGAATCCCACAATCTCTCTCTCTTTATATATATATATATATATATATATATATATGTGTGTGTGTGTGTGTGTGTGTGGACTGGTTATCGTGTGGATACTCCTTATAGTGTAAAATATATATGAACTGGTTATCGCGTGGATACTCCTTATAGTGTAAAAATGATTATATATATATATATATATATATATATATGGATTGGTATATGTATGGATTGGTTATCGTGTGGGCACTCCTTATAGTGTAAAAATGATTACAAATTTCAACATTTGATAAATCAATATGGACGTTTCAGATTCAATGTACAAATTATGACGCAGATGCACAAATGCACAATAATATGTAGAAATGTGCATATAACTAATTCAGATACACACTTACAAATAACTGTGTGATTTTCAAATCTAATGGACATGACTTGTTCTCATTTATGTATGTTAAGGATTGTATGTATAAACTACGAACTACGAACTCATGAAATATATATAGGAATTGGTTCGTATGTATAAGAAGTGAACTCTTTTTAACCTATAAACTACGAACTTATAAAATATTTTGAATTTGTCGTGAAAATATCTAAATTCAAAAAGATAAAAAAAATTGCCCCTCATAAGGTTCGAAACCATATGTTTGAATTCATCAAGTAAAGTGATGATTTCACTGTGGATCTTCACGAAATCAAGGGCTAAAAATAATTTATATTTTATATTTTGATCATATTGATTTGTATTCGATCTCATTCATATATATACATATGGATTGGATCCAGTGAGAACTCATATTTTATGAGAACTTGAGAACTATGTACAAATGTATAAAGTCGATGAACAAAATCTATAAAGTTGTGCACAACGAAAACATTCTAAAAATATTTCACAACCAAATAATTTTAGAAAGTTTTCATTGTGCACAACTTTATACCGTTTGATGCATCATCTTTACACGTCTTATGCATAGTTCGCGGAGTTCGTAAAAAATATATAGTTCTCATTTGATCACTCTATATATATATATATATATATATATATATATAAAATAGGAAGATGATCAAATAGAAACCATTCCAATGTTAGTAACTAGAAACCAATCTAGTCTATAGATCTTAATCGATGAGTGGTCGAGATTGATTTTCTTCAAATAAGATGTGTTTCCTACATATAAGGTAATATTTTCTCGATACTATATTTTCAAGTATAAAACTACGTTTTCTCTATTCTTATGCTTAGTTAAACATAATATAATATTTTTTATTAATATGATTGTGTTGGTTTCTAGTTTCTAATATAGGAAGAGTTTCTTGTAGATTCAACTTATATATATATATATATATATATATATATATATATATATAGGTTGGATCCAGGTGAGAAATAATCTTTTGAGAACTTGAAGCAATGCGTAAGACGATGAAGATGATGCAAAAAGCAGTATAAAGTTGTGCATAAAAACTTTCTAAAATTGTTGAACAACAAAATAATTTTAGAAAGTTTTCGTTATGCACAACTTTATACCGCTTTCATCATCTTCATCGCCTTATCATGGTTCGCAGAGTCATAAAGATGTGATTCATTGATCCACTCCTATATATATATATATATATATATATATATATATATATATATTGGGAGTGGATCAAATGAGAACTCCAACTTATTTGAGAACCAAGAACTAATGTGGTCCATTCATTTTATAATCTAATGGTCAAGATTAATTATAAATAATTAATTATCCTCATAATTTAATGATAACCGTTTAGCCCTAAAATCAAGGGATTTGTATATTGATTTTAATAATTATTCTCGTATGCATAATTACTATTATTATATGCATAATACCATGAATTACATGAACATAACAATGAATTGGAATGAATAACATGCACAAGAACTATGATTATATGCATATAACATGAATTATATGAACAATGAAAATAGAATGTGGAATATCCAAATAACGAAAATTTAGGGATTTGGCTATTTTATCATTAAATAATTATGTGTCGTCCGATCTTACTTAATCTAACGGTAGTTATTGATTCTTAGTTCTTATCTAAGATGTGGTTCTCTCTATAACCAACCCCTATATATATATATATATATATATATATATATATATAGCATTGATCAAATAGTACCCTCAGCCTGAGGTAGTATGTAAGTATCAATCTCATTCATTCATCTCATATATTATATGGTTGAAATTTTATTTGAATTTTTAAGCTTAATTTCATTGATTCTGCTACAGTAAAGATATATTAGTAATTTGATTTGTTATGTGATTGCGAAAAACAAACAATGCATTTAGTTGAATTGAACAATGCATTTAAATGAATACAAAAGTGCATGCAGTTGAACACAATAATGCATATAGGTTGGAAACGCACACCCTGCGCCTAGTGCGCGCTCATGCTCGCGCGTCATCTCGGTACGCAGTTTAGAGCCAGTTGGTCAATAATACATTTTTACGTTTTGTAAGATGCATGAACATGTTTTATTAAATACATGAATGTATTTTGTTAAATGCATTTTTGTATTTCATGCCAACAGACAGTTTTATGTTTTTGTAAATGCAGTTTTATGTTTTTTTACAACAAATCACTTATCCATCATTCTCTATCAATTTTGCCGTCTCTTTCTCCAATTAATCGGTGAATTTCACCGTGAACCACTGACATAGCCACAATCTTGGTCGATTCTTCAATCCTATATCAAAATTTTCATCTTCTATTTTTTTTTTTCAAAATCTATCAATTTTCTTCTCAAAATTTTTTCTTCTTTTTTTGCTTTCAAGATCTATTGTTTTTTTGTTGTTCATATGTATTATTGCTGTTGTCTGCCGTCGTCGTCATCGTCGACGCCGTTGCTGCCATTGTAAAAAAAATGGAAGAAGAAGAAGAAGAATAAGATAGGAGGAGAAGAGAAGAAAAAGAAGCTGATTAGCTTTCTTCCAATTGCGAAAATTTAAGAAAGAAAAAAGAAAAGGAAAATGAGCTGCCACATGTCAGTTTATGGTGCGATAATATGTACAAAATGTATGATCTAAATTGAATACTGAATACTATTTAAGAACCGGGTATTATAGGAACCCAATCATATATATATATATATATATATATATATATGATTGAGTTATAATAAAAATCTATTTTTCGTAAAACCTAAAACCAATACATTTTACATATAAAGTTAATCGTTTTATGTATAAAACTAATGCACCATTGAGTTATGATAAAACAACACTATTCATCAATATTTTATAATGCAAGAACTTTATACATAAAGTCATTAACTTTATCTTAAAGTCGTTGGTTTTGGTTTTCTGAAAAAAGATTTTTATTTGAACTCTTCCATATATATATATATAGAGAGAGAGAGAGAAAGTTGACCAAATGAGAACGACATTTTTTTTTGCGAATTCTACGAACTATGCATAAGACATGTAAAGATAATGCACAGAACAGAATAAAATTATGCACAACAAAAACTTTCTAAAATTGTTTTGTTGTGCAATAATTTTAGAATATTTTCGTTAGGCATAATTTTATAGATTTTATTCATCAACTTTATATATATGTACATAATTTTTGAATTCTTAAAAAAAATGAATTCTCATTGAATCTAACCTCTATATATATATATAGTGATATAGAAACCAATAATATGAGAGTGAATTTAAAATCTTCACCCAAATTAGAATCTCAAATTTCTGATTTGCTCCATTAATTCCAAAGGACATTATGATTTACTAAGCACAATCAATGCCGATTTCCAACAAAAAAACAAGAGTAGAAAACAAAATTTACAGAATCCGATTAAAGAAATGTCGAATAAACAGGGCACACCATGATCATAAAACCACAGCAATCACCCATCATCATCTCATACATACATAGAGCCCAAATGTTCTATAATCTGTTATTTCCAACTTCAAATACAAAAACGAGATGATTAATGATATCAGCATTTTTTATGGTACAACACTTCGATGCACACACCCTATTTAACGGTAACTTTTCCGGCCATGCCCGCTCCTTGGTGAGGTGAGCAGTAGAAGGAGTAAGTCCCCGGTGCCGTCAACGTCACGGAGAAGGTCTCGTCCTTGGCGTTGAGGAGGTCCTCCTCCGACATCGAGATCTTCGAAACGTCGACGCCGGCGGGCACCTCGTCCTCGTCGAACACCACGTTGTGTGGGAACCCGGCGTTGTTCTTGAAGACAATCTTCTCGCCCGACGCCACCTCGAAGTTCTGCGGGATGAACACTAGCCCGCCGTCGTCGCTTCCGAGGGTCACCTCTAGGGCGAGGGCGTTGCCCGCGATTATCGCCGTGGCGGCCGTGGCGGCCACCGCGAGCCCGAAGTCCTTCATGGAGGCCCGCGTGACCAGCCTCGGAGCAGCCATTCGGACGGCCGAGGGCTTGGCCGAGGCCGAGGCCGAGGCGCCGGCGGCCTTGAGGCCGGTGAAGGATGGGATGGCGACGGCGGCTGAGGTGATGGAGGCCATTTTTTTAAACGCGAATTGGGTTGTGGGATTGGGGTTTGAGGGTGGTGGAAATCAAGAAATGGGATGAGGGAAAAGTGGGATTAAATATTTGGTGGTAGTTTAGTGTGTGTGGTGTGTGTTTGTGGGGAGTGGGGAGGAGATAAGGAATGCATGGATGGAGAAATGGGGTTTATCTTGTGCAATGAGTGATATGATTGGCTGGTTTGATACTATCCAATGACATGGGATTGGATGTGAGGTGGAAATATTGTGAAAAATAATTTGAAAATCTTGGGTTTATCTGTGGAAGAGGATGCATGTGTATTGTGAAATTCTCAAAACTTGTCTATGACTATGATATGAATCAAATGATACTTGTAGTTGGATTTATTTCAAGATTTTATTTGTGGAAGAGGATGCTTCCTTGCTATAGTTGGATTTATTTCAAGATATTTGGTAAGTAGATAGGGAAGAATAATAAAGGTTATTTCACTAAATAACGTATCCGATTTGAAGTTTGCAAACTATACATATCGTATGGCCAATAATAATGTAAAGTTGAACTATATGTGTATCACTAATAAAATGTGTACCAACTGCAACACATCTCAGTATACTACAAAAGATGTGGTGGGGGCGCTCCATAAACAAATTGTGTGGTGAACGTAAAATTTATAACTCTATCCAATAAATTTTAGCATGTGTATATATTTTGTATTTTATTCGTAAGGAAGCATTCTGGAGATATAATATTATTAAAATAAATATAAAAAGTAATTTAATATTAACATGTAAGTATTAAATTTCTCATAAATATAACATATATTAAATTACACTGTTGTAATTAAATTAAGTATATAAAAATGATGAATCTCTTTTCTAACAATAGTAGATTTAGAATTAACGTAGAAATAGGAAGCGTAAAAATAAAAAAGTCTAAATTTTCATAAGAGAATACACAATAAAAAAAAGTTATACCTCAGAATGCTCAAATTGAGAGTGGAGAAATGCTGGAATGAGGCAGAAAGAAATTGAAACATTAGAAGAAATATATAAGGGAAGAGGCAAAAATTTTCAAGTACAAAAAGAGCAATAGTGTAGTACTTAGTGGTACAGCAGAAAGGCAACGTTTGCCACGAAAGTCGTACAATTGGAACAAGGACAACAGTGTTATGCATTATTGTATCAATACATAAACCAAATTAATTGTGAAATTTCATCTTCTCAAACAATAAACTTTGTGAAATTTTATCTGAATACCGTTAAGGGGCGTTTACTTTTAAGAATAAGTATTATGAAGAATTGATTATTTATAGGGAGTGTTTACTTTGCATGATTAGTATTTTGAAGGATTGATTATTTGATGGATTAAATGTGTGATGAGATAATTTTTATCTATCAATCATTTGTTTACTACAAAGGATTAGTGAAGGATTAAAAGTGGGATAAATAATTTTCTCTTTATTTGGATGATTATTCCAATCTTATCTATATTGGTTGGATTAAAATTAATGAAGAACAATTCAAAGGATTAAAATAATCCCGGACTTTGGGATATCCTCAAATATTAATCCTTAAAAGTAAACACTTGATTAAGTTGGATTAATTTTATCTATCCAACCTAATCATGCAAAGTAAACACCACCTTAGACGATTAAATAGATGATATGATAATTTTTATCTATCGATCTTTTGTTTATTTCAAATGATTATTGGAAGATAAAAATTGGGATAAAAATAATCTAGTATTTACTATGGTTGATTAAGTGTGGATTAAATTCAATTTGACCAAATTATCCTTCTAGTTTTAAAACAAGATTAATAAACTCATTGTGCATTTTTCAAATAAGATTAAATAAATAAACCATGTACGGGATAAACTCATTGCCTATTTCTTAAATAAAATTAATTTGTGCCCAAAAAAATAACTTTTTGAGATATTTTTTAATATATAATATAAGAATATACAAATTAAATTAATTTTTTTGCTGAGAGCTCTGTAGCTCCTCTTTCACTTATGCAGTAAATCTACAAATGAAATGTGAAAATGCGTAGAGGTGATGGGCCGAGGACAAATTAAAGGGTTTATTGGTAATTACATGAATAACTCTTTCTCTTGATATCTCTAATCCCATCAATTTCAATAGGATTGAAGTCAATGTAAAATATAGCAAGGGTTAAAAATAATCAAGGGCTTTGGGTTATCCCATAATATTAATCATTCAAAGTAAACATTGGATTATGCTGGATTAATTTTATTTATCCAGCCTAATCCTTAAAAGTAAACAGGCCCTAAGTGAAATCGAACATTTAAGTTGGAATCAGCTTCATCATTGAATTACCAAGCAATTATAGTAAAGTATGAATTAGTGACACTATCTACCTCGCAACAACATTCATGAACTTGGGAAAAAAATAAACGTCATTTGTAAATGGAAAATGTTTATTATTTACCAAACTTATATAAGATCCAATCACAAATATGTAAAATAAACATACTTTAAACCTTGGGTAGTTCTGGTCTGGAGTCATTGGACCAATACAAATATGAGGTGGTGCGAATGTTCATGAAGTGTGGACTACTTAAATCTTAATTATTTTAACTAGGAGTTTAATTAAATTTTAATTGTAGATAATAAATCTAAAGTAACTAATAATATTCTTCTAATTGACCCCTTAAATGTCTCTTAATTGTAATAAGTATAATAACTACGGATGTCGCACATAAACTTTTGTGTGCAAATATAAGATTTGTCTATCGACTTTGATAGTATAGAAAATACATATATGTATTGATCATGTACAACTATCTAAGAACTAAAAATAATAATTATTGCTCCTATGTGTATATTTCCTAGCCCAATACATACATATTTTCATAAAATGATTACACACATATATATATATATATATGGAAGCATAAATCCTTAAGACATGATCGAAAAAAATATGATTTATTACGATATGGAGTTTATTTTTAAATATAACTAATTTCAAGTTAGGACCCTAATTTTTATTATTATATAAAATATTTCTATAGGAGGTTTCTATTGTATATGATGGAATTCGAATACTCCATAGGTTGCAATGTAGTGCTAAAATAGATTTTGGTTCTACATCGCCCCTCTTTTAGGAACAAGATTTTTTTTACTAAAAAGAGAACATTTATTATTGATTATATGTATATATGGTATAATAATCATAATATATTGTTTTATTTACAATGAATAATTTTATTACTTGTTATTCATTTCGTATCAGTTCTATATGTTCAATTAAAATATCCATCATATGCGTGAACTTCGTAGGTTTTACACATGTCATAAAAATAAGATAGCCAACAAATTAAATTTTAAATGTGAGGTTCATAAATATCAATTTAGCAAACAACTATTTTTACTTCAGTTAATACTAATTTGAACAAATGTAATTTTGTATTTAACAATTTGGAAGAAAAAATACATAAAGATCTTAAAATAAATAATGGCCCAGATTTTTATTCTTAAAATATTCGGTATTCAATTTTAAATCTAATATTAATTGAGTTTAATTTAATGATCCCATCAATTGTTTAACTTTATTACGATTAAAGAAAATGCGCAAAGAAAATGTATCCAATAGAGATGATGTATTTTGTTTATCTCAATAAATAGAATTCATTGTAAATTATATACATAAAACTCTATAATGACAAAGCACCCCTTAACGTTATCAATGTCCTCAAGGGAAGTAGATAAGAATATCAATTTTCCCAAGAACGTGTTGCATCCGGACGAATCGTTTTATCCAGATTCTTCAAGATGTAGTGTTCATGAAAGAAAGAAAAAAAAAACACGTGAAAAACATCTGGATGAATATTAATATACAAAATTAAAGAAAATCAGGAGATACAATTTCTTCAAAAATCTCATAATTTTTAAAGACGGTTCCGAGTATCAAATTTGAAGAGAAGAATCAAATACCCAATCAGGGATTGTAATCAATTATTTTAATCCCCAAAAGTTGGATTTGACACTATTTCATATGTATTGAATTAAATTCGAGAATTTTGTGTTACAACACTCTTTGTGTTTTTATATGAACTCCGATTGATTCAAAACATGCTTTAAGCGATGACTGGATCCGTAATATGATTTTCATACTATACATATATATGTATACGATTATATATATCGAGATCCATATTCATACCATGGCAACATAATTCTATAATAGTAATTTGAATGCACAGAACACCTAGGTTTTCATTCCTTCATATACCCTTTTTCTTTCAACAAAACACATGCATAATTCCTGCAGCCATTATTTATGTGGAGAATGATGCAATACCTAAACTGAGAATTGGAGAACCAGTGTATATTAATATATAAAAAAGACTATTCTTTACAGATATCTTACATTAAGCTGTTTTTTATTCTGCCAACACCAAGACTATGTACACAACCACTAAGTTACAGTCCTATAAGATCAATAGAATGTACACAAGAAGTTCAGGATATACGTCACCTCTCATATGAGGGGAAAGATATCATCATCCTTGTCCTCATCCATGTCAAAAAACTTGAAGCTTATACCATCATTCGGGTTCGGGTTGAAGCTCGGATCCACATAGCACTTCATCTCATGGAACAGATTCAAATTGTCCACCAGCTTATGGAAAACATTGCATCCACAACACTACCCGAAAACAAAAAGGAACACCTTAACTGCGCATACATCTCAAAATACAGGAAAACCTCTATGAATTAACACCTGCATTGCCTAAAACCTATTGATCAAAAGAGGTGCAGCCTTTCAAAAATCAATAAGAATACTAATGTTACTTTATAGAAGCTCTACCGCACTAATCAAGCACTCAAATTGAAGAAGGATTTGTTTCTCTAGAGCTTGAACACAATGAAAAATAAGCTAAGGTGCATTGATTTGAGAATAGTAAATTGTCAAGCAACATAAATATTATATAAATGGCAACTTTTTCCTGCAGCAATCAAATTGGGAATACAATATGCACACTTTTTTGCTAGCAAAGAAATGAAAAATTTAGACTTATGTACATCCATCCGAAGTTAGGGTTGACCATTCCCAATTAGGATCTATTAATCTTCAATTTGAGTAGAATTTAATTAGGACGGATGCACGTCTACATACCTGAACAAAGACGGTGCCGTCGGTGTAGGCATGTGGGTTGATCGCCCGTGTGGTGCGCTGGCCGCAGACGTTGCACGTGAATGCTACACGCATCCGGCGCCGTGGGATTTGGTGAAGAGTGACCAGGGAAAGTGGAAACACGTTCCATACCGGAATCGTGTTCCGACCCTGCCGGCGATGACGGGCCTTCCATACCCGACCCGGTTGTCCATCCCTCACGTTGGCCGCACTCAGCACCAGCCCCATCGCCGCATCCTGCAAAACCAAGGATCAAGAAAAAACTGAAATTGCAGCTAAACCGTTCGACGAAAATAGTGAGCCAAAAACCCATGATTCCAACTCCTCCGATTCAATCTCAGATTAACAATTCAGAAATTAAAGAAGTAAAGAGCGAACAATCTTACCTTTGAAAGTGTTTGATTTCTGAGGATTGGAACGAGCCCGGAGCCGGAAGAGTCGGGCTTGAGATCGGGCTCACCGTTACCGTTACTGCTATTTCTATCATCTACCAAACAAACATCACAAAAAGGTCAGATATTACGATGATGGAAGAGGAGAAGGGTTAAAGGAGAGAAGAAAGAAAAGCAAAAGGTGCAGACTTCTGGCGGAGGTGGAGAAGCGCAGAAATCGTCGGGAAGAAGGGTCTCTGAATTTATCGGGGAGAACATCGGCAGTGATACGGCGGTGGTGGTGAGGGCCTCCATTTCCGATGAATTTATGCGTCGTACAAAAAGATCCTTTATTTTCTATTTGCAGGGAGATCTATGAGAGGAAAATGAAAATTGAAAAACCGAAATGAATTGGGTTCGAGTGTTATATACAGTTGGCGAGGTGGCCGATCGCCGACTTTGAAGAAGATCGGAGATTGATGCTGATATTTTGAGAGATTTTTCTTGCAATGTGGAGTATTGGTATTCCGATATAGACAGGATCACTGGATCTGGACCGACGTATTGGGCTTCTCGGCTCCATTTGGGCCTCAGTTTAGGGAAGATCAGTTGGTAGTATGTAAGTTGACAATAGTAGGAATAGACTTGATATGTATAGATGGTCACGATCTTATAATTAGAAATCAGATCTTTTATATATAAAAGCAAAATAATTGGTAAATATATTCAATTAGAGAAATAATATTAGAAATTAAAAAAAAGGGTACATATCAATTTATATCTCAACGTTTTGCATTTTTTCACTTAATGTCACAATGTAAGCATATTGTTATTTTTGATCCCTAATGTTTCAAAAAAAATCTATTAATATCCTGGTGATCGATTTTCAACGTACAACATGACTCCGGCAGTCGTATAAGCGTTTGTACACTGAAAATCCATCGTCGGGACATTATTTGAATTTTTTTGAAACGTTAGGGACTAAAACAACAATATGCTTACATTGTGACATTAAGTGAAAAATCACGAAACATTGAGACATATACTGATATTTACCCAAAAAAAATAATACAATTTACACAATTGGCGCAATGAATGAGATGATACAAAACCATCGAGAATTGTTCGCCAACTTATTTTTTTACAATTCATAGGAAACCTGCACCCGTCATCTTCGATGCGTAATGAGTAAAACTCACGGAAGTTTTTGCAATAGTTTGCAAATTACAGATAAACAACCACATTTGAAAAAATAACTGTAAAATGCTCAGAACTATAAACTATGTAATGAGAGTTTGTCAAGTTTCTCACTTTCATGTAAGGTCGTTTCGGATAAAAATATGTAACATGCATTTTAAATGAAAGGTCATGAAAAGACTTTTAAATTGATATAATATGTACAAATTGGATTTAAAATGAGTAAATTATGATCATTTAAGTTCTAACCTAATAAATTTCTTTTTCTTTTTGAGAGAATTATTTCTTTTTCTTGAAACTAGAAACGTATTTAATAAAAAGAATCGAGGTATATATTCTTTTTTTTCTGTAAGTCTAACATGTTGATTTTTTCAAAGCAAATGATAAAGTTGTAATTTTAATTGATTAAAGTTAGCCGATTATGTATACTGTAATTTATTTTAAGAATAAATTATAGATTTATCACATTGTAAAAGAATGTTCGCCAAAAAATAATAATCAAGATAATAATAATAATGGATCTATTTTTGTTGAATTCATTAATCATTTTATTAAATAAAAATTTATTAAAACAATTATAAATTAATCTGGCAACGAAATTAATTACGAGTGTTTAACTTTTCAAAACAAGATGGTTAGTGATTAATTACTAAACAAATAATTTTTCAAAATATGTTGAAAGTTGGTGAAATTACATAACAAAGTTCTTAAAATTCGTAATTAGATATATTTTTAACTTTATTTTTTAATACATGCATTAGATATGAAACAAGAAAAATCCAATATATCATTGAATAATTCAATTTTGGTTGAATCAAA
Source organism: Salvia rosmarinus (assembly GCA_036937905.1). Classification (NCBI taxonomy): domain Eukaryota; kingdom Viridiplantae; phylum Streptophyta; class Magnoliopsida; order Lamiales; family Lamiaceae; genus Salvia; species Salvia rosmarinus. The sequence continues at coordinate 27,995 of JAODLM010000837.1, forward strand.
AGTTATAAAAAAAAACGAAGAGAATCTTGACCATAAATTCATAGTGCTCATTGATGACTTTCACCCTCGATATGCAAACTAACTAGGAAGCTTATGAAGAAAGACGAAAAGTTACTAATCATATATGATTGAATAATTGTCGATTGGTTTTTAAGTAGGATGACCTTTTATGTTCTAATGAATGTCTTTTAAAGTAGAACAATTATTTTGAGGGTATTAAAGTAAGTTTCTATATTTTTATTGTTTAAAATATTTCCAAAAAAATTGCTTAGGTTTATTGCACTAAATTTTCTGGATCTATTAGGGGCTGTGTTTCGGTTTATTATCAGTATTTGAACTTTTGTTATTCTAATTAATATTGTATGATTTTTAAGTATTGTCATTTTAAGAATTGTTGTAACTTGCATACAGTTATTCGATTTATTATAGATCGTTTATATTTTTATCTATTGTTCTATTTTTCAATATTCATTACATCCCGTAGGAACATTACATATTATTTTAAACATTCATAAAAAGATATGGAAGCCAGACGCCTTACTTCTATTAAATTAATAAATATAAATTTATAATGTGTGCGAGTGTATATGTGTGTAATAAAATGTAAAAGGAATCTTTATAAATTTTAAAAAGCTAAAGCATAGAATATTTGCGGCGCTGGTGCAACACTAATTATTTGAAGTCGGAATATTAGGTTAATTCTATACTGGAAGCATTGAAGTGGCCATGGCGATGAGAACAACTCCACACTCAAATACCATGATTGCGGAGGTAATGGCTGTAGTCCACGGAATTAAGTTGTGCCAAAATAATGGCCAAATTGGAGGAGGAAGGCAAGTTTCTTCCAGAAAATGTATCATATATCTTAAAGATTTCGAGAAAATGTTCTTTTTGAGGTTAAACACATGCATAGACAGCTAGAGATGTTAATGGGTGGGTTTTACTGGATCGATCTGAAACCGTTCAAACCCATTAAATTTTAAAGCGGCGATTACGTTCGGGTTCGGACCGCTTTAGACCGGGACCGTTTAGATCCATAGTTTGATGGTCCGATCTGGTGGGATCGGTTTCGAACCGAACGAATACTTATTTATTGATTACGGTCGAGTAAAACCGCCTATTGACAAACCTAAGTTTAAATAGGCTTGTCAATGAAATAGTTTTATCCATATCGATTCAAAATCACTCATAACACATTAAATTATAAAACAACGGTTTCGGTTCTAGTTACGATTCTTGTTCGGTTCTGGTCCGATTCTGGTTTCAGACCCGCGCAGATCCGGATCGTTGAAGACCCATAGTTGATGGTCCGGATTCAATCTGAATCCAGTACCTAATGGGTCGGTTCCAGAACCAGAATCATTACTTATTTATTGATTCTGGTCTGAATAAAACTCACTCATTGATATCCATATATACAGCTAATAGGGCGGCTCATAATCTCACGCAATATGAGTTGAATGGTTCTCCCAAGATTATCTGGATGAAGAACTTCCCTTGTGGTTAGAAGATATTGTGTGTAAGATTTGAATGAATGAATGATTATTTATTTTAAAAAAAAATTGAGGTTAATAAAACTGTAGCGTTATGTTCTATCGAGTGAGTAAATCGGGTATAATTGACCTCAATTGTTGGGATGAACACGGTCTTTAAAAAATTATTTATCCTATAAAAACATCTAATATATAATATTTTTTACATATAACTATATTCTATAATATTCTCTTGATATATTTAACAATAAAGTTTGACAATGAGGTTATTTTTTGTTAATATATGTTATATTGTTATATTATCTGATTATTGTAAAAATAGTTTAATAATATATATTAAAAGTTATATTTAGGTATTATTTCAATTTTTTGATGAAAAATTGAATAAATATGTATTTGATATAATTTAATATATTTTCAAAATTTTCTATCTGACTTCTGATTTTATATATGTATAGGATACTACAGGCCTATGAATTCTTTAATTTAAATGGAAGGTATATAGGAGTAATATATGCACACACATGCATAAATATCTTTTATACTCTCTCCGTCCATCATATATTATCTTAGTTTTTATCGACACGGATTTTAATAAATAAAATGAGTGTAAAGTAAGTGTAGAATGAGACGACATAATAAAATATGTTACATGATGGAAAAATATAGGTCATGAGTGGTTTTTTTAAAAATAAGTGGATTAAGTGTGGATAAAAATATTGACTTTTAAGTGAAGTTCATGTCTATAAAAGGAAAGTGAATGAATTTTGTGGACGTATTGAAATGGAATTAGATGGACAAATATTAAGGACGAATGTAGTAGTTTTATTTTTATGAACGTTTTTTAACAGTCCAATATATACTAACATTCTAGCTCTCTATCCGACATGCTTTTAGTTTCTTTGAAGAACTAAAACTGCAAATGATAATATGGTGAGAGTTCAATTATGCCAATATGCCATATATTTTAGATGAGATTCCACTTATAGAAATTAATATTCTGTACAGAACTCTGAAGGAAAAGACAGTCCTCTTGCGATTTGACGTTCAATACATTGAGACTTTTATTTTATTTTTATTTTTTAATGTCTTTATAGGCCATTTGTAGTCATTAATGGCCCGACCCTGGCCAGCTCCTCTGATTTCTCTGAAAAAGAAAAAAAAAATGATTTTCACTCGGTTGTGTATTTTAAATCGAGACACATATTTAACTTTACAAAATTCAAACAATATATATTATATATATGGATTTTGTAATAATCATTAATAATGTTAGAACTAGAAATCAATATAATTTATAGGTGGTGACTAGATTGATTTCATGATGAACAATACAATATATAACAATGCACCTCATGATAATATATTTGCTTATAACAATCTTAGATCATATAAAATTAAACAATCTACATTGATTACTTGTTTCTATATGCTTAAATATAAGTTATACTTGATATTATAAAAAAAAATAAAAAATGAGTCTATTTGAGACAGCCCAGTGGTAAAGTGGGTTTTGTGTCCAAAAGGTCATAGATTCGAATTTTACTAACGCTTCTATGAGTCTGAATCTATTACATTTAGTTTTTTAAGTGTAGTTTATCGGTCATTTTTTTTGTAAGTTAACTACAAGAATTTGCGCGATTAACGAATAGTCGCTATTCCGATCAACGACGGACTCGTAGGGTTTACTCAGTACACACCAAAAGTAACGATCGTAAGTTACCTATGAATACAAAAAAAAATAGAGAAACGAATTTTAGTTGAATGCAGCTGTGGCACCGTTACTCCTCCCTTCTTAAATGCCCATATTTCCTCCCATTTCCCCTCCACCGTTATGTTATCTCTCTCAACATTCTGTGTTCAAATCATCCTATTCCTCCCTTATTTATACCACAAATAATATGTGTGAGAGAGATGCTGAGATGCTGAAATAGTCACTGTGATGTTGGGTCGGCTCACTCAGAAATGAAAATGTTTTAAGCATTCGTATTTGTGATTGAGCCGTGCCAATATCTTAGTGCTTTTTTCACATGGGATTATTCATCATTCTGCTACCACAATACTCAGCTTCCTCCGGTTTGGTTTTACGTCTATTTAATTTTGGAAAAAGAATTGATATATTCATTGAAATGCTATGTTACGAGATGTTTCTTTTCCTTTAACCACATTGCTGAAACTCCCAATGGGGATTATTACTGATCTAAGTATTTCGAAAATATTTTCTGCTTAAAATAGCACTCTGCTTTAAATTTAAATCAATGTCAATATCGTGTGTTAGAAAAGATCAATCCTTTATTCATATATTGTTTTGGAAATTATAATTTTATTAGTATAAAATAATGATCTTAGTTCCTGTTAAAAGAATTATCATCGGTAGCTTTTCCATCTTTCCTGTATATGTTTTTTATTTTTATTTTTTGTCATTGATAACTATTTCAGTTAGGCTTGTAGTGTATACACATGATTGAGGTTCTTGAAATACAAGATGTCAAATCTGTAGTAACAACTAACAAGGCTATTCAATTTTTATTTTTATTATGGAAAATGATGCAGCTTTGGTACCCTATCTTAAGCCTCTTGTCAATTTGGGGTCGAAATAATATCCTAACAATATATAATGAAATTCACTTTTAGTACTGATTACCTAGAGGTTTCGACCGTAATTTGGGATTTCTATGTTCTCTTAAAATTGTGATTTAAAAACTGTTACCTATTTTTAAATTTTAGATTTCACAATTTCAATGATTTAATGATTTTGAATCTTTTTGTATAATTAATTTTTAAAATAAAAATTTAAATAAAATAAGGTAAAAGATTTGAAAATAAGTTTTTGGCCATTTTTATATATATTATTGGCAGTTTTTCCCATATTGTCCTATGAAAATCGATCCATCTAACAAAGATATATTTTTTTGTGTCAAATTCTTTCTCTAAATATATCATCCCCTCAAATCCAAGTGATATTCTTTAAATATAGAATTGGTTTTCTTGATATCGCACGTAATGCAATTGGTGATTAAATACTACACATAACAATATATTTTCTTTGCAGGGCCAGATTCCTCATGCAAAAGGAAAATCTTCAGTGGGTTTTACGGAGAACTAATTTACATTTTGTATTTCTCTTAATTCAGTACCATCGCTAAATACCACGTAACTATTGATGACTGATGATTATATATGTATTTTGTACAATAATCATGTTAGTGGTAAAATGTCATTTATAACCAAGTCAAGGATTGGGACATATATGTATGGAAATCTATTTTACTTAATTTTACGACACTTCTACTCAGGGACAGAGCTACGTTGGGGCCTGGGGGGGCCATGGACCCCCAACTTTTTGGAAAAAAAAGGTACTAGTATTAGTAAGTTGTAAATAATATAAAGATCTTATCTAGCCTAATTGGCTAAGTTGTACATCTTTCAGTACACTAATCCGAGTTTGATTCTTGGTAGGGGCGTGTAATGCCATTTTTTTTAGTTCTGTTTTTTTTTTTCTCTCTCCCATTATATACTATATTTTTAGTTATACTCCCACCTATTTTTACTATATGTCGTTTTCTAAATTTCCTTATTTTAAATTTATTTGACATTTTAGAATGAAGCACCAAAATTGTCCTCATTAATTGGAGTATTGATTCTCATCATCTGTTTCAAATCCTATTTTTTCATGTATTCAACTAAATAATAATTATCTCATTAACGATTAATTATCATTGATTAAGGTAATTTGGGTGCAATTTTTTTTAGTAATCTGTGTGCAAACGATATATAATAAAAATAGGAGGGAGTAATTTTTTTTCTCCCCCTCCATTAATTTATTATCTTCTTTTTTATTTAATTTATCCAATTTTTAAAATCTTTCTCCTTTTTTTGTGCTCTTATTTTTTTTTATCTAATTTATTATGTTGATAAAATAAAATATATATGCAAATAATAAATCTTTAATATGAATTAATATGATCAATCAAATTTTTATAAAGATTATGATAAATTTATTGTAACAACAGCAACAATTGAAGACATCCAAGTTATTTGAAATCTCATTTTAAGCCCTAAAGATGTTGCTAATGATAGAGAGATCAAAATATAACTTTGTTTAATATTTGAGAATTATTTTAGAAACATAAGTGTTGATACATCTTTATTATCACAAGTTCTTTTTTCGAAAGTCTAAGAATACAAGTTACCGTTCCAACATTATGTCAAATAAGTATCATTTTAGTCCAACTCTAAACTACCTTGAAATTTTAAATATTATGTAGTTATCATCATATTTTATTCTAATCATACAAATTTTATGTAAAACTATTCACTTAAACCAAATTCCATACAAGTACGAAAATACATCATTTCGATGCAAAATCCATATAAAAATGATACTAAACGTTGGATTTGCTCTTTTTGTTCACGTCATGAGATGATCACGCTTTTTAATTTTTTTTATCATTGTCATATAATTTAAATAATATTAAACTATTATTAAAATTGTTATAATTAGTTTTTTTTTTTTTTAAATTACACTTATACCTTCTCAAATTTATAATTATTTGGATCCCCAGAAAAATATGTCTCATTCAAATCACTTCTACTTATATGAAGTTTCAAGATAAAGGAAAAATTTTCACATGACTTACTGAATGTTATATTCTCACTCTAAAACTTTTGTTTATTCTTGCTATTTTAATATTGTACTTTATTCTTCCCTAAAGAATACTATACGTACCCTTTGTGTTACTGCATTCACAATTACATAAATTCATATTTTTGTGTGACATAGATTATGTATATATTTTTAAAATTTAAAACTGAAGATAAAATAAAATATATATGATCCTAAAATTAGACAAACTATTTCTTGCATCTTTCAACATTGTGGTAAATTCGTACATAGAGAAATATATAATTTTCCATTTATGATACCAAAAACGTTATTTTAATCCCTTCCATAAAAGTAACTTGTTTTAGTTATGCTTTTAAATTACTAATTAGGTCTCCGCCCCTTCATTGGAGAAAAAAACCATAGAAATATTATCCGATTAAAGACCGCTCCTTTTGCTTTTTCCCTTTTTTTGTTTTTCTTTTTCCTTTTTTTTTGTTACTCTTCGTTTCTTGCCGCTCCTTTTCTTTTTTGTTTCAAGCAGCAAAATCCTCATCCCCTTTTCCTAATTTTTGTTTTTTCCTTTTTTCAATTGTCAAGATATTTTGTGATCACTCAATTCCATGGTGACCAATTCCTTGGTTGAGATTGATTCAGAAGTGAACAAGTTCGGAAGATTCAATAATAATTAATATTTATAAGCGTGACAATAAAGAACAACAATGTTTTTCTTATGGTTTTACACTCTTGTAGGATAACAATATAGGGGAATGTTGTCACTATCATGCATCGGGAGGCGAGTCATGATTCGCATCCAAATTCACATACAATGAGCAAAGACATTTCTAATTATAAATACCGACAAATTTATAAATATTTTTTTAAATGTAGATTTGAATCCAAACCTCGATCCATTTCATGATGAGATAGCTTTGCCCAAAGTTGTCCCACGGATCAGTTGGTTAAGAGATATGATTTAAACGAAATCAATGATCGAATTTTAGCAGCCGTAGTGTGGAAGTTTCACCCTCTTTAGGGTGGTTCCTTATTGACACTAAGTAAAAATCTTCCTAATTTTTTAACCGTTGAATCACCATAATTTATCATCTCATATTCTTATGAGATTGATATATGGGAGCTCCGGAAAGAAAGTTTACCCTTTCGGAACAAGTTTTGCCCCAAGTTTTTGTTAAGCAAAATAGCCCCAATTGGACAAAGACATATGCCTTGGCTGATGTGATTTGTGCTTGTACCAAGAGACACGCGACAACCCCACCCTATATCTCAAGCCGAATTTATTGCATGTTCTCCTTTCTGGTGAACATTTATTTCACCTTTTGAACTGTTCGATTCCTATTTCACCTTCTCGAGCCCTAGTTTTGTAGATTTCAAATTTTATTTTTCTATTAGAAAACAAAAGAGTTCGTTGCAAGGAGTAAATGTGAGAAGTTGAATTGTTGGCACAACCATAAATATGAACAGCAAGTTACACTGCAATAATTAATGATACAAAAGAGAATCTCTGCAAGAAATTGTGCTGCCAAACCTTTAATGTTTTCCATCAGAAAAAAGATTCCTCCATTACATACTTCCTTGTGCGCTCTCTATTCTATTTTTACAATAATATTTTTTTATATGTATAGGAATATAGTTTTTATGGCACATGTAGATTATACAAATATCAATGATACATCTTGATTTAGTCAATAAAATAAAGATTGTTTTTCAAGACGGGAATAAGCTTTGAATATACAATTTGTATAGCGTAATATTTTACATCTTTAACCTTGACGTATCTGCTAAACACATTCTTACACTTGCTAATACTCTTCTTTTAACAAAAAAAAAAAAAGGTTTTTTGTGCGTTGGTTTGTGGTATAGTGATTAATGTTTGAGGTCAAAGGTTTTCGATTCGAGTCCACAGTGATGCAACTTTTAAAATTTATCTATTAATTGACTAATTTTTTTTTTTAATCTTAAAACCAAGAAGGTATTAAAAAAATGATGTATTAAAATTTAAAAGTGTACACTGATTCACTGAATTATATTTAAAGTTTGGGGAAAACTTGTGGAGGTGGTCTCCTGTGCGCGGAGCGCGCCCGCGCACAGTGAGACCACATTAATTAATTAATTAATCTTCATTAAGTAGTTAATTAATTTTAATTAATCTTAATTAATTAATATTAATTAATTAATTAAATTAAATCTAATTAAAATTAATTAATTTAATAAACTTTAATTGTAAATTAATAAATATAATTTTAAATTAATATATCTTAATTTTGAATTAATAAATTCTAATTTTGAATAATAAAGCCTAATTATAAATTAATAAACCCTAATTTTTAATTAATAAAGCCTAATTGAAAATAATAAATCCTAATTTTGAATAATAAACCCTAATTTTGAATAATAAATCCTAATTATGAATTAATAAACCCTAATTGTTAATTAATAAACCCTAATTTTGAATTAATAAACCATAATTGAAAATAATAAACCCTAATTATGAATTAATAAACCCTAATTAATAAACACTAATTATGAATTAATAAATAAAATATAAAATAATAAAATAAAACAAAAACATATGCGTCGTCGACGTCTGTAGCAGACACAAGTTTTGTCAAACTTGTGTGCATCACGCATCCTAATTAAATGATTTAAAGCCAATTGAGATTCAATAATTTTGTAATGAAAGTTATTAATTTTTCATTAAAATTTATTAATATAATTAGGTTTAGCCAGTTGCCTTTAACATCTCTTTTGGTGCAGGAATGTTGGAGAGAAGGAGCAAATATATTGAACTATTTTAATTTATATTCATTTTATCATCTCGACAACAATTTCGAAATATTTTGATAATAACTACATTTTGTGATTTGTAGAGGTGGACGGCCGAATTCGAAGGCACATAAAGGTCTTCACTGTTTAAATATTTCTAAATAATCTTTTTCTATTTTGCTTAATCAACCGAAACAAAAATTGCCAAAAGTTAGAAATAATACAAAAATGGTGTCGTTTTTGAACTTAGTTGCGTCAGAATTTCTAAAAAATAGTCTGCAACATTGAATTTCTGATTACTCAAAAGAGGTGGGATAGCAAAATTGCTATAAATTATGTTTAAAATAAAATCATCAAACTTTGGGAATTAAATGAACTACGTATACATCTATAGTCAAGTTCAGGAATTAGATGGTTGAAAATTAAAAATAAAGGAGCATAACAGTTCAATTAACAAGGAGAAGTATATATAATTTCTAGCCAACTGGAAACTGAAATTCTGGAAGCTGAAAAAATATTTGCACGATAAGATTTAGGAAAATGAATCGATTCACAAATAGAATCTAAAACCATGGAATTGTTATTGTTATAGTATAAATTATAATTTCATCTAACGCTTTAAATTATAACATTATATTTGCAGTGTTACAAAAAACATTTTAAAGCATGTATACAGTATTTTCAAAGTATTTAAGTTAATTTATTTTTTATTAAATAATATAATTATATGTCGAAGTTATTAAGGTTTGTTAAGATTGCCCCTCAAAAGATGAAAATAAAAATTGTAGTTTGTGTAATTAGGCCCATTAACGAGCCCAACCAAATAATACGGACCTAAAGCTCGGTTAATTCCTTCTTTTTTTAACTCGGACCCAAATTTGGTTTGAGCTCAATTCGAACTCTATAATTATAACTAAACTTGATTTATATTTATTGATCTCGCAAGCAATTGGAATCAGAATTGTATATGACGTGTTTATATTTCTTCTTTCTATTTTGAGCCGAGTATATAAATTATTGATAATATCATGAGGGTGTTTGGTGAGAACATAAAACAAAAGCAATTTATAAGTTGTTTTTAAGCTTAAAAACAACTTATAAAATGTTTTTTATTTCACCAAACACCTCCATATAAGAATAGTGGTACCTCCTCTTTTGGATGAGTATATACTCGAACTGAGCTACTCAAACAAATAATTAAATATATTACATAGAATAATCATATGTATATTTGATAAGTGAAAAAATACGTCTCATCAGTCCTAAATTCTATGTGGCATTTTTATATATTTTTGTTTATCTAACGGTCAAGTTTCGATAGAATATTATTTTACATTGTGTTTATGGTCATAATAGATAAAATAATCTTCATATTAGGATGATGCGACTTAATTTGATGTGTATAAGTTATATTCTGTCGAATTTTATCTGAAAAACACTTTACATTGTTACTTATAAGTAAAATTTAAAATACTATTTATATTTGGCTAGAGTTGCAATCACTCAGAATCGATGATCGTGGCGAAGCATGGCGATACCAAAATGATGAAGTTATGATTCAGCCACCAAAATCCATGTAAAATATATACACTCGTACATATCATAAACCAGTTTAAAAATTTATTTTAATACTCATTCTCAACCCAAACCTGTATAATACTTACTTATTCATCATAATAACAATCTATACATTACAAATTAAACATTATTAATAAACAGATTTTAAATAACAAAATATTAAAAATAGAAAAAATCCACCTAGACATGTCAATTAATGATCGAATTAGTTTATAAATTATATACTAGTACATGTCCTAAATCTGATTTAAAAAGTGATTTATCAATCGACTATGTCTCAAACATGTATAAAAAATATCTGCTATTTATGTAAACCCATGTAAATTTATTAAATATGTAAATTATAAATATAAGTTGTTACTGATTAGTTATATGTCACAATAAAACTCAAACATTGCAAAGTAAACATTAATAAATATGATAATTAATACATTTGAAGTACATATTCTTATCTCAAACACGTATTAAAATAACAGTTAATTATTCGTTTGAATTTATAAATATAAGTAGTTACAATGATTGATTATCCGCCGTACTTATAGTAAATATATAATAAATAATAATAAGAGAAATAAAAGATTAAAATAATAGAGAAAATTTCATTTAGACATGTAGATAAATATTTGGACCCGCCTAGAATGTAAATGCCCGAATGCATCTTAAATTTGACTAATTACCCAAATTTGTTTTTTCTAATAATATAAGTTGTTATAATAATTAACTTTGATTTTTGTGAAGTCTTATGAAAAATCAATATTATGACCCAATTAAATTGACTAAAGAAATTATTCACCCAAAACTATTTATTTGGTCAAATTAAATAAAATAAAAAATTATTATTTGTCTTGGGCAAATTAAATTCACGGTGTTGTTTGAATGATGTTAATTAATCTTAACTATTCTACCAATTAAATATGAATTTTTATTTTGGAGTATAGAAGTATCTTTTTATATATGTTTATATTTGATGAAGTCTCACAAAAAGACAATATCGAATTGAAAATTTTAGCAAAATAAAAATGAAAATTCCACGTGAGATGGAAAATTAAGGTGGGGCATTTACTTCATAACCATACATAGGAAAAAAATCTCTATTTCCTTACATTATCATCATTTTCTAATTTCAACAATAATATATATATATATATATATATATATATATATAAAATTTAGTAATTTTCGATACGATCTGAACTCGCATTTAAATTAATGGGTTAATGTGCGGTGATCTTATCGTGTCCGCTTCCTTATCATATCGACACGATAAGGACACGATAATTTCGTGTCGTGTTCGTGTTGCATTCGTGTTCGTGTCGGATCGTATCGTTTTCATATAATTCGATAATATTTATATATATTTAATATTACTTTTATTATATTTTATAGATATTTTTTTATTAATTTATTTTTTTAATTTTGATTTGAATTTATCGTTTCAGGTCATGTCGTGTCGTGTCGTTATCGTGCCGTGTCAACACGAAAAAAATCGTGTCATATTCGTGTTCGTGTCGTGCTTTTGTCGTATCTGTGTCAGTATATTTCGTGTCGTGTTCGTGTTCTTGTCGGACAGATCCTTAACGGGTCATGTTCGTGTTTGGTCTTATCGTACCGTGTCGTTATCGTGTCGACACAATAACGACCCGACACGCACGAATTGTCAGTCCTATATATATCAATCTGAAATCACGACTCAATTCTGCATCAAATCACAGTTTAATATAATCCCTTTTCACATATTTATTCGCAAGTCTATTGTAGATATATTTAAGTCAAAATATTTTTGGTTAGAAAAGTTGTATAATCGTAGGATTTAAACTTCCTATCATGGATCAACAAAAACACCTTCACTTTTTTAATGAAAAACTTAAAAGGGAAATCTTCTGTCCTAGATTTTCATCTACAAAGTAAAAAATTACAAGAATTGTTGTTCGTATACACTGTCCTTTCCAATACACAAAGGTATACTTTTCTCTTCTTTAACTGATTTTGACGTTTTTATGTGTAATGGTAATCCATTGTTTCATATCTTGACATTATAGTCATTTTTTTTTCTGTTTATTATATATTTACTCCGTCTCATTACTGTTGGTTCATTTTTTTGGCTATCCTATTATTATTGGTCTGTTCCCAAAAAGTAAACAATTTTACACTAAAAAATACTTCGAATTTCGTATCACATACTACTTTACACACAGAACACAATTCTTCTTAATTTACGTACAAAAAAGGAGTCAACAATATCGGGACAGAAAGAGTATGTTTTATTGAATTATTGTTAGAGAAAAGCTGCTTCAATCAATGCAGTAGTGATCTTTGATTGAGCTTCAATCGTTAATAGAGTTAAAAAAAACCAGATACACATATGTGATGCGTCACATATATGATATATGTTGAAAGGAAATAAATCAATTAGTAAGATTTAGGGATCAATATTTTAATCAAGATCCTTAATTTAATTTTTTTCCCTATTTATTTCTTTCCTTGTACACCTTTCTCCAACCCTATAAAAGGGCTCTTGTAATTCACAATAAACACAACGAAAGATTTACGGCCTCTAAATCCTTTTTCTATGTCTATACCAAGTTAACATGGTATCAGAGTAGAGATGATCCTAGGAACTCAGAACTAGATCATCATCGTTTCATACCTTTCCCAAACTTTTTTTTCGATCAAGGCAGTAGCCTCCTGAAACAAAACCAAAACAGAATGTCAGACAAAACCCAAATTACCAACACAAACTCATAATTAACTCTACAGATTGCGAATCTAGTGTGCAACTCCAATAATGTTATGCTCGGATTCAAACTAGATGGGAACAATTATCCGCTATGGGCTCGTCTCATGAGAGTAGCCATAGGGAGCAGGGGCAAGTCCAGTCACATTACTGGACAACCGCCACCACCAAATGTAGTCGATCGAACCTACTACCAATGGGAAGAAACAGACCAATCGGTTTTCTCATGGATCATACATAATATGGAGGGGAGATTAGTGATGAACTTCGCCCAACATCAGACCGCCAAGGCCGCATGGGACAGCCTAGCAATCACATATGTGAGTGGAGCGGATCCGTTCCAAATCTACGATTTGGAGGTAAAAGCTAATAAAGTCAGTCGAGGGCAACTTACACTGGAGGATTACTGGAATGAACTTCAAGCCATATGGCTCACCATTGATCGAAGAGAGTCGAACCCTCTCGGCTGCTGCGAGGAAGGGATTAACAAGTATAGGAAATTAATCTCAAACCATCGGCTGTATCAATTCCTCTCCGGGTTAGATGCCAAATACGATGGTATTCGGCGGGACATTCTTAAAGAAGCCCCAATTCCCTCAGCAGAATCGGCCTTCTCAAGGGTAAGAAGGAAGGCCGCCCGACTACACATCCTGCAATCGACAACCAACCCCGCCGATTCAAATGTCACATCATCGGGAATATGAGTTGGCCTCATCGCCAGACAGTCTATACCTCGGTCGAACGCACACTCACAACACATCGCCGTCAGAGTACCTTTCAACAGCTCCGGAAACCCGTCATCGTAGAAAAGGGAGGATAAATCGAAGCTCTATTGCACCCACTGTGGTATGAACAAACACACCAAGGATATGTGCTTCTAACTTGTCGGTTACCCAGATTGGTGGGAGGATAACCACAAGACTCAACTGGTGAAAGGAAAGACAACTATTGGCATTGATAGCCAGGAGGTGACCGGATCAGCGATGGCTGTGGGCGGCGGACGAGCGACTGCGAGAGGTAAAGAAGATGAAAGGATGAGGGCGGCTGAAGAGGGGGACGAGGAAGATGCATCAGGTATAGGGTTTAGTGGTTTGCCACTAAACCCTCATTCTTCCTGTTATTTTGTCACGACCCGACTAATTAATTAGATGATTAACTAACTAATCAGGCCCTGACTGGTTAAGACAATAAAATTTTGGACAATTGGACGAGTTTAAAGGAATAAAATTTTCAACAAACGGGCAGCATATCCTCTAGAATATGGATAAGCCAACCTGCAAACAGCAAATAACTAACAACAAGCAACAACGACAAGTGAGGTCACAGCCTCCACAATATGTACATAAATATTTCCAAACATTTACAAGGTTTTCAAAAGTATTGTTTCAAGTTTCAGGATCAACAGCGGAAGAGTAATGAATGTCATGTATGGAGACACAACATTCCGGCCTATCTATTCAAAACAAAAGGAAAACACAGAAGACAATCAAGCTCAGTCCTAAGGCCCATATCTCTTCCATGCTCAACCTGCATCAAAATAGAAAACATTTTTTGGGTATGAGTACCAAAGAGTACTCAGTGGGTAACTGCTAAAACATTAACTTTCAAAACTTATATAAAATTTGCTTTAATCAAGAGTTAAGTAGATAACTTGAATCATTATTTCATAAGAAGTTTTCATTATCATATTACCACACTTTCGCATTTTGGAACATACCGGCATCACATACCCGAGTTGGTCCCGAAGGTTTCCCAACCACGGTCATACCCTATCTACGTCATTCGGTAAAGGGAAGTAGGCCTCCTTCCCAATACCATGGCCGGCCTACATTTGCAAGCTCACGGCCATAAACCTGTGCACAGTACATAGCATTTTCCTATCGTAGATAGGTAAACTGCCGTCATACCCACAATGTGGTAAATCATTCATTTTTAACATATCCATAACGTGGTGATTTAACATTCTCACAATAACAATAAATTTAAAGCATAGCATTAACTTTGCTCAAAATAGTTGAAAGGCATTACCCACCTTATAACGTTTATTCCAAGACGTTTGTTTCTTCGTCTTTCACTTCTCGACTTGTTTTGCTCGTTCCTTGTAAAATGAAATTATTATTGAATTTAGTAAACTTCATTATCCATATTTCACCAATTAGAATTTCAAAACATTTTATTATTAAACAATTTCTAATGAAATTTCGGCAGAGTAACGTTTATAATTTAAATTGTCATATCAATCCAAATTCAACCAATTTCATTCCCAAACTCCATCAATCATCATCATATGCTTAAATGCACATTTAAGAACGAGAACAAGTTCAATATCATTCATTTATACCATTATCAATATATGCCCTTCAACCATGTTTTTGAAAATTTCAAAAGTTTTACAATCTAAAATCCATTTAGTATCAAACAATTCATATTTATACTCATTCATCATCAATAATCATTAATCCATGATCCATTCAAACCTTAGCCAAATTCATCACATAAAATCATAACTTTGTACTAAACTTTAATTTTCAAATTTTTACAATTCATGTCCATAAAATCCTATAAATTCAACTTAAGTATTATTTTTATTATAGATCTCAAAAATCATATCAAATACATCAAATAAAATCAAGAAATCAAAATTCAAGACTTCCCCTTCATTTTCGAAAATTAGGGCATTATGTTTAAGCATGAATTAAATTCTTATAAATTCATATTATGCATTATATATATCCTAAAGCTTAATTATCATGTCAATTTGATCAAATAAAATTAAAATCTTCAAGTTCTAATGATCCCAGTTTTTGAAAAATTAGAGTTTTACATACACATGTTCTAAATTTCCATTTCTCTAATCATATGATGTTTAATTCTATTCCTAAAGATGTATTTAAACTCAATTTAACAAATTCACAACATATACTTCACATATAAAAATTAAGGTTTATATTCAAAACTTTAATTCACCAACTTTAGGAAATGAAATAATTAATACCATAAATCATGTTATTTATACACAATAAGTATAATTAAATCAATAAACATAACAAAATTTAAACAAATCAACCCTAAAATTAATCACTTAGTTTTCGAAAACCCTAGGTATATAAAACATCATATTCTTCAATTTAAACCATAAAAACTTAGCTTAATTAAAGTAGTTACCTTGCTTGATATGCTTTCCAATCACTTTAGCACTTAATTATGGATTAGAAATGAAAATTAAAATTGTTGTGTGTGCTTAGTGTGTGAGGGCCGAAAATGGAGGGAGAAATAAGGTTGGAGATGATCTTATGCATTATGTAAATTTTCTAGAATGTTTATTTGCATTTAAATGTAATTTTGTATTCATTTTATTATAATTAGACACAAATTTCAATAATTTATAAGTATACCTCTAATATTACTAATGTTATACCTTAATATACTTTAATAGATAAAACTATATTTTTAATAAATATTAAAATTCAAAACAATTTATTTTCATGGTTGAAATTAAATTCATATAACATAAATTAAATTCTTTCATATGTTAAAAATCAAATAGTTATACTTAATTTCATTAAATTTCAAAAATTATGACAAATAATTCCTTTATCACCAAATAATAATAAAATAAAATTTATTCAAGCTATTTAATAGCTTAAACATTAATTCATCCCATTTTATAAGAAAATTCTCATAAAAAAATAGTTAATGCATCTCTTAGCACATTTTCCATTAAATGACATTTTTCATTCCAACATACAATAATAATCATATTTCTCACATTTGATCATAATAGAACTCATTTCTAAATAATCTCTATGTCTTCTAATTTCTATTCATTTGATTAAGAATTAATCGAATTTCTATCGTTTAATAATCTATTATGCGCCTCTTTATAAATTCTTAAGAAATAAATACTTTTTAAGCCCCTAATTATCCTTAATTAGGGTCTAATTAAGACTTAAAGATTTTCGGGTTACTACATATTTACAAGATAAACCCCACATATTGCGATCTCATCGCCCTAAGTTCTAAGAAATTGCAAAAGTCACCCCATCTCTTTCAAACCGCTGACCTTTTGCATAATACCGAAGCACCCGGATTATGTAAAATTCCTTAAATATTTCATTGCGTGTCGAGCCTTTTGTGATACAATGGATAGGGATAATGGGTGGATTTTTTATTGTGGCGCCACTGATACAATGACTTTTGATAAATCTGATATAATTGAGTTATCCAAATCTTTTCGAACACATGTTCAAACTGCCAGTGGTGATTTGACTCGGGTTGAGGGAGCCGGAACTATAGAAATTTCTCTTACTTTACGGCTTTCACATTGTCTATACGTTCCGTCTCTTTCCCATAAGCTAATGTCAATTAGCCATGTTACAAAAGAACTCAATTGTACCATGGTAATGCACCCTCACTTCTGTTTCCTTCAGGATATCAGGACAGGGAAGATTATTGGGCGTGATACTGAGTGGAACGGATTGTACTATGTGGATGAGATAGCTCAACAAGGCAAGGTGATGCTGGCTCATGGAACTGCAGACCGGGAAGCCTGGCTCTGGCATCGACGATTAGGGCATACTTCCACGGGTTATCTTAATATCATATTTCCTGAATTAGTGCAAAATGAGACGTTATCTTGTGAAACTTGTGTTTTGACTAAAAGCCATAGACAATCTTTTAAAACAAATGATACACAAGTTGATTATATTTTTTCTTTAGTACACTCACTACTACAAAAATCAGTATAGACTACGCGTTTTATGTGTAGTGTATGTGCGTTCGTAATGTAGAGAAAAGTGGTGTAGAGAAAAATAGCGCGCATACACTCGCTTTTATGTCGTAGTCTATACCAACTATAGACTACGCCTTTTACACATGACTACACAAAATTTCGCACACACTACGCTTTTTGCGTAGTCTATACCCACCATAGACTACGCTTTCACACATAGACTACGCTTTTCGCGTAGTCTATACCCACAGAACTACACAAAATTTGGCACATACACCACGCTTTTTGTCGTAGTCTATACCCACCATAGACCACGTTTTCGCACATAGACTACGCTTTTCGCCGTAGTCTATCTTGACAGACTACACAAAATTTCGCACATACACTACGCTTTTTATCGTAGTCTATACCCACTATAGACACGCCGCACATAGACTACGCTTTTCGCGTAGTCTATACCGACAGAACTACAAAAATTTCACACATACACTACGCTTTTTATGCGTAGTCTATATGTATTAACTACGGTTTTGAGTTTATTTACTACGGTTTTAATGCCAAATTTACTACGCTTTTCTATTACAATCCGTAGTCAATTTAATAACAACTACGGTTTTCAATTTCAACCGTAGTTAATTTCTTTATTTAAACACATACAATTAATAACGCACACAAAATGATTAAAATATACTTGCGATTACGTTCAAAATCACTATTCAAAATATCTGATCGGTTTCATTCAACTACAAAATCACTATACAAAATATACAATCTGTTTTCATTACACTACAAAATCACTATACAAAATATCTGATCTGCTTTCATTACATTACAAAATCACTATACAAAAATACTATGCACATCACATAACAAAACAATAAGACCAGTATCCCCATATCACAAGACAAAATAATTGAAAAGATCGATAACTTGCAACTAAAACATCACAAGGCTATATGTGAAGAAGCATGAAATTTGCCCATTCAACGCGAACTTCATCAATGTCCTCTTGAGAGTAAGACCGATTTTGAAACTATTAACAATTCAAAAATAGAATATTAGCACTCTTGTATGAAAAAAATGATTATATTAAAGAAATGAAATGTTTATCTTACATGTGAACGTAAAGATAAACATATACATATATATAACAAAGGTAAGCCACTAGAACAGAGCTGGGCAAACAAGTCTCAATGCCCGTATTAGGAGTTGGAACGAATCACGAGCAGCAAAAAGAAAAGGAAAGTGGCAGTTATCACAAGTGCTAGAGAATCGGCAATTAGATGAGTACACACCTTGATTTGTTTACCGGAGAGGTACGACTGACCATTTCCCATTGAAATAGCCATTGCTGAGCCTGCATGAGTACTGTACCTAACAAAGCCAAAACCTTTATCAAGCTGGACCCGTACTTCCTCGATTGATCCAGCACCGAGCACATGGAAGTGGCGATGGAGGTCAATATGGGTTACCTGGCAATCACAATCAAGAAAAGAAAGATTTAGAAATTGTGTAGTAGAATATTCAAATTCAAAAGTTTACTAAACATTCAAGGGTATTTTCTTTTGCATTTTAGTTACTCGACTGAGGGACCAAATATACAGGAGAGGATGTTTGGCCATAAACCTCCAAGTTACCAACTCTGAATAATATTGAAATATTATTTGTAATCAAAGAAGACTAAGGTAAACATATAGGTTGGGGAGCACTGAAAACAGAGACGTACGTTTTGTACTCTGGAGTATGAAATGTTTTCATCAAAAGAGATATAGCAAAAAGCAAAAGAGGACTTGCCTCTGGAGCAAGGTTGCCAACATACACAGTTGTATATTGAGGGTTATTCTCAGGAGCATCGCTACTTGCAGCCTCTTTAACATCTTCTGTAAAACAAAAGTCATTTTCAGCATTAGTTTCCGACCAAGAATATCATAGAAATAAGATGTTTTGCAAAATGTTAGGCATGAGGTCCCCATTCCATCCATTCAGCATCATTCCGTCCATTCTGTCCTTACTAACCTGAGGCTGTAAGTTCTAAAACATTTTTAGAATCCGAATTCTGTTTTTCCTCACTTATTCCAGCACCTTTGTCGCCCAGTTGCAACGTATCTGCCTACTCTCAAGCCATTTACCTAAGAAGTTGTCCTACGAAATATGGTAAGTAAACATTTTTCCCCTTATCAATTTAAAAATATCAAAGAGTGTCCAGTGACAATTCTTTATATAAAATTATAAATAAAGAGAAGTAATCAAAAGATATTAAGGCAAACAGTTCTCACCACTTAGATCATTAATTGCACTTTGCGCATCCTGCATAAGAAATCCAAATGTTCAGCTAAGTGAAGGATATCGTTTTTTTCCAGATGATTCATGTAAAGTCTGCACAATACCTGTTGATTTCTGAAAGACACAAATCCAAACCCCCTTGAACGCCCAGTCTTTTGATCCCACATAACCTTTGCATCTCTATGACCACGAGAGAGACAATCAACAACTACTAAACTAGGCCAATTCACATATAGCTACCAAAGGAAACTTATGAGCCAGCTATTCATTTTTTATCGAGAACAAAATCAAAGTAATCTGCAGTTTCAAGGCCATGTGCCCGATTCTGAAGGGAGGAACAGAGAGAAAAAGAGGAACTTACGAACAACTAGGGTACACAGAAAAGCAGGCAAACAATATTGCACATAAATTTAAATGAAAATGCAAGATCTAACATTCAAATATATCCTACTTACAGATGCCTCCCATTCAGGGTAAATATTGCAAGTGAAGCTGACCTACAATCGAACTTCGAAGTAGTGTATAAAGCCATAGGATGACTGCATAGAGCAAAAAGATGATAGATGTCAACATCGGCTCTACACACACAATTCAAACTGATGTCAACATCGGCTCTACACACAATTCAAACTGGTACATGGATAATAATACTGTGATTTGTGGGAAAGAGGATATTCAAGAAAAATGAGTACCTTTTCTTTCTGATAAGCTTGCAAGTCTCCACGGACCGGTACTAGCAAAACTTCTTGAAGATCACCTGTGTGGATATTTCCCACATACCGCATTGTCTCAAAGATCAAAAACCATAAACTTCCAAAAATACAAAACAATGAAATATAGTAATAGCCTTCACTTGATATCAAATGATAACTGAACAAGCATAAAGTTTCACATATAAGACCACATGAGAGTAGGAGATAATTACAAAACCACCAACATATTGAATGCATGTTGGCCAACTTGGCCTTAATTGCATATTGGCATATAGATTAAGACAAGACAAGAAGCATGACTAATGATGCAAAGACTTGGCTCACAATCTATACCAAGAAAAATGCAACTTGAACTATATAAGGCATGTGCAAGCTACAAGAGCATGCATTGAAGAGGGGAAACGAAAATATAAAAAGGAAAAATTAAAATTATCGAACAACTCTCACATTGCGGCAAGAACTTGGATCAAACCAGGAGGCGATTTCCACTTGGAATTGGTTCGATTAGAAAAATGGAAAGGCGAAAAGAAAAATGAAATAAAAATAAAGAAAAAATCCTAGTCTATCTGCCCATATTGACTATATCCACCCCTAAGGTAAAATCCACTGCCTGAAGAGGAAAAAGAAACGATTTATGCACATGGTACAAGTCTTGGACTGCCACTACTGGCATCAGAAAAAGTGTAAATAGAAATAAAAACGCAAAGTGAAATTGATTTTTATTGACAAACTTAAGCCACCAGCATGTGAAACTCGACCAATTGGTTGTCCTCGCACATTAAATTCAACAACTTCTTTTATCCCTTTGGCCTTCCGCTTTGCAAGCTCAGTCAAACACACATTTCCTCTTGTTGATTGTGTTTCTTTGGAGTCCAATCCACTATGATCAGTATCACCGGTAACCATAGTAACCAATCCCATGGTCAGGCAGCACTGAACATGCTTTTCTTTTCATTCATCTGAATTCCACGAGATATCGAAGGTTGTCACTCACACTAAAGGCTTTGCAATATAGTTCTCGTGTGGAAACCAAAGATAGGATATGTAATGGTTCCATATAGTGAGAGAACTAAAATAAAGTTATCGATCGATGAGTCCTTACAAAGAACATAATGAGATGGAAAGCCTCAAGCAAATATACTTTAACATGTATTTCGGATGCATGATAAGCAGATACAAACAGTTAGCGGGACCAAGGATGTGACGAATAATATTATGTTACTTAACCATGTCACTATGGAAATTCGGAAGCCACATAATCTAATGAGAACATCTTGAGATCCTTTAATATGCTTACTTGTGAATCAATTAGGCTGAAGAAACATGTATATCATAAACAGAATAAAGTTGGTCATCTTTAAGACATTTTATCAAACAGTTGGAGACTGCTACTTGTTAAGTCTTGAATGATCTTTTAGTTTTTTGTTCTTCCTCTTTTTTTTTGTTGAAATATATCGATCAAATGAGAATCTCCACCTAGAAAAAGACACATTACGGATGAGTATAACGTTTTCAAAATTTATGTGGAATTTGTTAAGAAAAAGATGTTTCTCTAGTAAGTTAGCATAAATGATAAAACTATAGAATCATACCTCTGTAAGTATCCAAAGAGGATAGTGATTTTTCTTCCACATACCCAACATCTCTCTCATGGTGAAGACCGCAAAACAAGGCTTATTTGTGATTTCAATCATTATTTCTGACTAAATTCAATTACTTCTACTTAAACCGAAAACAAATACAAAATCAGCCAAACCTTGACTGTTTTATGCGTAAGAAGATAGAGCAAACTCCAAGAAAACAACTTGCAGTAGAAACGTATGAATATCATTGGTATATTAGAGGTTAAAAAAAGGATAATTATAAAATAATATATCACATAAAAATGCAGTAAACTAAGAGTAGTAGCGTATGTGGCTTCTAACCTTAAATGAAGTAGTTGCGATGTGAGATACAAGCGATGTGATACAAAATTAGGAAGAAGGTAAAGAATATAGATAAAGCGACAAAGTGGCAAGCTCGAGAACCGAGTCGACAACAAAATAATTGAATACGAGAACTATGGAAATTTTACATCTTATTCACGATCCTCATGCGGAGTCCTGCTGCACTGGTTCCTCCAATCGCCGCCTTCATGTGGTATTTGCTGTCTGATAACAACTTATCGAAATTAAGCTAAAGACAATTCAAACAAACAAAATTCAACATACCAAGAACAAATTCTTCATTCGACAACATAGTGCTAAAGAACGATACTAAGAAAGGAAGAGTTAAAAATTCCATAGAAAACCCAACTTCATACATCATGTAATGCTCGAGCAAAAAGTACAAAATCAATCACAACTTAAATCATAGAAAAGGAGAGACTGCACATAGGCGAGTATGTCACGGGCATCACTCTAATACCATTTTCTTGCTGCCTCAAAAGCCAACTATAAAGTTTCTCCTACAACCAGAAAACAGGTTAAGATGAGTAAAACCAAGGCAAATCCTTAAAACACCCAAAAGTAGAACTCGAAGTCAACTACCCAATACATGGAAACTGTCGTACACCACGCATATTGACAAAATCGAGATATTTCAGATATCAATTTAATAACAAGAACTCAACAAAAATATAATTGAGCTGAAAGAATACATGAATACACATGCCTGCAATGTCTTCGACCTGAAGATGTATGTGCCTCGTGTATTGTATATAAAGGCCTAAAACATCAGCAACATGATGAACAAGTTAGAGTTAACGAATCATACAGATAACATACAGAATTTGGTTTTTGCTGGTGAAATCACATCCAAGTGTATAAGCTAGCTATAAGATGTTTAGGTAAAAGAATAATTTAACAAACATCTAGTGCTTCCATATATGCAGAAACTTACGGCACACATGACTTGTGGACACTTTTGGAGCATCTGGTATCCCAAACAGCAAATGATCCATCTCTTGAACCAGAGACAATTAGCTCTGTGAGGACAAGAAATTGAGTTAGCCTTTCTCAAACTGCAGGGATAAGAATAATAGAAAGGGGCCTTTGGGAAGATGTCTGTTCTATAAACAATATAGAATGACAGTGGAATTTATGAACTTACCCTGATTACTAGGGTGGCAGCTGATGGACTTGATACTTCCAGAGTGTCCCATCAATGCTCTTATGCACTTGAGTTCTTGTGTGTCCCAAATCTTAATCTGCCAAAAGTTAAAATGATGTGTTACCATTTTAAAATCTTATAGAGCAAATAAATTCATTAAGCTTATGCTGCTCAATCTAAATCAAACTTCTTGTTGAACTGTCAGATCTTTAAATTATTGCTTAGGAGAAGGGTGACTTACACTTTGATCTCCTGAAGCAGTTAACATATTTGCATCATCCTGCAAAAAATCAATTCAGTCAATTGTCACTAACTTTTTCCAAAATAACATATGCAGAAGAAGTTGCAATTGGTTTATTTACTTCAAAATCTAATTCATGGTCAAAGAGCACATTTCTAATGAGACCAAATCCCACCACCACAGCCATTACCAATGATTTTAGCTTTTTATGCACCAAACTTGGCACCTTCAAAATTTTAAAATAAAGAGTAGAGTAGTCGAGCAGAATTAAATACATCACGCATATCCATTGCAAATAATACTTATCTTATGAGGCAGGAACTATTCGAAGCGACTATGAACCCGCTTTGCAAATAATACTGATGAAGTGATGATTCTATAAGGTCCTTCCTCAAGGGGTTCAATTCAACATCCACGCATATTGAAACCGTTTGCCACATCAGATTTTCTTTTATATAATTTTCAAAGTTTCAACATTTTATATTTAAAAGACAAACTGATGGAGAACATAGGACATCAAAATCTCAATTATGGTTCAGAATTAAAGCAAGATTCCATCTGATAATATAATGAAACAATCCCATAACTCAATACTCTTGGACAAATTTTTTTGTTGTAATCCCACAGGCAAAAAGCATACAGATACACTTGGACAAACAAAATTTGAAATTCCACAGGCAAAAGCTGAGGAAAAGATGAAAAATTCACAGTGATACTCATCAAAAAACTCAAGAATCAAACAAAACTAAGCATACTCATCTTAAACAAGAACACAGACACAAAATTTGAAATTCCAAAAGGGAAAAGTTTCCAAAAATGGACTCTTTAGAGTATTTACCTCTTCAACACGAGAGAGACTGAGCTGAAGCCTAGCGTTGATCCATGAAAGAATCTCATTCCTCCCCACAAAGTATGCGCCATCCATCATCCCGATACTCGTCGCCATTACTGCAATAGAATTTTTAAAGATAATATATGTGTGTAGCAAGAAATTCTCTACTCCATCAACTCAATCGCTCCCGACACAAAAATACACACGAAAAATGCTAAAACGCGACAAAAAGCGGGTAAGATGACGGGAAAACGAACCACGGCGTGGCGCTCACCGGCCAGGAAGGAGAGGCGCTGGTGGTTGACGGCCTGCGAGTAGAGCTGCGAGAGGGAGTTGGCGGCGCCGCAGAAAGCGGTGTACATGCCCCGATCCACTTCGTCCAGCCGCGTCGCCTCAGATTTCCTCTTCTTCGCCATTCGCCAAAACAAAACAAAAAAGGAACTCCGAAATTGTTATTCGAATTTTTCTTCGCTTGGATTGTGCGGAAAGAAAACCCTAATAGTGGCGGAAGGTGCGTGTTGTGTGTGATTTTGGGGAAAATGTATATGATAAATGGCGTGGTTTTGATTCCAACGTGGAAGGTGGAATGGAGAAGGAAACCGCAGATTTTTATTTTTTTTAATTTATGACATAGACTACGCTTTTTTATTAAAAACACGCACATACACTTCTGCTTTTTAAGCGTAGTCTATCTACCACTATAGACTACAGCACATACACTACGCTTTTGTTAGCGTAGTCTATCTTCAAAAAATTCAAGCACATAGACTACGCTTTTGATAAAAGCGTAGTCTATCTTTATAAACTACGCTTTTCACGGCGTAGTCATAAAATAATGAAAAGTGATTTTGTAGTAGTGACTCTAATGTTTGGGGACCTTCGCTATTGCGGGGTCGGGGTTTTAAATATTTTCTACTTTTATTGATGATTGCACTAGGATGGCGTGGGTATATTTTCTCAAATATAAGTCTCGGGTTTTGAAAAATTTACTCGTTTTATACCATGGTCCAAACTTCGATTTAGGAAAATATCGAAACCCTTAGAGCCGAGTAATGGGGGAGGAGGGGGTTGTCGATAATTCCATGAAAACCTTTACCAACAAAAGGGATAATCCATCAAACCACTTGTCCCCACACTCCGAATAAAATGGTGTTCTTAGAGCGAAGAATCGCGTTCTCCTCGAAATGACCCGTCTATGATCATTGAGTCTCGTGTGCCCACCCATTTTGGCTAAAAGTCGTTGCCACTCCGTTTATCTTATAAATCACCTTCCTAGCTACTAGAACTCTCGACTTGAACCCCTTACAAAATTATTCACTCTTTGCCGTTATACCGCCGCCTAACTCTTGACCTCGGGTTTTGGTTGCTCTGTGTTTGTTCATATTCCCAAACATGAGCGAACTAAACTCTCTCCTTGTTATTAAGTGTGTGTTTGTTGGTTATAATGTGAATCAAAAAGGATATAGGTATTACAATCCCAAAACTCATCAAGTCTTCACCACCATGAACTGCAATTTTCTTGAAACGGAATATTTTTATGATAATCACCTTAACGGTCGGGCGAGAGTGAGAAAGAGAGTGAGATCGACTTGCTAAGTTGGTTACCCATGCCGGATCCTAAGCGGATCCAATGAAAAAGTTAGCATTGCCATCGAGCCAATCTCACCCATCTCGAACAATCTAATCCATTGCTGAGCTCATATCTCCTCCGCCACCGATATCAGGGTAAGGGATTACGAACCTACCACTATTGCTTCATGATCTTGATCATATTTCTCAAGTCATTGAAGAAAACACGATGGATGATGATATTGGGGATATGTGCTACCACCGGGAGTAACTGTGGTGTTCCTCCTAAACGATATACCCACGAGAAGACCGTGCGAAATACTAGAAACTACATTGGGAATTTTGCTAAGAAATCTATCGAAAATGCTACGACTGTGAAAGCGACCTTATATGAAGAAGAGATCCCACAAACAGTATAACAGACTCTCAAGATTGAACATTGGAGAAATGCCATGAAGAAAGAGATAATTGCATTAGATCGGAATCATACATGGGAGAAGTGCAAGTTGCAAAAGGGAAAAGCATGTAGGATGCGGAGATAGGGTTTCACAATCAAACGAAAACCATACGAATCTATTGAGCAATCTGGCTCGGCTTGTTGCAAAGGATACACACGTACATACGAGATAGATTATCTGAGACCTTCTCACGGTGGTAAAATGAGCTCGATCAAAGCTCTTCTCTATCGATGCCAACAAAGATTGAGATCTTCATCAGTTGATGTTACTAATGCTTTTCTTCATGGGGAATTAGAGAAACAAAGGGAGGTCTACATGGAAGCACCACAGGGATTCTCAGATGAGTTTGAAGATGGTGAGGTTTGCAGGTTGAAGAAAACACTATATGGGCTTAAACAGTCTCCTAGGGCTTGGTTTGAGAGATTTACCACGGCTATGAAGAAGTTTGGATACCAGCAAAGCAATTCAGATCACACCTTATTTCTAAAGAAACGAGGTAATCTGATTTTCTGTTTGGTTATTTATGTGGATGACATGATCATAACAGGAGATGACTCAGAAGAAATTCAGAAGTTGAAAGAAAATCTATTCAAATAATTTGAAAGGAAGAATTTGGGAAAATTAAAGTACTTCCTCGGAATTAAAGTACTCAGATCAAAGAATGGAATTTTCATCAACCAGAAGAAATATACTCTAGATCTTCTTGCCGAGACAGGAATGCTGGATTGCAATCCAGCATAAACACTCATCGTTGTGAATCATGGGCTACAAATTGTGGAGGGAGCCGAGTTAGCAGATCGAGGGCAGTATCAGCGTCTGGTAGGGAAACTTATCTACCTTTCTCATACTCGACCTAATAATGTTTATGCCGTTGGTGTTGTGAGTCAATTTATGCACCAACCCCAAGCTGACCACTTAGAAGCTGCGCTCAGAATTGTAAGATATTTGAAGAAAACTTTTGACTATGGGTTGCTGTTCAAAAGGGTTGGACATCTAGAGATACAAGCCTACACTGATGCTCATTGGGCTGGAAATCTAGTTGACAGGAAATCTACAACCGGATACTTTGCTTTTATTGGAGGTAATCTCGTCTCATGGAGAAGTCAAAAACAAAAGATAGTGGCTCTCTCAAGTGCTGAAACGGAATTTAGAGGAATCAAGAGTGGTATAACTGAAATCCTTTGGTTAAGAAGACTATTAATGGAACTGAGCCTCCATCTAACAAAGACATGCCAGATATTCTACGACAACAAAGCTGCCATCAGTATATTAGAGAACTCTATACAACATGACAGAACGAAACATGTCGAAGTTGATAGGCACTTTATCAAAGAAAAGATCGAAAGTGGTATTGTGGCATTACCCTTTGTTCGGTCTGAAGACCAACTCGCGGATATCCTAACCAAAGCCGTGAACTCCAAGAGTTTTGTAGAAGTTCTCGACAAGTTGAGCATCGAAAATCCCATCACTCAACTTGAGGGGGAGTGTTGAAAGGAAATAAATCAATTAGCAAGATTTAGGGATCAATATTTCAATCAAGATCCTTAATTTATTTTTTTCCCTATTTATTTCTTTCCTTATACACCTTTCTCCAACCCTATAAAAGGGCACATGTAATTCACAATAAACACAACG
The DNA here is from genome assembly GCA_036937905.1 of Salvia rosmarinus. Taxonomy (NCBI): domain Eukaryota; kingdom Viridiplantae; phylum Streptophyta; class Magnoliopsida; order Lamiales; family Lamiaceae; genus Salvia; species Salvia rosmarinus. The sequence goes on from JAODLM010000837.1 coordinate 56,740, forward strand.
AAAGATTTACAACCTCTAAATCCTTTTTCTATGTCTATACCAAGTTAACAATATATTCACCATCAACTAATCATATTTTGTTGGAGGGTTTTGCTGTTCCGTATATTCATCTTGTATTTGCAACTTTTATAATTACTAATATTTTCTTGGTGGGATGCTGTTGTTGCGATTCACAGTTTCTTCTTTCATATTTCTGCATTTTTTTGTAAACTATACTAATATATAATCGTGATTATCTTCGTGCCTTTTGTTTTCGTTTTATGGAAATATGTAGGGGTGGTAAAACGGTTTTCGGTTAGAACCGAAACCGAACCGAACCGAAACCGACAAATTCGGTTAATCGAAAACCGACAAATTTGGTTATCGGTTCGGTTTCGATTCGATCGCTCACTTTTCTAACACGAAAAGGTGTAAGTATAGGGTGGCAAGCATCGTATCCACATGGATTGTATCACGAAAACATAGAAGCTAGCTCAGCGATAATTGATATCATTCAAACACGATAAAGGATGAGAGGTTTTGGGGCTTGAATTTAATCCAAGCAAAGATAACCATGCAGAAATAAAATAAAGCAATAAAATCTCAAAAGATAACTATGAAGAAAGACTAACCCTATGGATGCACCAATCCTATCCAGCGATGTTTATCCTGCTTATTATTAACCGTTTTAATCCGAACAAGATGAAGATCACATATATAACCAACAACTTGATTCACAATTGCGGCGATGAGATTACTAATTTTCCTATCACGATTACATCTCTAGGAAAATAAGCAACTCAAAATGGATCACTAAGAATATGCTTCCTACGAATGTCCTATCTCGATTCGACTCGAAACATTATTCGTATCATGCATTCAAGATCGATTGACAATTAATACGATTACGTCGTTAACCTAAGAACTAGATATGCATCAAGATTGATCGAAATCAACACATATAAATAAGCACCATGAATCATGAATCAATGCCCGGAATGTAAATAACAATAGCGGGAATCACAACATATAGGATCGAATCTTGCAAACCCTAGGATTAGAGCGAAATTTAGCTAGGCATAATTAACGGAATAAAAATACGATAAAACATAGAAGCGGAAAATAAATATATAAAACCCGTAGGGAGGCGTACGAAGAACAATGGTTGGTCTTGAATCGAATCCCAAGCAAAAGCGGAAAACAGCGGAAGCGATCGGACAAAACGTTCGATCGATAACGAATGAAGAACTAAACAAGAACAATGCAAAATTAAAGCTATAACTAAGCGGGCGAAAGAAAGATAAAATTGAGGAAAAAGCAAGTAAAAGAGCTCTGGGCGTGCAGGGGTGCGATGGGGCGCAAGGGCTTTGCCTGTTATAGATAAGGGTGGAAACCACAATTTGCGCCTCTGCCACGTCTCGCGACCACTCGCTGCGGTCGCTAGTTCGACCGCTAGGCACTTCGCCGTGCCTCTCTCCTCGCTCGCGTTCGCGCTGCGCTCGCATGGTTTCTCGCGGCTGGCTAGCGGTGCGTTAGCCGTGGTCGCGCAAAATTGGGCGATGAGTTCTCGGCGGGGCTTGCTCGCGTGCGAGGTCGCGATCATTGCTCTGGGCGCTCGCTTATTATGAACCTCGCGACCGACTGGCGACCGCTAGGTCGGTCGCTAAACTTAGACGAGAATGCGATTTGGCTCGTGCTTCGTTCCTTGCTTGATTTTCAACACAAAGACCTACAAAACACCAAAATAACACCCAAGAGCGTCTTCAAAATAGATAAAATCATTAAGATCCAAGACATAAACGCACTTTATTGATCTAAAACATCTTTAAATATCATGAATAAGCGTGTAAAAGCGCGTTTATCGGGTTCCGAGTTGAAAAAATTCGGTTATTGGTTAACCGATAACCGCAAAACAGTTCGGAATCGAAAACCGAAAAACCGTTTTATTTTAATTATTATTTTAATTACTAATTAATTAATTAAAATTATACAAATTAATTTTTAATTATTACTTTATTAATTATTGTTAAATATTTTATCTATTTTAATAAGTTTCAGTTTTAAATTATTATTTTATTTGTTTTATTATTATTTTATTTATTTTTATTATTAATTAATTTTAATTCGGTTTTCGGTTAATCAAAAATCGAACCGCTTGAATCGATCGGTTTTGGTTAACCGAAAATTTAAAGCAGTTCGGTTTGGTTCTATATTTGGAGAAATTCGGTTGATTAATCAGAAAAATTCGATTCGATTAACCAAACCGAACAGTTAGACACCCCTAGAAATATGAAAGGGATTGAGGGATAATAATTTTTTTCTTTTTATTTTATAGTATTTGGCGTCTTTTTTTTCTTTTCTTTTTGCACATGAATAAATAAAGGTGAAACTATCGATGCTCAATTTGACAATGCATATCTGAACTGAATACATTCAATTAATTTTATCTTAATTTAGGAGGGTAGGTAGAAAAGTAATGGCTTGTCGAAAATGAATCAGTCGGTATTAGATGAGCTTGAACTTTGTTCACCAAATTGAGAAAGACATGGAAAGTTACTTTATCAATTACTAAAAAGTTTTTTTTTAAATAAATAGAAAACATTTTTGACGTGAAATAACACTGAATTCATAAAGGTTAGGACGTTTCAGAGCTCCGAATTGACAGTTAGGTTGATTCATATCTGTAACTCGTGCAAACATGATGTTTTCATCTGATATCTCAATCAACTTTGTTCTTTGCTGCAGGCTGAGCTTTGAGAGCGTTGATCTAAAGTTCATTGAGTTACATTAATGCAGGATAAGAACTTTAATAACAACATGTATTACCTCCTCCGTTCATATAGAGTGTAATATTTTATGGATGACACAAGTTTTTAATAAACATTGAGTAGATGTTTTTTAATCGGAGAAAGAGTCTCACGGTAGATGCTTATAAAATAGAGAATTATGATATTTTGATAAATAATGTGTTATTGTGAGATTAAATTATAAGGATTGAATTGCGATATTGTCCCACAAAATAAAAATGATAGAGTCTTCGGGGATGTCGAAAAAAGCAAATGTACTGTACTTTTAGTGGACGGATGAAGTGATAATCATAAGTGTATGCGGGTTTAGTCCTAACAAAAAAGAGGTTTGGGACGAAATCCTAAAAAATGATCATTTATCTACGATTACAAAACCCAATATGATACTTATAAAATATTATGTTAATCATAGGAATGATTTCTTTTTACTTTTTTCACTTACAAAGTCATTTACAATATTTATGTATTATACATTTATATATTTTCCTTCCCAATAATACATCAAGACGTTAAATGCATTATTGCATCAGAATTTTCACTAAAATACATTGTTCATGAAGATGTCAAAATGGCATGAACATTCACTTTCCAAAATACATTTCATAATCATATGTGGGATTTTGTTATGCATGTGATATTTTAATTATGAGTAGTCCTCTTAATTTAGTCACATATTGCATATAATAATAACATTACCTTTATACATGACTTGGCTCCTCTCCATTGTTTGAATTCATGGGACCTTCTGTGGTCCTCCAATAATCATGTAACGAGCATTTAATAGATATATAACAACAAAATTGTGTATAAAAAGCATAACTTTTCGATAGACACCTCGAAATTGTGATGCTAATAATTATTAATGGGTAAATATTACTTTAAAGTTTAAACCTTATATTATATCCATTTCATCAAAAATATTCAGAATTTTAAAAACTATCATTTTAGAATCAAATTATTAACATTTATCAAAAATTGGATATTAAAAAAGTACTTCTCTGCCCTGCTTTCCCAGATGGGCACTATCCCAATCCCATTTACCTCAATTTACAACATCAAATATATGGCGACAATTATGTAGATATGTTTATTATTTGATGTATATTTCTGGTCCACTATATTCTACATACGTGTCCTAAACAGATAGCTTGAAGTTACCCTATCTATGCACATTACCAAGCAGTATATATATTTGTGGAATTTACGGTCTGCAAGTTTCAATTTTTGGAGCTTTTTGACTGTTATTAATGCCAACGCTGAACCCAGAAGGTTGAAATTCAGCTGTGGCAAGAAAGTATAAAAAGAAGAAAATGGGCAATGAGTGCGACGTATCATTCGACAGAAAGGATGGAACTTTTTTTCATTTTTATTTCTTGGAAAATGGAATGAAATACAAGAAATGGCTTAGCCAAAATATCCTATTGATTTGATTAACTAATTTTTTTTCTTTATATAGTTTTCAAATTTTATTACTTGTTTTTAAATGTTAGTATGATATTTTTTTTAAATACTTATGAAATATGTTTTTATTAGTATTTGAAATTTATCATTTTTTTCTGCATCAATATTTAATACTCCTCCGTTCCATTTAAAGTAGTTAAAATGATAAAAAAAATGAGTAGGATCCACATTTTTTGAAGGGATAATTATTTTTTAAAATGGAATGAGAAATTTCTAATGGAACAACCCAAAAATAAAAATGAGACATTTTAAATGGAACATAGAGAATATCAAATATTTGCTATAAATTTATAACTATTGGCAAAATATATTTAAATTATATTTTGTTTAAATTTTTCTAATACGATAAGCCTAATAAATTAACCTGAAATCAGAGAATTTAAGATTAAAATTAAAAAAACTTAAAAAAATATCAACCTAAACAATTCTAACTCGAATAACTCAATGAGCTGAGTGGATTGACAATATCCGTACTAAGCTTTATGGGAAAATGGTAACGTACAAAAGTAATTAAAACTGTCGCAGTACAATTTGAATTATTTTTTTCGAGGATAGAGATGAATGAAATCATGAAATGCAATCGAAGTACTCGTCGACAATATAAATTTTACTATAATAATAATGGACACCGACTTAGTAGTCTAGTAGCTGTAAACTCTGCTTTTATTTGATTACATTCAAAAAAACAGATGTCATTTTTTCAGTATAACAAATGACATTTTATTACATGTTAAAAATCTAAAATTGGATTTGGAAGTTGAAAAGACGGAGACACTAGAGTTTGTTTCTTCTTTAAATTTATGCAATATATACAAATTTTAAGACTCATATATAATAGAAATTTAATAAATCCAATAATTTGTTCTGTTTTAAAATTCTACATAATTGAATATTATAGGTATTCAAATCAATTTGTTGAATACTTAAACAAATTCCGTAGTTATTTTTTTTAGTTAAAGTATAGTAAAATCTAGATAGCGATAAATGACAAATTAATTGTCATGTGGTATTTAGTTGGAAACACGGATCTTTAAAGGTTATATAATTTTTTTATTGTTAATTTTCTCACCTCACTATCAAACTTTTGATCGCGATTATAGCAAAAACTCCAAAATTCACAATATAACTAAAAGATGCCTTTATTTCTATATCTCAGAGAAGAAACGACGTCTGTTCCAGACGAAAAACCTATATGATAGGATATGGCGTGACGATATACCAACCTCTCGCGCCAACAATGAGCCCCAAACGAATGGCCCAACCTAACGTCTTCTTCTTCTGCACAAACGACGATCCCAAACCCAATTATGGGTAACAGTAATGAGGTAACTGAGTAGTAATCATGGGTAATAATGGTGGAGATCATGGTCGATTATAGGAGGATGATGACCCGCCAATCAAGGATTCGTGGCAAGATTTACGTTTGTGTATAAATAGGAGTTAGATTGAAGGTAAAGGGTTAGCAAATTCTTCGAATACTAGAGCCCTTTGAGATACTTCACGTAATCGAATTATAGTAAACATCTTGAGGATCATCTCCTCCGTGACGTAGATCTTATTTTCGATCGAACCACGTAAAAGTCTCTTGTGTTCTTTATCGCTTTCATAAATCTCGCATACTAGATTTATCATTGGCGCCGTCTGTGGAACTCTCTTGAACAAAAGTCATGTTTTCTACAATCTAATGGCAAGGACACGTGCAAACGCTAAGATCGCTGGCGATGTCGGTAACAATCGTGCAGAGGACGATCAGGTGGTCACACAACGTCGGGGAAAGGGAATTGCGGATGCTACCAGCGGTCACACACCTGAGGGTCACATGGAAAATGCTTCCATACACCCTCAGGATCGCCGTCCCAACGAAGAGGAAGACACCGACCTCGATCGGTGAAGCGAGGTTCACCGCTCCCACGAGGTCCTCGGTCGAGCAGTGTCCGAGTTCCTCAACGCCAACCTCAATCAATTCCAGAGTTTCCTCAACCAGAGGACAAACGGAGCGGGCCCCTCAAGAGTGCCCGAAGTGGTGGTTACAGGCAATCGAGGTCGCTTACCTCTCCGAAACAATCAACGTTCATTACGACATAATGATCGCCCCGATACCAGGGTTCATTCGTCCTCATACCCTCCGCGGAGTCGTTCTCCACCTCGACGTGATACCCATGAAAATGGACGGGAAAGAAGGGAGGAAAGACGAAGTCGAACTCCCCCTCGAAGAGACGACAGACGTCGTTATCGATCTCCCACTCCCCCGGAGAGGGATGGTAACGAACTCCCCGGATTTGACCGACACGGACGAATTATCTCTCCTTTTTCAAGGAGATTCGATACACCCTTGCCACAAATGATACGGGCTCGAATATTGCTGCATACGATGGCCTGGAGATCCTTCGACTTCCTATTTGCCTATACCACCAATATGGCAAACCGAGGATGGAAGATTTCCATATGTGTAAGGTCTTTCCCGAGGTGCCGATCTCCAACGCCGACGTTGGTTCACTCGCTTCGCGAACAACATCCATTGCTTCAAAGACCTCATGGATCGCCTCAAATGGCGTTTTACTTAAGATGCCACCTCAACAACCTTCATCCGACCGCTACAATCCGTCGAGGACGGACGAAACAATGTCAATTTCGTCTCGATTCATCATGGAATCCCTTAAAATAGATGAGTAATGATCTCTACATCATCAACGCATTCAAGAACGGATCCGACCGAGCTCAATAAAGAGATCACCGTGAACGACCAAAGACAAATAGTCGTCTTTGGACCACGGTTGACAATTTTGTCAAAGGGGACGAGTCGGACCGGAAGAAGAGAGAGATCTGGGATGAGCAGCGGATTGAGAAAAGGAAGCCGGAGGATCGGGGTCGAGTCTTTGAGCGCCGGTGCGCTCGAAAGAATAAAGAAGGACCGGTAGAATCAAGGTGGGACCTCGGCCAAACCTCAGTAATAACGATCGCCTCTATTCAAATCCAGTATGAAATATTTGAGCTTCACATCGAGCTCTTTCAAAACCTCCTCCTATGAAAGGAGGATCCAAAAAAGTCAACGGAAAGTATTGTGACTACCACCAAGGTACGGTCACGATACTGAAGATCGCAAGTCCTTGGGCTCACAAATTGACGAGCTCGTGAAGGAAGGAAATAAGAAGTACACCGCCGACTGGGCCGGGTAATAAAAAGCGCAGAGGGAAAAATGGAGGTGGTAACAACTACGGACCGACCTCAACGGCAACCCGACCTGAAGATGACGAGGACGAAGGTCCCAATACAATGGAGCAGGTTTACGCTATAACCGGGCTGCCAGTTGGTACGACGAGGTCGTCGCTTAGAAATGAAGCTCGGAGGCCGATCCCCGAAGAGCCGAAAAACAAGCGGCTCCGAGATGGAGAAAATATCGTGTTCTCCAAAGACGACCCAGAACCCAAGATCATGCCCCACCAGGATGCCATTACAATACAAGCCGTGGTGGGTAATAAAATGTACATCGGGTCTACATTGACACTGAGCCTCCGTTAGCATCATATTCCGCTGCTGGGATAAACTTGATGTCGGAGGAATTGATACACTCGCACCTTCCGATTCTGAGCTTTACTCAAGAGGCGGTTCAACCCGAAGGTGTCATTACCCTTCCGGTCACCGTAGGCGCGCTCCGTGTCGGTCACCAAAGCCATTCAATTTTTCCCGGTCCGAGCTCCTCTCCATACAACATTATCACGGGAAGAGATTGGTCAGATGCAACTGAGCCGTTTGCTCGGTACCACCTCACCATTAAGATACCCACCCCGTGGAGTGTTAAGCATTCGGGGTGACCAAGCGGCGGCTAAAGAATGCCTACGAGTCTCAACCCAAGATCGTCCTTACCTCGTGCCTAGCAATTACTGAACCGCCGAAAGTTGCCACCTCGGGATGATCCGATCGAGAATCTTGACTATCTGACGACGACCCTTCCAAAGTTGTCAAGGTTGGTACCCAGTTTCACCGATATTCGTCAATGGTCATGCGACTTCTAAGGAATATAGAGATGTATTTGCATGGTCTCCATTGGATATGACCTGGGGTCTCGCCCGAGCTCATAACTCATCGTCTTAACATTGATCCGCCACTAAACCAGTTCGCGTAAGAAGAAGTTTTGCCATGGGCGTAGCGGTCATAAGAGACGAGGTAACCCAACTTCGGGAGGCTAAAATCTCATGCGAGGTTAAATACCCAACTTGGATGGCTAATCCCGTTGTAGTTCAAAGCCGAGGAGGATGGCGCATGTGTCGACTATACCGACCTCAATAAACACGCCTAAAGGATCATACCCTCCCGACATTGACAAGAAGGTGGAAGCATTGGTCGGACATGAGGTCTTGGCCTCGGATTTATCTGAGGATACCACCAAGTCTTGATGAGCCCTAAGACGCCCAAAAACAAATGCGTTCATTCTCGACTTCTCGGTGTCTTTGCCACCGAAAGATGTCTTCGGTCCGAAAACGCGGAGCTACCTACCAAAGAATGGTGGACGCGATCTTGAAGGATCACATAGGAGAAATTGTTGAGGTCTATGTCGATGATATAGTAGTCAAAAGCAAAAAGGCGAGAGCTGCGCCATCGACCTCGAAACTATTCTTCGACTCCTCAGTCGGCCAACCTCAAGCTCAATCCCAGTGCACATTTGTGGTGAGGACGGGTAAATTTCTAGGGTCTTTGGGTTTCTCAAGAGGCTGAAAGCCAATCCTACCAAGGTGAAAACGTGCTCGACATGCATCCCAAAACCATCCGTGAAATACAAACTCACCGGATGTCGGCCGCCTCACCGATTCCTATCTCGAGTCGCCAAGAAGCGCTTCCTTCTTCAAGATCCCGAGGAGGCTCCGGACTTCACCGGCAGAAGAACATCAGTCGCCGCAGCAGTTGAAGAATATCTCGCCGACCGCCGACACTATCCGCCCCAAAGCAAGGTGAAACTCTATCATTATATCCGCCACCGAGCGAGGCGATTAGTCTTGATCTTGGTGCGAGATGAGGTGGGACGACAACTCCCATCTACTTCATTAGCCGAGCTCTCAAAGGACCGGAAACGAGGTACACCAACCTCGAGAAGGTAGCCACGGCCTCGGTGAACGCCAAAGACGCCTCGGCCTTACTTTCAAGCTCATTCTATCCGGTGTTAACGGACTTGCCTCAAGACAAGTCTTATCAAAACCGAGTCATCGGGCGAATAGCTAAGTTGCACTGAACTCGTGAAGACGACATTTCATACTCCCCGGGCCGGCTATAAAGGGCAATCCTTGCAGATTTCTGGTGGAGGTCAAATTCAATGAGGTCGCCTCTACAACGAGGTCACTCCCACCTCACGGCAGAAGAACTCGACTTTGCACCACCCGCGGATGTTGGCGGATGTACGTGGATGGAGCTTCATGCAAGACGGGTAGCGGAGCGGTATCCTTCTCCTCGCCCGGATAAGCGAAGTGACATACGCCTGCGGTTTACCTTCCCACCACCAACAACGTGGAATCTGAAGCATTGATCTCGGACTCCGCCAGCAAAGGAATTGAAAGTGGACAAAGTCCAGATATTTGGAGATTCCGGTCGTGGTAAACCGGTATTAGGTACATACGAGGCTAAGGAGGATCGAATGAGCGATGCTTGAGAAGGCAAAGAGATCGACCTCATTCGGATACTTGATATAATCAAATCCGCGAGGGAAAAGCCGTGACATCCTTAGTAAATTGGCCGTCATCGGCAAATCCGCCATGAGGAAGTTCATTCCGTAGCATTGAGGCGCCTCATATCGTTATCTCGGAGGTCGAACCGAACCGGATGACGCCCTAAAGCATATCCGAAGTTGGCACACTACCTCGGGATCGATCGAGGCCAAAAGATGATGGCGAAATCCCGTATCTCATGCATGAGGGCGCTCTCTAGAAGTCTTACCTTCAACCCTCCGAGGTGCCTCGCGGAAGAAGCCCACGTGCTCAATGAAATTCACCGAGGTCTTGTGGAAGCCACATCGGTCGCGAGCTCTCTCAAAGAAGACGAGGTCGGGATATTACCGCCCACTCTCGCAAGATTCGCCGAGCTCGTCAAAAAGCCCCGGTGCGATTCACTCCACGGTCAGCGCCTCGGGCGATCTAAGCGACCACGAGTCCATGGCCTTTCATGCAGTGGGGGATCGACATTGTTGGTCCGTTCGACCGAGCACCGTGTCGCCGATACTTAGTCGTAGCCATAGACTACTTCACAAAATGGGTCGAGGCGAACCACTATCGAGCCTCACGGCGGAGAATTCAGACCTTCGTGTGGAAAAATATAGTCTGCCGCTTCGGCATACCGCACGTTCTGGTCTCGGACAACGGCACCCAATTCGTAGACAAAAGCTTCAAGGAGTGGTGCGAAGAACTTCGGATCGTTCAACGTTTCACCTCGGCCGCACACCCACAAGCGAATGGCCGACCGAGGTCACCAACCGCACGATCGCATAAGGATTAAAGAAGAGGTTGGACCGAGCTAAAAGCGATCGGGTGAAAATCTCCTCAAGTCCTCTGGTCCTCACAGACCACACCTCGGACGTCGCCGGAAACCCCTTTCACCTGGTCTACTGGTGCCGAGGCCGTCATACCGGTTGAGATCGGCGCATGAAGCCGCGCACTCTTCACTTCGATCGTGCCGAACGAGGAAGAATCATGGCAAACCTTGATGCCCTCGAAGAAGCATGAGCTAGCCTTCATAAACGAAGCCAAGTATAAAGCCTGTGTCGCACGGTACTACAACAAAGGGTCAAACCTCCGGTTTCCAAGTAGGCGACCTCGTCCTCTGAAATAATGAAGCCGAGAGCCGAGCGGCTTAACAAGTCGGATCCAACATGGAAGGCCCATACCGTGTTCACGAGAACCTTGGTAAGGGGCTTACAAACTGCCTCACTTATCCGGCAGCGCTTATCCCCGAACTCGCATATTTCTCATTTAAGGAGGTACTTTACATAGTTTTGATTTCGATCGCCTTTATGTTAGCCTCCTTACTTGCTTTGTCAAGTGCGATGTCATATATTTGTTGAATAAAATATTTATTTTCTAATGAATATTTCATTTCGCTTCATTTTATTCGATGCGAACATCTATTTGGATATACCGCATTTAACCTTCACGAGGGACGCCTCACGAAGATAAAAAAAAAAACCCACTAAGTAGGGTACTCACTAAGCGCTACCGCACTCGTAGATTACTCATCAATCAACGTCTCGGTCAACGCATACGCACTACTCACTAGTTTGAAAGTCTACATGCATGCATCAGATTACTCATTAAGTTGAAAAATCTACATGTATAGACATCCAAAATCGATCTCACCAAATTATGGCAAGTATACGAGATAAATACATTTACGACCAAACGAAGTCCTAAGCTATGTTTATACCTCTCGAGAGGAAAACGTACACTTGAAACGAGTCTAAATACATTTATACCTACATACAAAGTCCTACACCATGTACGCTCATTCGGGTTTCGGGCTCCGCCGAGAGACTCACCAAGCGAGATAATTTTGAACGAAATCCCTGTGTCGTGATGGATACCCGGAATGAACTCTGTGCCTTCCACCCAATCTACGAGGACGGCATCACCTCGGCCTGCTCCGGGAGTAGTCTGACTCGACGAGGGCGGATTCCGGCCTGGGGAATTCAATCCTGCATCCGAGGCCACACCTCGACCCCGCGAACCTGACGTCGGACCAGGACTATGCCCTTGTCCCCGAGCTCTAGCCCTTCCACGCCGATTTGCTGCTCGCCCTCTCCTCCGAACCGCCGCGCCGCCCTCTATACGCTCCACATCGCCGATGGACCCATTTGACGGAGCACTTCGGCGTGGTCGTGTAGCCGCCTCCTCTTCGAGCTCTTCATTATGGGATCGTTGCGCCCCATCAGATGTGCGGGCGGCGGGGCATGCGTCGTTTGCGACGATCTCATACATCTGCATGTATTTCGTGACGAGTCGAGGCGCCTTTAAAATTCTTGCTATTTGGACCCTCCTCATCCTCAATACCATGCCCCGCCAACAAGCTCGACGCGATCGTCGGCCGGATATAGTAGTTCCCCATCCGTGGATTACCTTTTCAGACTCGCATGCTCTTCCGAGATCCGAGCCGACTTCTCATTGTCGCCTCAAGTTGTTCCTCGCGATGCATCGATCGTCCATGGATCACATCTGCAGATAAATCACCCCCTTCGAGATGTGCAATCCTTAACTTTAACGCCTCATTTTCGCAGGAGGCGAGCCACCGCAGATCGGCCATGCAACTTCATTTCATTCGGTGGACGATGCCGAGCTGACTTCCATGCTGGCCAATACCTGAGTCAGCTCGGCAGATCGACTCCTCCAGTGCATCACCTCTTCATCCTTCTCAGCCAGAGCACCTCGGACTTCTTTCAGCTTTGTTAGCAACTCATGATCGAGTCCGCAGTATTGAGATGAAGAACGCTAGAAATAAGACAATAGACAAGACATTTTAACAAGATATGTCTATTATTATTCAAAATGGAAGTTTGTACAACACAGGGTCCTATCGACCCCGGCAAATCATCCTATTACATTGGGTCCACCGACCTCGGGCTCATTCTGGCCCTCCGACCTCCTCTTTGGCTGCTGCTGCTTCTCCTCCATTGCCGCCGATCTCCGGAAGGACGTTCGAGCTCGGACCTGCCGCCTTTTTGGTCCTCAACTCGGCAAGGAAGGCTTGAAGCTCCACGTCTTCATCTTCCTTGCAGACTGAGTTACGGCCCGCCGTCGAGGAGTGAGGCGAAAGATGCCAAGCATCCACCATCGAAAAGAGGTCGCCCAGCGATTATGCGAGCATAATTCATGCATACCTCCGGGGTTCGACCTCAACCCAACCGTGTTGGGCCTTGTCAAAATCAGGTCTCGGCCGCCAACTTCCGAGGTGGGCACATATCACCGCGCCTCATCACACCGCAAGGTCGGAGATGAAGGAGGAAAAACTCTCCGACTCGATAAGCCTCCTGGCGAAGGCCCTCAGCATAGGTCCTTGCCCCGCCAGCAGGGCGCTTGTCTGCGCGGCCAGCTTCCTCTCAGCCTCGGCAGCCTCCTCTTGAGCACTCTCCGCCTCGGCACGAGCCACTCGCAAGATCCGGTCCTTCTTCTTGAGGGCGCTCTCAGCGGCCATCTTTGCCACTTCGGCTCCTTCTGCTTTCGCCTTTGCAAGTTCGGCGTCCGCCTGCAAGATCCAGCATGATTCAGCAATGCCCTCGGCTTGTCCGCGGCCGCCTTCTCTCCATGGCCTCGTATCGCGAGGCGCCCTCAACAACAAGCCCGGCCATGCGGTGCATCTCACCCGCCATTGAGGCCGCATCCTGAATATGGAACAGTTAGCAACACGTAACAACAAACTCACAAGGAGAAAAGTAGCAACTTATACCTTTGGGAAGGATAACGAGTGTTGGAAGCGAGCACCCTGCAGAGGTGGCCATGGACCTCGATTTCAGGTCGGACCGAGGTTGCACGAGGATCGATCACTAAGTCCTCGGGCGTCCACCACCATGGGCTGCTGGGTGGATTCGCTTCGCCTCGCCTTCTTCCTCGCAGGCTCCCTTCGCTCAGATGGTGCGGGGCGCGGCGAGCTCGATACATTGACTTCTCTGGTGGGGTCAATCTTCATTGCAGTAAACAGAATGAGAATCTCGTTAGCACAACGAAATCAGATGGAGTAAATAAAAATAAGAAGGTTGCCCTCACCCAAATCGGACCAGATCGAGGGCGTCGACCTATGTACACTCGACCAAAGATCGTTCGGTCATCCTCGGTATAATTGATCGATAGGATCTCACCCATATCGCTCAATGCCTCCCATAGGGCCGGGGATTAATTTTCACGCCCTTATTGCTCCGAGGCCCCACTCATACCTCGGTACCCTCACCCGCAGAAGAAGTATCTATTCGCGGTGGGATACCTTCGATGGGGAAGCTATTTTAAACTTTAGGCGAGGTGAAAGATAATACACTCCTCCTATAGACTTGATGCTAAAAAAACGCATCAAGACTTCGAAAGAAAACTCCTCGCCTATGCCGTAACAGGCCAGCCCTAGCCCAACCGCAGACCTAATAGAGTTGGAGGTCAGTTGGCATATGGGGATTCGAAAGTATTCTTGTAAACTAAGGAAAATAGGGGCAAAAGGAAATCTAAGCCCAGCTATTAAACTATCTACATAGATGGTAATAAACCCCTCCGGAGGGGCCATCGCCCTATCATTGGGCTTCGGAAGGCACCACCATGCATCCTCCGGGAGGTGGTATTTCTCAGCAACTACCAAAAGCTCCTCCATCGTCAAAGTTGATCTCGCCCCACCAATCCTGATGCCATCCCATACTGAGGACACCGGTGAAACCCTAGAACTAAGTCCTATTGATCTACCTAGGCGATTATGGCATATATAATCCCTTATATTGGGATCTTGACGGCCAGAACCCGAAGCCGAACCAGAGTTATCAGAGCGAGAAGAGGAATGAGAAGGTGAAGAATACATACTTACTTTTTCTGGAGCGGAATTTCCGATTTCTTCAACAAAGTGTGAAAGAGGAATTGGGAATTTCTAAGGTTATGCTCTCTGGATTCAAACGTCGAAGGAGAAAGTGAACAGTTGCCTCTTTTAGACCTATTTATAGGATAAATGGCGCCTAAAATCTGCCGTTTCGTTTATCACACGTGCCTATTTACGGTTGGATGTGTGACCGACGCGCGCACGCTTTTCGAAGTGTCCAACTACCGCCTGGCGCGTATGACGTACTCTCTGGAAAACAGACCGCCAGTCTGATCACGTGATGATTACTACAAGTTCGGACATCGGACTCGCCCGTATCCTTATACCAAGTATTTGGTCGGACCTCGACCTCCTCCCGACATCGGATCTCGACTTTAGCTAATGATTTTGAGTTCGGCATCGGTCAGGCCCCATGTCCACCTCGGACCAGCGAAGTATTTCGGCCGGACATATCCATCTCGGACCGCCAGAGTATTTTGGTCATACAATAATGACAAACCTTCAACGAAATCTTGACCAAGAATATCCCGCCTCGGCAAAGCACATTCTCCGCTTCACCTCGGCAAGGCTATTCCTTGACTTTTCGGGGGGGGCTATGATAGGATATGGCCCAACGATATGGCCCAACCTCTCAGGCCCAACAGCAGGCCCCAAACGAGCTGGGCCCAACCTAATGTTGCCTTACTCGGTTACGCCTAAATGACGATCCCCAAACCCTAATTATGGGTAACGGTAATGAGGTAACGGTAGTAATCATGGGTAATAATGGTGGAGATCATGGTCAGTTATAGAAGGATGATGACCCGCTAATCAAGGGATTCGTGGCAAGGTTTACGTTTGTGTATAAATAGGAGTTAGATTGAAGGTAAAAGGGTTAGCAAATTACTGAATACTAGAGCCCTTTGAGATACTTGCTGTAATCGAATTATAGTAAACATCTTGAGGATCATCTCCTCCGTGGACGTAGATCTTATTTTCGATCGAACCACGTAAAAGTCTCTTGTGTTCTTTACTGTTTTCATAAATCTCGCATACTAGATTTATCACTATACTATAAATTAACGAAAGATACGAAACTTCTTTACCTTATTTTGTATAGTTAGTTTTCATCCCAAATAACGACTCCTAAATCCTAAATAAATTCAAATCCCTTAAAAGAATAAATTTCAAATTATTACTTAAAAAATCATACTCCCTCCGTCCCCCAGTTTTATTCATAATTTTCTTTTTTGGGACGTCACACAATTTTCTTTCTATTTATTTATGAAAACTATCTTTTCAACTTTACTCTCAATAATATTCTTTATTTACAACTTTTACTACCCATGACCCACCACTATTTTTCTTTTTTACCCTCAACAACCTATTTATTTACACCTTTTATCACATATGGCACACTACTAACTAATTTAATATTACATTAATGTGGGATGCTTATTCTACTCACAATACACTCAACAATTTTCATTAAAACTCGCACCAAGATTCCTATGAATGAATTTTGGGGACGGGGTGAGTATTTTATCATTGTTTGGTTTGCATGCCATGATGGATAATAGGGCTGCTAAACGGTTCGGTTTCGGTTAACCGAACCGAATTTCTCCAAAAAAGTGGAACCGAAACCGAACTGCTTTAAATTTTCGGTTAACCAAAACCGATTGGTTCTGACGGTTGGTTTTTTGCTAACCGAAAACCGAAATAAAATTAATTAATAATAAAAATAAATAAAATAATAATTTAAAAGCTGAAACTTATTATAAATAAATAAAATATTTAACAAATAATTAAAATAATTAATAAAGTAATACTTAAAAATTGATTTTCAAAATTTTTAATTAATTAATTAATAATTTAAAATAAAAAATGATTTTTCGGTTCCGAACCGTTCGGTCATCGGTTAACCAATAACCGAAATTTTTTTAAACTCTGAAACCGAAACCACCGAAAATCAAAAACCGTTTAGACACCCCTAATGGATAACTAGGCTCTTGCTCTAATCATCCATTTGGATGATAATTTTATCATCCCAAATTTGGATTGATTACTTAATCTTCTTTCATTCTATAATACGAAATTTCATAAACACGTTTACCAAAATTATTTTTGATCATATTTACTTCGAAATTTCGTATTTTTGTTATATTACAAGAGTAATTTTGACATTATATTATATTTTTATCATAATTCTTCAATTTATCCTACATCATAATCAATCAATCCAAATATAAAACTAAATATCTAAATAATCTCATCTTACTATCATATCAATCTTATATATCTCTTCCATCAAACCAAACACCACTTAAAGAATAAATTTCAAGTTATTACTTCAAGAACAAACCTATTTAAATTTACTGGTTATGACAGCCCCGAGTGAAACATTTTGATCCTATTGATTCTAATCGTCGTATGCCTCTAATTAATTTCGAAAGACACTTCCCTAATTGATTTTTGGTGAAAATGGACAGTGACAATTAATTAACAAAATGTAGGGCAATAAGATCTTGGTACTATTCATGCAAAGCCACTGGTCAGTTTTGGGGTGTTCTGAATTCTGATACAGCTGACTAAAATTGGATTTTACAACACAACTGTGTGCCAGATTATTTAAAAGCTATCCACAGCGATTTTTCTTTTGTAAAGTTAAAGATGGTATTTATTCGGGTATAATTGGATAATATGGGTTATTATTCGGTTATTCGATCCGTTTAGGACGAAAAAATAATGAATCAAATTTTTTAAAAAAATAATCGAAACGAACCAAATTTTATTCGATAATCGAATCGAAATATATTTCGGTTATTTCGGTTAAACATAATTTTTAACAAAAAAATATATATTTTCCAAATAAATAATATTAGATATTGATATAATAGGGAGAGAGAGAAATGAATAGGATTAAGGATATTGATATATTAAAATTATAATTCTCAGTAAATAAATAAATAATATTATATATATATATATATATATATATATATATATATATATAATTCGATTTTCGTTGTTCGGTTTAAAAATTTCGAACCGACCAATTACCGAATTTTAATTCGGTTTTAATCGAATTAATCGAACCAAATTTGATTTTGGTTTGTTTCAGTTCGGTTATTCGATTTTCGGGTATTTTGCTCACCCTAATTGGATTTATTAGACGGGACCAATTAAACGTAATTACAAATACTAGCATTTGCTCCGATGCACGGTAATATTTTGTACTTTATTTTTTGTATAAAATAAATAAATAAAAATTATATATTAAATTCATGGTTAATTTATTCTAGATCATGAAATTTGTTTATAGTTTATTTTTCGTATAAATTTTAGTTTGTATCAATAATAATATGAACTTATATGCGTATTAGACCAATCTTTACTATTTTCTCAATTAAAATAAGGTACTAATTAAAATGACAATTTGAACATTGATTTTAATAAAACGTAAAACATACTTGTGTCATTTTTTATTATTTTGAAAATTGTGTTCGAAATTATCGGTTCTAGTACATCGTTTTGATTGAAAAACTTTATAAATTGTATCTAACTGCAACTATATTGAGATACTATGATTATTTTATTCTTTCAAGATTTTGTAATGTTTGTCGAAAGCTATGTTCATTTAAGAAAATTCAATTATACCATGTTAACGTCTCTTTATCATAGAAATTTTGAGTATTTTAAAATCACACAAAAATCGAATGTTTGTATCATTATTAAACATTTAAAATTTATATATGATCCCATCTTGAATAAAGAATTATGATTTTTGATGTGACTAACTTGATATAAAATCGACGGATCAAAATACGGCATGATTTGGCACAAATTTGTACATAGAAAAACACAAAAATTCATTTAGATTATGGACAGACAAAAATATTTATTTAAAAAGAAAATCATTTATTTTTTACATATAATTAAAAAATATCACTTAAGTAGGGTAGAAAAATTTATAGCAACACATGGAAAATGACACTAGTTATCTCATAATCTTCATCGTTACTCATTTACCCCAAAACCGAAGACCTTTTTAGTTCCTTTTCTCTCGTTTTTTATACCTATGAGGAGAGTGTGTGTGTGTGTGTGAGAGAGAGAGACGGATTGAAAGCTGTCGTGATGTGTGTTGATGAGGAAGGAGCTAGAAATGAAGAAAAGGAGAGAAAAGTTAAGATATAGCTGGTGGTGGGCGAGGAGGTTATAATGATACGAGGAAGAGGAGGAGGAAGAGGGTTGTCATCTTCATCAGAAACGAGGACTTTCAATCATCATTCTTTCCTTCTAAATATGCCCCAAAGAATGAACCATCTAATCTGATTTAATTGCTCATACCCCTCTCCTTCTCTCTCTCTCACCACCACTCCCATTAATTATAGGATTATCCCTCTCTCTCTCTCTCTCTCTCTCACCTCACATCATAAATACAGCCCCCCAACTGCCCCTTTTCTCCATCTCTTTCCAACCTACTTCTCGACTCTTTTGTTGCATCCTTTTGTCTCTGTGTGTGTGTGTGTGAGAGAGAGAGGGACAGAGGTTGAGGGGTTTTGTGATGATCAATTTCATGGTGGGCTTTTCAAAGGGTTTCTTACAGAGCTTATTGGCATTCTGTCCACCTCCTTCTGTCCAATTTCCTTGTCATGTTTTTTTCCTGAAGGAAAGAAACAAGACAAAATAATGTGTAATCTATGAATAATTGGATATGTTCCAAATGTTTTTGTTAGTTAGAGGAGGTGGGCATACTGCCAACTGAGCTCTGTTGGCTTCACTTTGCGAAACCCTCATGAATAAATTCTTGCTTCATTATTCTCCAACACACGCCCTTTATTCCCTTGTTTTTTTTATCCTGCAAATTATCTATAACTGTTTGAAGGTCAAGGTATGTATGATCTGAAATTTTACTTAATTAGTATTTGATTTCTTGCCTATTTAATTCATCTTATTGTTTTGTAGTGACAATAACGGCTATCAACTATACCTGCTGTTTGAGACTTGCTTAGTTATTATTTCTTTCATGTCGTTTTAGAGACTATTTCAAGAAATGCTGACTTGTTCACTGTTCCTTTTTCTGTTAAATTTTTATTTTACGTTTCTGTTGTTGGAATCTCTTGGTATAAAAGCCAGAAAAGGGGAGAAAATTCAGGCCTTTTCACCCCCTTGGTTTCTAGCCAAGAAAAGCAATCTTGGGGAAGAGAATTTTCCTAGAAAAAAAGAACAATAAGATTCATTTCCTCTTATGGGTTTTAAATATTTGTTTTGAACACAACTGATAAATCAAAGATCAAGAAATATAATTGGATTAGAAGTTTCTTTTATTTCTATACAATTTAACGACATTCAAAATCACGACTAAGCTCCTGTTTTTCTCTTTCTTTCTTTCAAGTTCTGCATTTAAATTCAGTAATATGATTGCTATTAGGCTGATAAAGATCACCTTTTTTGTGGAAAAAAGTTGACAGAAAAGGCGTTTGCAAATTACACACAGCAAACTCAGTAGGAGAAATAGGATGGTAGGGCAAAAGGAATATATTAGTGCTTTTGGTTTTGAAATGGGGAAAGGCCTCGTATTTTTACATAGGCTCATGATTGAATTTTCTGACAATTTAGCATTAAATAATTGTTTGTATTTAAGACACCATGTAGGCATAGCTCATAAGCTGCAGCAGCCCATCTGCTCCAATCTCTTCTCTCGCTGCGATATATTTATTCACTGACAGTAAAACCTTCTCAAATACTACTATCTAGTTCAAGGCATCGATTATTTCACATTTTCAATTTATTATATATATTTTTTCTAACTTTTTTTTTATAGTTTAATACTATATAAGTAGTAAAACGAATAAAAATAATCTAAATCAAAATAAATAAATATATATTAATTCTGTTTTTTAAACCAAATCTTTAGATATTGGATTCGGACCAAATTTAATTAAACATATTAGTTTATAATAGAATATCTAAAATATATTAGACAAGTTCATAATATACTAAAATATAAAATAAAAATGTTGGCCCCGGAATAATTGGATTGGATCTAGACCAATCTTTATGAATGGAATTGAACCAGAACCACTACTAATAACCAATGAGCAGTTCGGATCGATTTGAGTAAAATCCATCCATTTACAAGTCTAGATATTTGCTATCTATAATGAAATATATGGCTGGGACATAGTTCAAAATAAAGTATGTCATGCACGAAACTATATTTAATCTAAATAATTTGCAAATGATCCGGATGGACTAAGATAAAGATTATCAATTATTAATAAAGATTATTGCTTACAATATCATTAACATGTACAATATCTCATTTTGTTGCTTCAAGTTTATCATTAATATGTTTTCTAAGAAAAGTAAATGTTTAATATTATAATATTTCTAGCTATTTATGTACTTGTAAGATTACTATGACCTTTTAATAAAATATATGTATATATTTTTAATTTATGTTTAACATTTTTCTATAGAGATGATTGGAGTAATAAAATAAATCCATGAACACTTTAAGAAGGCAACTATTTTTCATAACAAAACATGTTGTTCAAATTAGTTCATAATCCATATAATCACCAACATTGAATAGTGGAAAAAATGCAAATTTATTTCCATTTATTTTTTATATTTGATTTATCTTTCATGAATGATTTGCTTAATATTATGCAGTAATAAGAATTTATCTAATATGTATTTTGAGCTGCAACTAAATACATAATACTTTCTCCATTCATGATAAATGTTCACAATTGTCATATTAGGTGTCCACGAAAAATATATCACCTTTTTTTAGGACACTAATTCTTATTATTCAACTTCACAATCACTCATTATTTATTAAAAAAATCATTTTTATGATTCACAATCTAACACATGGTGGGGATATTTTTTCCACTCAAACAACATCTACAATTTTTTTTATTAAAACTCATGCTATCCACAAGTGATGCATTTATGATGGGTGTATGAATAAAAAAATGCAAAATTATTCCCACAAATTACGAGGTTTGTAGGCTTTTTTTACATCCATAATGTGGCAATTTGGAGTTACCAATACTTAATTTTTTTGTCAATTTAATACAGAAATTTAAATGTCGCGTCACGGTGGACTCGAATCCGAGACCTTTGACCTCGGGCATTAATCACTCTATCACTAGGTCAATATACGTACACAAAACAATTGTGTATAGTTACCAATACTTAATTACTGATACACATAGTTACGACTTACGAGGTTAAATAATCTCTAGCAAGAATCAATATTTGTAATCTTCCTACCAATAAAATTTCCAATCTCTTAACCACATAATTTTAATTATTTTCTCAACTTGTCAGTGGCTGAAATCATTTACTTGAGTTTTTAGAGAAATAAAAAATAATTCTATTGGCTAAATACTTCATAGAAGATAGAAACCACTGTCTCAAATCATTAGTACTTGTGTAATTCTGGATTTCTCCACACCACGCACGAGAGAGTGGTAGCTTCATAATATTTAAACTCGCTTTTCAAACACCTGCACTATCAAATCATAATTTCCCCCCTCAAATAAGGTGCCCAAATCTCTTACTCCCTTCGTCATACTATTTATTTGTTTTTGGTACAATTATTTAAAATAAGAGTATAAGTTCATTAAATGGACAAAAAGTAAATAGGATTTATATCTTTTACAGAAATAAATTATTTAAAAAAAAAGAAAATGGATCAAGTTAGATGTGACAATCTAAAATGGAATACAGGTTCAGTTCGATAATAAGATTGAATAAATATATATCACCTATTCCTTGTATTAATATCATATATAGTGTTCGTTGATGTTTTATGAATAAGATATCACCTATTCCTTATATTAATGTCATATATAGTGTTCGTTGATATTTTATGTATAATATGATACGATGATTATAGATAAAGAATTATTTCAAATTAAAGAATGAATAAACGATATGAGGAGATGCAGTACAGCTTTTGATATGTCTTTTTTCATTATGATCGTAAATCATATAAAAGTTAATAGTCCAAAATAGTTTTTATATCTTAGTACTAGCATTTTTTCACATTCAATTTCCTGATGGTCTGGGGCTAAACACTTAATTATTTTGTTTGTCAATTGCTGATTCAATTGATCAATTAATATTATAACTCTGCGCTACTTGTCAATTAATACATAAACGTTTACTTATTTTATAATTTTAGTATAATTTTAAAATATTGCAATAATGTCACTATGTTTCAATTTATTGCAACATTAACACTTCATTTTTAGCAACATAAACTCGACATGCATCATTCGAATAAGTGTTGCCAAATTACTATTGCATGAATTTGATTGGTTTTTACCCGGTCAATATTACTTTTGATATGTCAATTTTTCGATGACTAAAAAATATGAGAATGTCAATTTTACCACAAATTTAAAGACTGATACTATTTCAAAGTTTCGAAAATCGTATTGAAATAACAAAACAGATGAAAGTTCGTGGCACTTAGAGGGTGTTTGGTTTAGCTTATAAGCTCTTTAAAACAGCTTATAAGCTGTTTAGGAGCTTATAAGTTGTTGCAAGGTGTTTGGCAAAATAGCTTTAAACAAACTTATAATTTGTGAAAATAAGCTCAACAACAGATAAGCTCTCCTAAAAATAAGTTAGTCAACTCTAACTTATTTTTATAAACTTATAAGCAATTATGAATTTACCAAAATAACGTTATTATAATTTGTTATTTTCTACATATATGATCAACTTCACCTCTCGTCAATTTTATCTCTAACTATGATTTTTCTCTCTAACTCACGATTGTTTCTCTAGCTTATAAGATCAATTATCCAAATACTTTAACAACTTATAAGCACTTGAAACATTACCTCCTATAAGCTCTTGAAACATTACCTCTTATAAGCTCTTGAAACATCTTATAAGCTCTTGGAGCTTATAAACTCTCTAAAATAAGCTTAGCCAAACACCCCTTAACCTTATATATGATTTATAGTTTAATTGTTTATCGTCAACATATAACAAATTAACAAATAAATTATTACCCATGTCTTCGTTTGTGATTTCATTTCAGTTTTAGGATTCCGCTAGTCCTTTTGCTTTTAGATTTTACTTTTCTTGGTTTTACTCTGAATCACGTTACAAGAAATTAATAAATAAATGAGATGGTTTCTGTATGGAAATACGTATGTATAGATAATGATATTTTTTCCGTATAAAATATTTTTCTTAATATATATGATATTTTTGAATTTTATAGTGTAAAAGACAAATGATATTTTATTAAAACAAATTATATTTTTGTCCGCCTATATATGATATTGATGGATGTACATGAATCTTTGTGTAAATAAATTCATCTAGGTTGTTTTCCTATTTTGTAAAGCTAAACATTTACCCGGGGGAAAACGGACCTACTTTGCCTAACTAAGCAAAGCATTTTACGAGCTAGCAAATGCAGCCATTTTCCCTTCTTGTATATAATAATATATATACATTTTACCATCATTCTTGGTTGAGTAAAAGTATGTAAACTCAATTTCTAATAATTCTATCAAAAAGACGTATAACTTTTTCTCATCAACTGGCTCAACAGCTCACTATATAATATTCTTTCATCACTGTATATAATATTCTTTCATGAAAAATACAACACATTGTCTTATCAAGTCAATTTAGCATTTAATAAATCAACATGCAAA
Source organism: Salvia rosmarinus (assembly GCA_036937905.1). NCBI lineage: Eukaryota > Viridiplantae > Streptophyta > Magnoliopsida > Lamiales > Lamiaceae > Salvia > Salvia rosmarinus. The sequence continues at coordinate 81,200 of JAODLM010000837.1, forward strand.
TTTCTCCAAAATTATTGTGAAAGCATAGAGTATGAAGTTAAAAATATTGATCAGTATTAGATATTCCACTTGAGAGGTGGTATCCAAAATTACAGGACTCTGTATAATACATTGGTGGCCTTTGCTTTGTAAAGAAGAAAACAAAATATTTGTCTTATGTATGTTATATAGTACACCCTAATTAATCACTGGTAGCAAAAGAGTAAATTGGGTGCAAATTACAAAACAATTTTGTCTTACAAAAGAAGAGTCTAACTCTTGGCTCGAATATATATTTGTACTAATATCATTTTCAACCTATTCCACAAAAAAACTCGTGCTATTGACGTCGTCAATAGAAGGTGCAAATGCAGAAAATGTTAAAAATTATAGAACCAATAAGATCGTTTTAATGGCCAAAGTGGTCTGCAAGAAATTACTGTGAGGCTATTTGGCCCTTGTCCATGTTGTGCAAAATAATAATATAATAGGTTTCTTATCACTTACTACGAAACATAATAATGGAGAAGTGTATGAAATTAAACTAAAATCGCAATTACCATGTAGTTAATCTATTAAATACAAAATCTAGGACGTAGAAAACTATTTAGGTTAAAAACAATCTGATTGGAAAATATTACTACAAACCCCTTTACATTATCAAGAAAAGAGATGGCACATTCTCCCTCCCCTAACCCCTTTGTCAAACTAACATCTTTTTTTTCTTAATTTGTCTGTTGTACTCCGAGTCTAAATATTTTAAAAATATATATTCTTAAATTTCTAGGACTTTTTTCATCTTCTTTGATATTTTTATAAATGGAATAAAAAACTATTGTCAAAGCTAATATTCATAATTTAACAAGAATAGATCTATTTGTCCATTTGAGACGGTCAAGTGATAAAGTAAGTTCATGTGTCTAAAAGGTCACAAATTCGAATTTCAGTATCACTTCTATGAGTTTGAATCTATCATACTTGATTGCTGTAAATTTTCAATGAATTCGAAAAAAGAAAAGAAAAAAGAATAGATCTATTCAATCTATAGATTTTTTAGTAAGTACATTATTATTAACTTATTATACAACATTGTTGTTTAAGACAATGTATATGATCAATTAAGTCGGATTTCGATTTTTTTTTAATTAAGTCGGAATTCAATTAAAAATCATGTTTTATAATCATTAAGCATATACAGGAATTCCAGCTACATTTTTTTTCGTGTGTGTGTGTATTCATGTGAGCACCAGTTTGTATGTTTATCGAATTAAAGAAAAAACTATATTTGAGTTTATTAATCGGATCGAATTGGAACAAGCTTTAACAACCTGATTAACACCAGCCCAAGTTCGAGCGATTTAATTTTACTTAACGAGTAAAATTTTACATACACTCGAAAATCAATATCAAAACCGAGTATCAAATGTATTCTTCAGACCTAATCGAAACTATTAAGACTATAAACTAAGATTGGGAACACCCTCTATAAACTTATAAGTTCTTCTAAATAACCTTTGTCGAACACCCTCTATAAACCGAACAAAAAACAAATCTAGTAAAAAATTAAGAGACGACAGATTTGCCATAGGCAATAAGATAACATGATCATTCAACGGAAGGGTCAAACATTAATTGTTAGTGTTGTGGTAATAAATCTGCCTAGTGCGTTCAAAAACTATGCAGGTGAAGAGATATTAAAATCTTTGCGAACCTGTAAATCACAGCTGTGCTACTGTCCTTGCATAATGTCCGAAGCAACGAACTCTGCTTCATTCAGATGCAATGTCGAGCCGCTCCTCCAATTAGGCCACCTTTGAATGAATGGTCTCTTTTCTGAAGCATCACAGACTCAGATTTTCTACTGCTATGGTGCTTGGATTGACAGAATCAGGATGGCTTACTGAACGGCGTAATCTACTGGGCCGCTGAGTTACTGGGATCGAGTGATGGAATGGAGATCCTACGAGTGATGATGATGAGAAAGAGCTTTGATTTGAGAATGAAGTGAGAGAGTTTTGGTTATACAGATCATGAGCGGGTCCCACTGATCCTCCTCTGCGGCTAAGCATGGAGAGTGACTCTGCCATTGCGCTTGCGCGTCGTCTGGTGGCATCATCTATGTACAAAGATCATCAATCCTTGCCAATAAGTTGAAGGCTAAGCTCTCCAGCACCATGAGTAGCTTTCAAGAATCGACTGCCCAACATCCTACATGGAGAGCAATAAGGAGCCATTTGATTACTCAGACACCATATTCTGTAAAGAATTCTGATGTACAAATTAAGAAAGCAGTTACAAAAGTGATTACAACAAGATTATACAACTAGTCTGTTTTAAACAATATTTACACCATTTCTGCAGTTTGTCTTTCACAATGAGAATCAAGGAAAATGTTTCAGCTTGATGCAATAAAATACATGTAATCTAAAGCAATCGTGATAATTGGATTACATTATACAACTAGTCTGCCTTAAACAATATTAGTACCATTTCTCCTTCAGTTTGGAAGACGATAAATGCTATACAGTTCTTCAGTAGATGCATTTTGAAGAGACTTGTTCAAAACATAGAGATGAATGAGAAGTTATGAATGCTACCTTGTTATACTGAATCTTGTTCATGTCGAGAGAAGTTTGTGGGAGGCCAGGGAAGTGCAGCTTTAAGTTCTTGAGCAGCGTATCAGCTCGATGAGCAAAGAGTTTACTCTTTTCAGCATCACCTACAAGGCCCTTCACCGTGCTTCCCCAGAATATCGTTTTCGCATGGTTTAGCTTCTTCTTCTTCTGATTTATCAGCCTCCAAAAGTGAATGGCACTCTCAAGCCTATTTGCTATTTCCAAAGTACCATATTCTGATGAAAGATCCAGGTAATCAAGAATACAGTCCAGAGAGAACTGATCAGCAGTTATGTAACGGTAGAGGACATCGCCTAAACATGCCTTCTCACTCTGAAAATAAGCAACAAATATTAGACAAAACCAAATGAGCAGACATACAGAGCATAGCAAACACTCTATATGTCAATGATACACACATAAAAATCTATGAGTCTCATGCTACAATTTAATTATTGGTATCAAATGAGCAGCCCTTCAAAGCCTTTGAATGTGCATAAATAACAATTTATTTGACAAAAAATAGAGTTTAAATAGTAGCACAACAGAAATGATCTACCTTAGGCAAGCTGTCCAGGTAAACTTGTGGCACCTCCATATCTAAAAGAACACTGCTATTGATTGCCAGAGCAGCTTTGAAGATTTGCTGCGTGCACTCCTTGCACTGTTGCAAAATCATCCTTGCCTCATCTGACAAGCCATTTTGCGGAACTTTTGGGAACGGCAACCACCATTTTTCCTCAAGTGTAATGGAAGGCCTCCTGGAAGATGGTGAACTCTGATATGCTTTAATGTGTTCGCCATCAGCAACGATGATACCTCGATCAACATAATAAAACTCAGTGTCAATAAACCTATCCAAGATGCTAATCAACATCCCATCTAGTTTCTTGAGCGCTGGAAGGTTCACGTATAAGTCAGATCTCTGTTGAGTCACCATGATCTCAAAGCTCCCACCACCTGGGAATTCCTGAATTGATGGAACAAGCTCAACAATGGCGTCACTAACACACAAAAGCCACTCCATCTCGCGCTGCCACATTGATCTCCTCTGCGGAGCCATCGGCTCCAACTTCCAGAGCTCTCCAAATACACTAGCTAGAGATTTGCCATAATAGTACAATCAACAAGTATATATAAGGAATTAAGAAAGCTAAACCATCACACGAACTACAGCCTGAAATTGAGTTTGTGAAATGTACGAACCAGAAAGATTAGTAATTGCGTTGGAGATTGCCAGAGCAGTACTTACTCCCTTCCCTCCACCAGACATGTCCTCACCAAGCAATAACTTCGCGAAGCGTTCCTTCATCAACTCAGCCTCTGCAATCACACAAGCTACATTCAATCCGGAAAGACTTAACTAAAGCAAAGATTAAATCATCACAATTTATTATCTGAAATCAAAACCATAAGCAGGGGAAAATAATATATTTCAAATTGGTATTCGAGTTGTCAAAATCAAAATCATACTGCTCATTTTCTAATTAATACTACCTTCAAATATTTAGCCTCAACGTTTATTCAAGTATGATCCATAACAAACGACAACTACACATCGACATTGTAAAAATAACTACAAACCACACATAAAACAATTATTTTCTTCAGGGAAAACATGATATTAATGAATTAGGATTACATAATTCTTTTCTCATGTGTAAATTGACATGCCTTCCAATCATGTGCGCACCGTCTTCAAACATATGACTACAATTTTAACTATTACTAACGATTCCATTCCTCTAAAATAAAATTACGTAGAAACCAAAAAGTTTGTGCAATCGTAAGACGAGAACCGGAGGCAGGAAACTCACCGGCAAGTTCAGGCGCCTCAGGCTTATCCGTACCCCGCTTCTCCGCCGGATAGATGACGTGTCTACCCCCCACAACCGGCAGCATGATCGGCGGTGGCGTCAAGAACTCCGAATTGCAAGCTAAATCCCGCCCGTGATCGGAAGAAAACGTTGCGCTCGAAGTCGAACTCTCCGACTCACTGACGTCGGCGCTCAGACTGTAACAGTCGTCACAACGGCGCGACTGCAGCTCCTCGAACTCGTCATCCGACTGAGAAACGACGCTATCAGCCATTTTCAGAAAAATAATTACCGAGCGCGAGCAACAAAAGCAGTCGAAATTGGGGAAAATGTGAAGCCAACTGGTCAGTCCACTGCTTCAACGGCACAATTTCGACGCCGGCATGATGGGAGCGTAAAAGCAAGTGCGTGTGAGTGTGTGAGAGAGAAAGGAGTGATCGAGGGGGAAACAGGGGAAAAGAATTAAGAGGAAGTGAGGATGGAATCAAGTAAAAGTGTGGAACTGTAGGAATTAAAGCCGCCGAGAGTAAGAGTGAGAGTATTGATTGTCAGTAGGTGGAATATAGTAATTTGGTGGCAGTTTTCTCTCTGCCGTTGTTACATTTGCGGTTCTAATAAAATAGATATTGTCGGAGAGGAGCGGCAGCCCCACCGTCACATGGTGGTGGCCGCCTTGATACCGCCGATGTCGTTAATGTTTTCCCGCGCGCTCTAATCTCGAATATATTTATTTTTTAATTTTTTGAGGAAATAATCTCGAATTTGTTGACGTTGGGACATAACTAGAAATTTAGTAATCTTATTGTGACTAGATTACGTTTTGACTTTTATGTTTTGGGACGAATTTCATTTACTATTTACTATCACTAGTTCAAATTAAGAGTAATGTATTTATTAGCATAATTGGTTAATGTATCACTTCAACAATATTATTTTAATATATTTTATAGAAATGATAAATATTTGTAAGATTATCAAACAAAAGCATTTATTAACTAAAACTAAAATTATAAATCCTAATCATGTAATAAGCAACTTTAATAAGTAAACATCAGATAAAATTGAAAATTGAAAGCTATAAAGGTTATAAATTGTAACTACGAAATAAGCAACCATGATTGCGCGTGTCCGGCTAAAATGCATACATTATGGAGCACAAAATTACTTATCTCAAGAAAAGGAAAAACAATACATTTACCGGGAAAAAGATATGTTTTAAAAAAATGGTAGTAGTTCATCTCACATAATTTGATCGTTCCACACAAAAGTTTTTGTGTTATTGAATTTACATTTTGTCCTATATTTCACCGCACGTAATTGTTGGAAAGGTTCTTAATAATTTCCATATATATGTTTATGATCTGGTGTACTACCATCTTTGTATAGATGATTAACGCCATAGCTGGTGTAGTTCAATATAGTTAAGAAAATTAGGATAAATATATTTTAAATTCTAAATTATATTTATTTTATCAAAAAATTGAAATTATTGAAAATATTTATTTAAATTGTCAATTATTAGTATTATATTAAAAATATCTGACGTCCATCTTTTTATCCTCTGAATCTTGATGTGATCGTCGGAGCCTCATGGAATTATGTTGCATTTTCACTATGTAATTAAGAAATAATATAGATGAATGGAGTTACATGACAGCCAACATGCCATATCAAGATTTATTAGGTCAGAAAATGGATGCGGAATATTTTTAATGCAATGTTAATAGTTGGTAGTTTAAATAAATATTTATGATAGTTTGAGACTTTTTGATAAATCGGTTATAGCTTGGGGTTTAAATTAATATTTATCCCTAAAATTATTATCAAATTAAACTGAAATACTTTTAATATGAAAAATATAACTACATGCATTTAGAGTCTTAACCGTTATCAAAAGGCATTTAATTTTGTCAATAATTTTCGTACATAAATTGTTTAACGGTTCTTTTATTATCTTTGTCAATAAATTATTTATCAATTCACTTCAAATTCTTCTATTTATGTGTACATTTGCATAACATCCTTTCATATCGCTCTAAATGCTCAAACTTCAAAAATAAAAATAAAATATCTTATTCAATAGGCACCCAAAACTGCAAACAAGATACCGAAACAAGGCTACTTAGTATATTTATTTGGATAAATAATGTCATAACATAAATGAAGATATATATTAATTCGAGAAAGAAATATGACATGTGTTAACAACTCACATAAATATGGTTGGGCTACTAAACCTAAGTGCACATTTAGAATCCCCAAGACAAGAGAAGTTGTTACGAATCATGGGCTGATTAATTGAGGTGAATTTGTGGAAACTAAATAACTCATAATTCGGACTGCGTCTAAAAAACAAAAAGATTTTTTTTTTTTGAAAGGGCATAAACATCATATATTGTTTCAAATATGAATGTACAATATCTAGAAGTTAGGTTGAGAAAATCTCTTCCAGATCATTACATTTTTATGAAATAACATCATAATCAGTTAAGCTATGAAATTAAATAACTCTTAATCTGACTGCCTGCGAGTGGTTCTAAAAAAGAAAAGAAATAATTAATTCACAACTAACTAGTACTAATAATTAATTCATAACTAACTAGTACTCTCTCCGTTCTTTTTTGAATGTTTACTGCCATCAAATTACACAAGCCAAGAAAGTAAGTAAATTTACATTTGTAACTTCATTAATAACCATGATAAATACATTCATATAATTAATTATTAAATTCCAAGTTTAGTAAATAAGGGTAAATAGGAAATATATCATAATTTTAATCTCAAATTACTAACTATAACACTTACTAAAAAAAATTATTAATAGAATACTTAAAATAGAATGGAGGGAGTATTACCTTTACGGCTTTACCATGAATGGTTTATAAACATGTCCTAAATTTTTGTTTTCCATTTTTAAAATTTGTATCTTCAAATTATCATTTGATTCAAACTGGATCCTAATATTTTGCGTTTACTACATTGTAATACAATTATTAAATTCGGTCCTTCAAGTTTGCATTACATGCCATTATAAGTGTGTTCGTATAATAGTTATAATAATAATTGGATAGCGAACCAAATGAAAGTTTGAGGATTCAACGATGAAGCATAAATTAATGTTTGAAAACTTAACCAAAATAACAGAAATTTTGAAAATTCAATTACAAAAAATGTGAATACTCATGGACCTATTTAAATTCAAGCATTAATATGAATCGATAAGTAATAATACTTCTCTCACCTACAACGAAATTAATATTATAACATTATATACAGGTGTAATAAACATGTGTAGCATATAATTTAAAGTAAAAAGAAAAACACATTGATCACGTTATATCAAGTACTCTGCCACTCCATTATTCACAATTATTTAATTCATATTGAGTTAATTTGATACACGCTGCTAGAACAAGAACGAATTATTGCACCAACAATTTTTTTTTTATTAGAAGATATTCAAGATTGAAAGAACAATAAATGCTTGAAGAATTTTACAGCCATTGCCCACTGGAAGGTTGATGTAAGTGTAGCAAATAATTTAATTTCTGGAGCCACCCTGATTACTAAGAATTTAAAGTGCCATTGAATTTCTGAATTATTATTTTTATTATGGCAGAGGGTTTGTTGCAAAGTAATTGAGGGCAGTTCATAAAATTTAAGCACTCATCAACTTTTTTTAGGTCTTAGCAATATATTTTGTTTCTGTGTTTAATTAATTGTAGGGTTCTATATATGTTGGTGAAGTGCCATCAATGCCTACACAAACACGACTAGTAAGATCGATCAATTTATTGACTAATAACATCGTGAACTTGAATGAAATATATAGTGAAAATGACAAATAAAATAGTTATAATCTGACTAGAAGATTGTCCCTTGATCAAATTGAGGAAATCCCTATCTTATTTTGTAAGATCGAGAAATAAATATTTGTGCACAAAATATTGATGGATAATTAATTATTAGTTTTGAGAAGACATTGAAATTAATTAGAACTATAATTACAAATGTGACAGTATTTTGCATACAGTAACGATAAATTGAAAATATAGTTGATAGTAAAAAAAAATGCATATCTAAATCTAGGCACAAGTTCCTAAATAGAGTAACTATAGAGGTTCATGCTTCAAACTTTAGAATTATTACATGGTAGATTTGTCAAATAGCCTGTAATTTAAGGATCTTCATGTGTTTTGACAAATTAATTCTAACCAAACTAATATAGGCAGTTTTTTATATTCAACACATGACCCACCCAACACATTACCAAACATACGTGAAAAATGATATGAAAATTATTTAAATATATCTTAATAATTTTTTATTTTTTAATTATATTCTGAACTATCAATTTTGACATTATACGCAACTCGGAGGACGACACTCAAATGGCGTGATGGTGCAAGAAGTTAAAGCAGAATGATGACTCGTAAACAATTCGATAGGAGAGGCCTTTTAAATAGGGATGAAGCTAGAATTTAAAGTATGAACGAACAAGATTATACTTATGTATTTAGTGACGAGTTTGGACAAATGATATTGTATTCATATAATTCAAAAATATGGAGAAAATACAAACAAATAAAAAAATTAGCCGGGTACTCCAGGGCCTAGCTCCAACCCTGCGTCCAAGGGTTAGTGTTGTAATAATCATTTTGGGCAGTTTGCTCTGTCTAAAATGGAACAGGACATGACATGAATCTGTTTGGAAAGGAATTTGCTCACAAGCAGGTGACGAAACGATCTACTGTATTTCCATGGCAGTCTCGAGAGAGAGAGAGAGAGACGTATTTGTAATTTTTAATCTCAAAATAACGTCATTTTAACTTATTTATGCAACAATTAGCAAATAATTTATACATTTTATGTACTAACTTTTCAATATTCTACTCAACTTTCAAGTGACGGAATTTTCATCTGGGGATAGATGGAATTGCATAATTTCCAATAATTTCAATATCAAGTATGGTTAAAGTCTATAATTCATGATTAAATTAAAAAAGGTAATTTGGATGTATTTGACAATTTAGCCCCAAAAAAGTATACGTATTAGGACAAACTGGACTCGTTGCTTTGATAAATAAACGAAAAATGAAAAAAGGGAATAAACTTAAACAAAAGTCATGAAAAGTTCAATAATGCTCCAGAATAGAAATAACAATATAAAATTCAATTGATTTCATCGTTTTAGATTAATTTTTATAGATAACTAAACCAAGAATTATGTTAGCAATTCTAAAATCCTAGCTTAGAAATTACTAGGATTCCTTCAAAAAAAAGAAAAAGTACTACGATTCATTATTTTATTTTTTAAATTTTGAATTGCTGGTGGTTTATGGTCAAAATTATACCGACTTTTTGATTGAAGATCTCAACTTTGGTTTATTTGTTTTTGAAAGATTTGAACCTTTATAATTATTTTAATTATGACCCACATCCAATACTCCGATTTCAAGTGTATAAGCCGAGCGCCACTGCATGGGGAGGGCAGTCGGGTGCAGCAGGACACGCTGTTGGGCGAAGCGAGGTGGCAAACGATGGCAGGGTGTTGATCCCTAACATACACGATTCCGGCCAAAACTTGGCCATTCTAGCCAGCCTCGTTTTCGGCACTGATGGTCTAAGGGGTAATGGGCTCAAGGCGATGACATTGAGTTTTTATAATTTTAATTTGAATAAAATTCTATTACATATTTAGCATGTTAAATAATTTTGATTTTGATTCAATATTAGTTACACTTTTTCCAAGGCGTCCAAATATGGGTTAAGTTATTCATTGATGATCGGAGTTATTCTTTTCAAAAAGTTTAAGATCATCGAGACATATTTGATCTTTGATGGTATGTAATAATCCATCCAGAGAAAGAATTGATTAGAGGCGAATTTCATGAATTGAATGGGCAAACGCGCACACACTTGCTAGACTTCATAAAAAGTCCCAACAGAATAGAACCACGCAGTTGCATATACTATTTCATCTTAAAACAGCAGAAATAGATATTAGCTAAGGCTGCCTCAACATTCTTCACACTTTCTCCTCTCCAGCCAACACACACAAACATGAATCTGCTATATATTCATCCAACACTACCCAAACACTTGATCTTGTAAACCAACTCCAAACAAGGAATACAATCAAAGTGGAAGGCGATTACAAAGAAATCAGGTGTAGAAAGGGGTCACAGTATCGATCATTTAAGACATGCATCGCACACGGGATGACGACGATGATGAGATTTGATGTCGTCGTGGATGTGAGTGTGCAAGACAAATGAATGAGTATCTCCTAAAGCATTTGCATCTAGGAATTCTTCTGAGTTGTTATATTGGTACCTTAATTACCATCATCTGTGCTTGTGGCTTCTCTAACATAGGCTACAAGACTCTCGTGTTCATCTGCCATTGGAACACGAACCAAACCCGGAAACCGTGCCTCTCCGATCAATAAAGCATCAATTAATATTAATATTGATTAATGAGTTAATATATCAAAGTAGTCTTATATATATGGTACAGATAAAATTTATTAGCAGCAGCAGATCCGTGGTGGCCTCGTGCACAATAGTTGCATTGCATCTAATTCATGCTTTTGGCATTACCTTGTGTAGTTCCTTTTTACTTGAACTATCACATATATAAAATCATTCAATTTTTCAAAATTATGCCTTACTAGAAAACCAAAATATAGTTTCCTCGCAACCACAAACCAAAGTCAATATAAAACAAAACGTTGTATGGTTTACGATTAATTTGTTGATCACCCGCGTAACCAGTCAAAGCTTCATCTTGTTAATCCTACAAAACCACCTTCGATTCCCCTGCCTATTTTTGGATTATTTAGTTAGTGTATGTATTGTTATAGCCTCATGAGACTATTCTGCATTGGTTCGAATTTTATCGGTTTCAGGACTAATCTTACGGCGAGTGGGCAAGGCCGAACCCACAGGGCTCTTACCACTACGGTATGATCAACACGAGAACTATCAGGCTCGCTAGCTCAGCCGGTCAGGTCGACAACAAGCAGAGGTATGCGATCAACAGTGTGTCATTTAGACCAGCCGACACGCCTTTGAAAGTCGCGGATTACTTCAAAATAGATGGAGTTTTTCGAGTTGGAAGTGTGTCCGATGCTCCTACTTATGGAGGAGTATACCTCGACACAGCAGTGTTAGGTGCTGACTACAGAGCTTACATTGAAATTGTATTTGAGAACGATGAAGATATTGTGCAGAGCTATCACCTCAGCGGCTACTCCTTCTTTGTAGTAGGGTGAGCCCTCTCTTCTCTGTCTGTCTCTCTTCTCATTTGATTACTGAGCTGATCTATATGAACATCAGAATGGACGGAGGGCAATGGGGTTCAGCTAGTCGAAATGAGTACAATCTACGCGATGCAGTCTCCGCTGCACGGTTCAGGTGAAAATGACACACATATAGCCCTTTGATAAATGCACATTTCCTTTTGAAGTAAATGGTCCCTAACCATGTTTGAGAATGCAGGTTTATCCCAAGTCATGGACGGCGATCTATTTGGCATTAGACAATGTGGGATGTGGAACTTGAGATCGGAGTTCTGGGCAAGACAGTACCTCGGCCAGCAGCTGTATCTGAGGGTTTACACGGCATCCACGTCATTGAGAGACGAGTATCCCATCCCTAAGAATGCACTTCTGTGTGGGAGGGCAAATGGCAGGCGCACGCGGCCGCTTTGAGGTGGCTGGCCAGATGCATGGCTGCTATATATGTTGGGTTAGAATAGAAGAGTTCGTATTGCAGAAGGTGCTAGTTTCAGCACCTATGCAGGTCTAGGAGCAATTTTATTTATGATGACCTTAGCTCAAGGTCATATAATATTCTTTCAACTTGCAGATGGATGTTGCATCTCTGTTTCAGATATTGTACAATTATTATAGTGTTCAATGAAGTTGTGTTATTATTATTTGATGTACACGTTGGTACATTTGGATAGTTGGTATGGTTGCATTATCTGATTCTTTTGTGTCACAGGGTTAAGATTAGGATCACCGATTCAGAAAACAGTGCTAAGGAAACAAAATATGACATGAAAGATTATATTCCAATATTAGTAAGAAGATAAAGTATTTTTCAGATTTTTTAAAAAGGACTAAAAAATGACAGTTTAGTTACTCAAACAGAGAATAATAACTATAAGAATCGTTCACTAATTTTTGAATGTAGATTCGATCACTAATTAATATGAAGTATGCGATATTAATAACTTTTGTAATAATTAACAAGCCCTTTTACTTGAGTTATTAGAGAGTCATCCGAAAGATATGAATATCACAGTTCGAACATATGAAATCCCAATATATATTTTACAAAATACTGTATCCACCATACTCCATAGTCGGTGTAGATTCGTTGAGACCAATCTAGACATCGCATTCTAACCCTTCTAATCACAAACTTTATATTAGACTAAATTTTGTTACATGTAATTATAAATGTTTATGTATTTGTGGAAATTTCTCAATGATGATTACAAATGTAATGATGTCATACACAAAAGGACCAAGGTTTGTCCTCTTTTATTAGGGATTATTACTATAAATCTCAAACTACATTTATTTTATCAAAATATCATGAACTTTAAGAATATTATTTTAAACCCCAAACTACATCCATTTTGTCAAAATATCACTTTAAATCCAAATATTAACTTTGTATCAAAATATCTCGTGTCCTTTTCCAACTCCGAATGGACGAGATATCTTCTCATTCGATGAGTCACGTAATTTGCGAAAAAATGAAGCGAGATATTTTTGATACAAGTTATAGTTGAGTTTAAAATATTTTTTAAAGTTTGGGATATTTTGATAAAATATGTATAATTTTGAGTTAAAAATAAAGTATATTTTTGATAAAATGAATAAAGTTTGAGATTTAAAATGATATTTATCCATTTTATTATTTATATTTTATTGTCATAATACTTTATCCAAATGAGCAAATATCAGTGTTATATGTATGTAAATATATTTTCACATTCTAAAATTACTATTCACATATTAAATTATGTATTCTCTCTTATTAGAAGATGTACAAGTAAAAATAAAATAACATTTGTGCATCATAGGGAGAAATGCTTATCAATGGAAAAATAAAATAGAAGTCTGTAGACCATTTATCTATCTACTTGTGAAATCTAACCGTCCGTTTCGATTTTATAACAATAAAAGATAACCGTCGATAGTGATGACGATTGACGAGAACCTTCAGAAGGAACACTTCCATAATTACACCCCAACACTGAAATATTTCCTAACTCCTCCTCTCGCACTCTCTTCTACTCTCCAGCCTCTCCGCTGCTGCAACTACAAGGTTCGTTTTCTCATTTCGTATTTATCTTTTGGATTTTTAATTCAAAATGCCATTTCGATGATTTCATCTTCACTTTAGATACGGATTCTTGAATGTTTGTCGCTAGAAATTTGTTCTGGTATTGCTTTTGAATATAGTTCTGAATGCTTGCTAGGTTTCAGAAACTGCTAATTTTGTTTTTCTGCTAAATTCTAACAAAATATTGTTTTCTTATTGTTTTAATTGGATGATATATTTCTGACTGTCCTAGGGTTTAAATGTGTTCTTGTTAGTAGTGATCCTAGGATGGTGGAATGACAATGGTGACATTTTAAGGAATGTTTTGTTCATATCGATCTCTGGTTATTCTAAAGATATGAGTTGCGTTGCACTCGGTAATAACTTGGGAAAATAGTTAAAGGGCACATGAATGTGTTGTTACAGATTCATTTGTAAGTAGCATTTGTAAGTTTCGGTTTTAAGATTCAATTTTGATGGAACTGTTTGAGGCTTTGAGCTGTAACTGTCAGTCTCTAATTAATCTCTGTTCTGGCTTTGTAGATTTATGATGTAAAATTACTATTGTTCTTTAGCTTTTATGACCTGAAAATCACCAGTTATTTATTTGATAGTACCATAGGTCCATAGGTTAAGTCCAGTTTTTAAGAAATGTTGTTTGGTTGGTCTGAGACTATGAGCTGTAATGGTCAGTCTTAATTATGTTATAATTTGTGTGCTCATGATTTAAGAAGTTTCCTTTCCTTTTTTTTGGTATCTTCCAGAATATTAATTGCTGTGGGTGCATGATCTACCATCTTCATTCTCAACGCTTGCTGTGATGGCGGTATGATAGATTCTGACTGCTCTTGCATAATTAGCTTATTTTGTTATCTCCGATCTTATTACTCTCTGAATATGCTTCTGGCTATTACCAAATAGGTAGAAAATCTTTTCAAAGATGAGGCCACAGAAGAAAAGGGTGAGCGTGCCGAATGGTAAGTGTTATTTCATTTGTTAAAGGATTTTGGATCATTTATAATTATGATGCATCACCAGTGACACTTTGATAACTTGATATATACATGAGAAGGATGAACTTATATCGTATGGTATTGTACTTTTGTCTTCCGGGCATTTTGTTTGGGTCCTGCTCATAGTCTACCACATTAAGTGAGCAGAGTAATCCCAGACACGTTTATCGGCTCTTTGTTTATATCTAACATCTAAGCTCTGTCTTTTATATCAGGCTTCATTTATTGGAGCCATGGCTATTGCTGACTTGGTTAAGACAACCTTGGGACCTAAGGGATGGTAAATGAGCTTGTTCTTTAGATTATATTTCAGTAACTTTTATAATTCTTTCAATCATGGTAAAATTTCTTCTTCTTGTAGGATAAAATTTTGCAATCCACTGGCAGAGGGCATGGCGTACGGTGACAAATGATGGGGCCACCATCTTAAAGTCCCTGCACATTGACAACCCTGCTGCCAAAGTCCTTGTTGGTATCCTTGATGTTAAGTTACAATTGCATTATATTTCTTTAAGCTCAATTTTGCTTTGCTATACTGAAACTATTTAGCAGTGGTTTTATTTTATTTGCCTTCTTGGACTTATTTTTAGATGCTTTTGCTATGAAGTAGTGGTGATGTTATGTTTGAAGTTTCATTTTGCTTATAGCCTAGTATTCAACTAAAAATTATCATCTATCGTTCAAAATGAATTAAGATCCATAATTGGGCCCATGGAGGCTGAAAGCTCAAAATATGCTTCAGGTAAGAATCTAGAGTATTTGTCTAAAAATTGAAGTAAGTAACTCATAATTCAACATTCTTTTGAATGCGAGGCCTAGATATATAAATATTTGATCATTGTTGAAGCCTTAAGTACATTGCCAGATATCTCAAAAGTACAAGATGATGAAGTTGGTGATGGTACAACTTCAGTTGTTGTTTTAGCTGGGGAGCTTTTGAGGAGGCAGAAGCTTGTAAATACCAAAATTCACCCAATGACCATCATTTCAGGTTTGTCTTGTGCTTTAAAATTAACTCATCCAAATTATAGACTATTTAATGTAATTCCATCCACTTTATATTCCAGAGTTTTGAAAATGAAACAGAATAACTGAATATATGATTAGATCATAACTATTTAATATTTGTCCATATTTATCTTTTACCTATACAATTTACCATCTCCTTTGGAGGGTTCTTTTATGAAAAACTTGATTAGAGGCTGGAATGGTTTAATTGTAAAGATATCTCTATTTAGAACCCTTCTCAGTATATTTAATTACTTTATCTCTGTGTATATACCAGGGTACCGTATGGCAGCTGAATGTGCAAGAAATGCATTGCTCGAGAAGGTTGTAGACAATAAATTGGATGCAGGTGATCATTCTTGTATTCTTTCTCTTGATCATTGTATTCTATATCTCTTCCATTAGGAGGTTATTTCCATTCTCGAATATTGAAGAGCTCTTTTAGAAATTGTGTTTTGTAGCATACAACTCATAAATAATAATCTTCCAGTATTCATGCCTTATTGCTGTCCCATCAATGGTTTTTGCACTGAAATCAGCAAACAGTTGGGTCACAATATTGCATTTTACTCTGAAGACTAACAATAGTTGCTAGCATATGTCTTGGTCACCTTTCTGTTATAGAATAGTTTGTGTCCATAAAAAACTGAGTCAAGTATCCCTATTACGGTGGTGTCATTGAACCTAATATTCGCTCCGATTTTCATCTAATTTATCCAGAGAAATTCAAGTCCGACTTGATGAAGATTGCAATGACTACTTTGAGTTCCAAAATTTCTCTCAGGACAAAGAACATTTTGCAAAATTAGCTGTTGATGCAGTTATGAGGCTGAAGGTATGATCTTAGTAGATTGAACACTTTAGATGTTTGTTTGTTGAAGACGATTTAGGTTCTTATCACTCTATATTCGTTATTAGCCACTTATAAATTATAATTGTTAATATATGAAATTTGGACTGATTAATAGAAATGTAAATAATTTGTGGTTTGTTTTAGACTTGTAGGGTAGCATCTTTTCAAATATGAGTGGTTGCTAATGAATTACGACTCTTGTAAGTTATAAGCACCAGATATCTCTAAAGGATGTGATTGAATTAGGAAACAATGTCTCAAAATTATCTCTCTCTCCATATTCTTTTGCCAGTGAGGACCTAATCTGACATGGTTCTGATTCGATGCACATGTCTTCTTCACTTAGCTTGTTGATCCCTTTACAATTCAATTAAAGAAAAAGAAAAGAAAAGGATAGTCTAAATCTAAAAGTCTTATTACTAAATTATGTCCGACATAATAGGTCCTCCTGAAAACTAATGAACTTTTGAACACAACTTTGACATTAATTGGTGCAAAACTTGAGAGAGATAATCTTGAGCCCTTCACCTCACTCACACTCACATTACTATCATTGTTTCATAATACAGTTTCATGTCTATGGACCTATTTGATAAACAAAATTTGAAAGAACTGTAATACACTGGCAACCACTAAGATTTGAAAAGATGATATTTCTGCAATCAAATCACAAATTATTCAACCTAATACAGTTACATTTCTATTATTCAACATACCGCATTCCATATATTAGCAATTATAAACGAATACAGACAGATAAGAGCCTAGTTCCTCTTCAACAAACAACATCCAAATCATTTGGATGAGGGTAGGTCAGAATCTGAATTTCCTGCTTACAGGGCAGTACAATTTGGAATCCATTCAAATCATAAAGAAGCCTGGAGGTTCACTAAAAGATTCCTTTTGGATGAGGGGTAAGTTGGAATTCAGAGTTCTTTTCTTTTCCTCTCTTTCCTTTTTCTTTCTTTCTAACTTTCTTTGAGGGTGCACAAGAAGAGAAAGACAATCCTTTAAAATGTGTGTGATTCCCATAATTTTCACACTTTTTTTCCCTTTTTCCTCTCTTGCTTTTAGATAATGCATCTCTTAGCTCTCACTGATCTGTTTTAGTTGGTTTTGATGACTGTCTCATTTAACCTTTCAGATTTATTTTGGATAAAAATTGGTGTTGGCCAACCAAAATCGAGAATGCAAATATTTTGGTGGCAAATACAGCAATGGATACAGATAAAGTGAAAATTTATGGGGCACGTGTTCGAGTTGATTCAATGGCTAAGGTTGCTGAGATTGAAGGGGCTGAAAAGGACAAGATGAGGGAGAAGGTAAAGATTATAAATCATGGGATAAACTGCTTTGTTAATCGCCAGTTGATCTACAATTTCCCAGAGGAATTATTTGCCGATGCTGGAGTACTTGCAATAGAGCATGCTGATTTTGATGGTATTGAGCGGCTGGCACTTGTTACTGGTGGTGAGATTGCATCAACTTTTGATAATCCAGAGTCAGTTAAGCTTGGGCACTGCAAGCTTATTGAAGAAATTATGATTGGCGAGGACAGGTTGATTCACTTTTCTGGTGTTGAAATGGGCCAGGCATGCACGATCGTATTGAGAGGTGCAAGGTATTATTTACAAGTCTTACATTCTTCTGTTGTGACATTAGTTATCATATTCATTACAACATTTCTTAGGGGTATGCTTTTTCATGATTGTTGGATACATGCTATAAAAAACTATTGTGACTTTTGATCAGTTCTATCATAATCTAGATATGAGTTCTATTTCTCTAGTTTTATCAGCTGAAGTCTTAACAAGAGAAAATATCACGAGATAGATTTATCAATGACTTTAAGTGGCTTTTCCTGTTGTCTTCATCTGTCCGAAACTATTATTTCTGAATCCTTAACAGAAAATTGTCATTTGATTGTCACCTTGGCGTGAAGAAGAAGTTCTCTGCATAGCTATGACCATCTTGTATTCTTATTCATGGTGATATCGGCTTGTCTGAACTCGGAGGCATGTTAAATTGTCATTATGAATTTGTATGTCATATGTTGTAGAATGGATTCGTATACTTTCACTATTCTTTTCAAATATAATTTTATTTCTTATCAAGAAGAAGATATTGCTTATCATTATTTGGTCGTTATAGTGAGACTGGATTTTACTATTTAATTGTCTATCCTTCCTCAATATGAATTATGGTTTTACATCTAATCTCTAAATAGAGTGTCAAATTTAATTCATTCATCTTCTGTTCTTCTGGCAGCCCTCATATGTTGGATGAAGCTGAAAGATCTCTGCATGATGCCTTGTGCGTTCTATCACAGACTGTAATTGACAGCAGGGTTTTGCTTGGAGGTGGATGGCCTGAGATGGTAATGGCAAAAGCAGTTGATGAACTTGCCAGGAGAACTCCAGGAAAAAGTCTCATGCCATTGAAGCTTTTTCACGGGCGCCAGGCCATTCCACTATCATTGCTGACAACGCTGGCTTGGACAGTGCTGAATTAGTTGCTCAACTTCGTGCAGAGCACCACAAGGAAGGAAGCACTGCCGGGATTGACGTCATCTCCGAACGGTGAGTCACTTAAGTTGCTGAGCAAACTTAGTTCTTTATTTTCTTATAAAACAAAGGATCAGATATTAGTATGTTGTCTGGCTCTGTATGTCACGATTTCATGATTCCTACAAGTTAAAACCCCTGTCATAATGGAATAAAAGGTCATAGTGTCAACCTGCACCATCTGTGTTAGTTAAACAGCACTGGGGTAAGATAAACCATGAACATCCTATAGTTGATCAAGATTAAATCAAAATGATTTTTGTGCTTTTTAATGGGAAATTGGGGCTTACTTTTGGTCTTTTATCCAAAAGACATGAGAAGGTTCTGGTTTTGCCCATGAGTGGTTCTCAGTTTTCGGGTTTCATTGTTTTCACAGGTCGGAGATATGGCTGAAAGAGGGATATGTGAGGCATTCAAAGTGAAGCATGCCGTATTGCTTTCAGCGACTGAAGCTGCTGAGATGATTCTAAGGGTCGACGAAATTATCACCTGCGCGCCACGAAGAAGAGAAGACAGGATGTGAAGGCAATGTTTTACGGAGTGTAAAAGAAGATAATATATTGAACTGTGTTTTATAAGCTGAATATTCTCTCTCTGGTGGGGTGATTTTGGCAAATTTCAAATGTCAGGGCCTGCAGTTCCAGTTTTGTTCACTGTTAACATTATTTTTGGTCGCGTGGTCATAGGTGACCTATACGTTTCTAGGTGCTTTTTTATGTAACTGTGGCATGTCGGATTAGTATCTTAGTTTGTTCGACTTAATGCATGTTTAACTGCTACTTGTTCTCACACTGCCTTTTAACTGTTGAACGCCACACTTAATTTCCTCGGTGTGGATGGCATGATATACTTTCCTTTGCGTAATATTCTTAGTAAATGAGTGGTATTGGACATGTATTAAATGATAGTTCTCATCAACGTTATTTGATATTTCATTCATCCACGAAATATATTTATTCAATTCTATTTTGGTCATATATAAGAAATATTTACTTTTCATTTTGAAAATATAATTTCATAATTTGTATCTAAATTTTTCATTTAATTATAAAAATTTATCATTCATGGTTCACTTTTTAATCCCATTATTTATTAATTATCTTTATAGCTCATCTTTTAATCTATAAATCTATTTATTTATTATTTCTATTCACTTTATATTCATTACAATTTATTAATATTTGTGACATCAAAATTAAAAACGAATATGATAAATCAAGACAGTACTAGAATTTCGAGCACTTTCAAGCATCACTTGCCATGTCATTGTGATCTAAAGAATTAAATTTGTATAAAATTGTACCACATTTAGGATAATGGGATAAAACTTTTCTTAATGAAAAACAACAAAAGTTTAAATTTTTTATTTTCATTATTCTTTAATATAACCGGGTTCCGGCGCGAGCGGAGTATTCAGTTGGGCTGGGTTGATTAAAGTGGTCCCTTTCCTTTATAATTCGTATCAGTTTACTAACAGGCAAACAACACTGCCGTCTCCTAAAGTTGCACTCCACTTTCAAATGGCCTGCGACGGCGCTCCTACAGTGATACCCACACGCGCACGTTTGCTCCGCCACCGAAGCCGAAGAAAATGACGTCGAGTTCCTCCGCCTCGCCGTACGCTCGCTGCCGCGACAAATCCTCAGGGACTTGCTGTCCAATGGCGTTAGTTCTTTTCTCACAATTTAAATTATTTTCCTGCTGGCTTAATATCTAATGTAGTTTATAAGAATGCAGCGGTTTACGATTGATCTCTGCAAAGCTTGGAGCTTTTAAAATTCCAGCAGTCAGTATCAGATAATTTGAACGAATTCGGTCCTCTATTTGCTATTGGAATTGGAAAAGCTTCTCTCGAACATTAGCTAATATATTCTCAAATTTAAACTATGTGAATCCAATTCTATAGACCGGAAATAATTATGGTGTTAATTTTTAGATTCCGAAATTGATTGACAGATACAGAGTGCTGCACATGATGTATGCTTTATAGGCTAAAGCTCTCATTACTGATATAGAGTGCTGCACATGATGTATGCTTTATAGGCTAAAGCTCTCATTACTGATACAGGTTTGCGCACGCTGTATACTAAAGTTATTTTGTCTTCACGAGCAAATATGTTCTCGTCCTTCGGTTGCAACGCCTGTTTTGAGTGCGATTCTTCGTGAATTAGCTGAGTATGCTGGATCCAATAGTAGTGTTGGGGATAAAGATATGATTATTGTAGAAAACGAATTCAGGAGGTTTGCAGGGTTTGTCTAGGCATTTTGCAGTTCTTATATATTGATGAGAAAGGAATTTGGGTGAGAAAGAATCATGCTTGCGATTTTGCTGCAGCAGTTGCAGACCCTGTAAAGCAAGAGGGCTATCAAATTGATAGCTTCTCTCTTCAAGTGTCACTTCCCCAATTGTGCTCGACAATGAACAGGCAGTTTGGTTAGTGGTGAAGATTCTTGAATATGCAATGTTGCTGGAAACTTTTTATATTTATAAAGATATAATTCTGAAGACCGTGGATTGTCCATTTTCAGGTCATATATCAAAGAGAAGTATAGTTCTGAATCTTGGTTCACAGAGAAGTTCCCATCTGCAAGCATCACAGTGAAGGATTTCCTGAAACTGTCTGTTGCAATTCCTTTGGAGAAGTTGTTGGTATTATTTTGAGACTTTTCTCAGTAGGTTGTGCATAGTATTTTATATTTTATTTGCATTTTGCATTGTATTGAACATTTATGGCATTGGGCTGAACTTTCTTGAACGGAAAGTGATGCTTACTGGGGTTTAGTGTTGGTTCTCTTTTAGTCATTCGGTATGTATGTCTAAATTATTTTTAACTATTGCAGGATGTAAATGTAATGAAAACTCATTCGAGTTCGATTGACATACACATTATCTGATGCATCAGTCGAGAAACAGCCCATTAATGAGAGAAATGGAGGCCATAAAAGGAGGAAAATAGGCGAGGCACTTTCCTTTCTCTTTTCCAATTTTTCTTTTCTCTTGTTTGCAACTGTTTATTTCCCAGACACATCTTAATGCAGTAATGCAAATCTCATCCCGTGCACTGGCAGTGTCTTAATAATCTGAACTTGAATATTGAAACCTGAATCGACATAAAATTTCAGTCAGTTGCTTTTAGGAGAAAAGCAATAGTTTCTAAATGTGATTGAAAGTATTGTAGTGAGAAACGTCTTAAGCATAACTCAATATTATTGAACACTGCTTGGAAAGTATTAATTCAATAATTTCTTCAAGGGTGCTCTTTATTTTGCAATACATTAAACAGAGAGCATCATATTTCTATAATAGGCATTCAATCATTAAACTTGCAGTCTGATAGAAATCAATATTTAATATTCAAGTGTTTGATAATTGCTACATTCTCTAAACAAATCTAATGGTTTTCAACTTTTCATAAAGAATATCAAAACAGCAGTGAAGATGGTCATGTGAGCTATGTTGTCTTGGAATCTGCACATTATATATGTTTATACTATTAAATTGACAGATGACACTGATCTCTTGAAGAACTCTGCTGACTTGCAAAGGTTGAAAGTCACGACCTCACTACAAATTCTTCAACTGAGTGCAAAGATGATGAGTCTGGTTTCTCAAAATTCCGCTAGAGAAGGTATGTGCCGACTCATGGTGGCTTTCTTTCTTTCTTGTCAAACTTGTTCAATATAAGGAGCTTAAATTCTTGATTCTATTAATTATAATTCCCAATTGATTTTCAAACACCAACACTTTATAGAGGACTTTTTATTTTCAGGTCAATCGGTGCTGCTCCTTGGTTTTCAATGCTACAAGACTTGTTTATGTTGGTGGAGATATCTTAAGGTACAACAACTTCATCTTGAATGAAATTAATGTTCTCTACTTCTACCGATTATGGATGTCAATCGGGTTTTACGGACCGATCCGGAACCGTTCATAGTCCATTAAATTTCAAAGCATACGGTTCCACACTCGCTTTAGATCCCGACCTTAGACCCATAGTTTAATAGTTCGGTTCGGTTCTAGAACCGAATCGATACTATTTGATTCGGTCCAGTAAAACCCGCTCATGACAAGCGTAAGCTTAAGTAGACTTGTCAACAGTCGGTTTTATCCATACCGATCCGAATCACTCATAGTCCATTAAATTCTAAAACAACGATTTCAATTTCATTTCTCGTCCGGCTCGTTCCAAAGCCGCCGGATCCCGTTTCAAACCCATAATTGATGGTCCGGGTCTTGTTTGGGTCGTATGTAATGGGTGGTTCCAAAACCGAACCGATACTTATTTATTAGTTGTGGGTAAAACCCGCATTGACATCCTTATCGATGACAGCCGACCTTTTGAATTTCAAATGCCTTTGGTTCATTTTCTTATGCAATTTGAGTTTCATCTATTGCGATCACACTTGGCATTGTTTTACCCAATTCTTTACTATCTCCGAGTTCAAACTAGTGGATTATAAATGTTAGATTTTACTTATTTATTTGCAGTTAATTATACCGGATTAGCATATCAACTCAAGTACTCCTCAATAGTATAAAGTTTAATAAGTAATAGTATATACATAACCTATGTAAAATCATGTTCATATATTTCAACATGATTCTCCTTTGGTTTCAAGACTTCAGGTATTTTACTACTGTTCACAGTTTGATGTGACCCCACTTGTTTTTTCCTTTTTATTTTGGGGTTGAGGGTTAGAGTTATTCTGTGATACTTTTGATATCAGATCATTCTAGGATTTAGTCGACTAAAAGCTTGTTTTCTATTAGTGCTGTATTTTAATAAAATATTTTTGTCCTTTCTGCAGCTCATCCTATTCATAGTTGGTTATTATTATTAAAATGTCAACTAATTAAATTATATTCGGGTTGACCTGAATGAAAAGTCCCTGGAATCATGCTCTTACTCTTTCTAGTGCAGTACTCTAGAAACGTTAGCCAGTCACGCTGGATTATAGATGACGAACGGATGGGTGAAGCATCTGTTGAGGTAAAGAAGCTTCACTATTGAAGTTTCTAGTTTTCCAGTAATCAGTTTGGTCTTTGCCAAAACACAACGAAATTTTCCTTGTTTTGCAGGAAATTGTTGGTAGCAACATCCTCCCCATCTGTCAGGGTGACAACTACAAGTTCCATGCAGCTGGCAGAGAAGACATTGATGTAGAGAATTTGATCTTTTAATCACCATTGATAGTTGGCAGTTTTGATTTGAACCTCTTCCCTTCTCTCTCTCTTACATGCATGTAATATATCTATGCAGGTACGCATGCTGGGTACTGGCGACCTTTTCTGGTTGAGATCCAAATGCACGCCAATTCCTTCTGATCTGTTGATCAAGGAGATTGAAATGAAGATAAATAGTTTGGAAAGCAAATTTGTATGGCCTAATAAAGCTGATTAGTTTGTTGCGCTTATCATACATGGATCTAGTTATGGAGTACAATATCACTGCCTTGTGCAGGTGCGAGTGAAGAATCTTAGGTTTTGGGCAGTCAGGGTTGGGAACTGATGCGTGAAGGAGAAGCAGAAAACAGGTAATTCTTTTGCTTTAATAGTTGACTGTCGTGGACTTGTGATGACCTGTAGTACTAAAATGGTTCAATGCATATTTGCAGAAGCAGTATGTTGCACTAGTGTGGATTTCTCGTCCTTTGAAAATGAAGATGAGCAGAAATTATCATCGTTCACGGACCTGGTGATTTAATACTCGTGTGTCCCTGTGGCACTGTGTGTTTGTCCTTTCTATCTCCCCTTCATCTCTGAACTGCTTACTTATTATCTACATCTTTTCCTGATGTTGTTCTTGAGCTTGTTGTTTGGCAAACATTGTTATTCAGAAAGCTGTTTTATTCTGTACATCTTCTGATCTAGTTGGGCCAAGTTTGTGTGGTTACCGTTTCCATTTTCTTGTGCAGCAAATTTTGCAGAAAACGCCAGTAAGGGTTCTCCATCAAGCCCACTAGAACGTGAAAAACCATACATTGGTAAGAATAATCTACATTAAAATGTTTTACTATCCTTCTCCTTTCCAGATTTATTTACTTTTATCTCATATTTCAGGATGAAAATAGAGAGGATAACTGGTAGTTCTCAATATTTCCTATTGCACTTGTGCACTCAGGTTAAGTATTTTCAGTCCCTGACAGTGTATGATTGATTCGTCCTATTCCGTCTGAAAATTCCACACAGAATTCACATAATAGTTAATTGAACTGTTCACATAAGGTGTGTTGCTTTCAAACTCACAACTCAATTAGGGTTGAGAGAAGTTTAGAAAATTGAATATAATCTTTTATGGTTATTTCATATCAAATATCTTGCTATATGCATCCTCTAATAATTACATTTCTGTAAACTGAAACATGAAATAGGTACGATGTGAAACCTAATATTTGTTAGAGCTCTTTAAGAGCTTGTGGCATTGCTTCTGCTGAATCTCAGAGATCCATCCTTAGAGGAAACTTAATATTGGCAACTGAGCATTTGCAGTTGCTGTTTATTGCAATAAGACCCAGCTTATTTAACTTTATGAATCGTAGTTAAAATAAAATCATAGCATAAAACTTGCATCCTATATTTTCTTGAATTTTTGGAAAAAGCTGATAGTGACAATTGTATCTCAATCAGGCTGGAACTTACATCAAGGAGTTTGTTCATGGGGACCTCGGACGTACATATCCCAAGTATGAACCACACCACATTTATTTTATCATCTATGTCTTAGATTTTAACTGGATCTCCAGATCAGCATTTCGTTCCACTATCAAGTTAGTTTGTTAGATACGAAGAATGTTTAAAACGTCTCTAAAAATTTTAGCAGCATATCAGAGTTCAAGTTGTTGGACAGATCTCAATTCTGTGAATTTTCTTGGAATATTATATCAAGGATTATTCAAGAAATTATTTTAGCATGTTGATGGTGTATGTATGTTTGCAGTGTTGGTTCAATCCTGGGATGCAGAGCAGAAATATTGCAACTTGATGTCACAGATGTCAAGATGGATTGCTTTCAGCCCTAACTAAGCTTCTCTCTGCTAAACTTTCATTGTAGACTTATTTTTTATTTTATTTTTCCATTGGAAATATAACCCGTCTTGTAAACATCCAATTTTGGTTCTATTTAGTTGAGACTATTTATGAAGATTTTCAGTTTCACAGTTGAAACTAAGATGTCTATTTTCTGCAATCTTGTGAGAATATGACAAGACATCACATCCTTACAA
>JAODLM010000085.1:0-206609 GCA_036937905.1 Salvia rosmarinus
TTCAAATAACTTGATTATATTTAACACTTTACTTTTACATATTCATATTTTCTCGATAACACATATGGGTTAATACATTGTGTGACTATATAGCACATTAACATTCTGTTCTTAATTTTCAAATTTTTTTTGTAAAATCGTCCACCATTGTGCTAAATCCGTATAGCCCATCTTTTTTGTGCAACATATTTTATAAACTTGTGCTAAGAATATGCAATATTATGCTATCTTTTTTTATGTCAATGTCAAATGTTGTTAGTTACACTGTTTTTGTTTTTTTGCAATTTGATTATGTACCAATAAGTGTTTTTAATTCAGCTATACTTTTTATAAATATGTGTCATAACTGTTATATAAAAGATAGTCTCTAAGGATTTAGCATATTTTACAACATTGTGCAATAACTTTTGTCAATGCTAATGATAATTGCATATTGTTATGTAGTGTGGCACATTATGACTATATGTAGCACATAAAGTTCTCATCGCTGCACACTAACTATGTACGCTTATCAATATTCACCGCTTTTTGTGCCATGCTATTATTTCATGTAATATGATATTTAATACATTGATTATTACGTATTAGCGCTTCTAGAGAACCCGTAAGGGTTGATATATCTACTTCTGGAGAATAACACAACAACAACTTGAACCACAGTGTGATATTTTCAATATTATGGTTTCAAATACAATATGTTTGTCAAAAATTAAAATACGATTTCATTGTGTTTTGTAATGTTGCACATGGCAAGAATTATGTATAGCATATTAACTAAATTATGTTGCCAAATAACTATATATGATGATATTGAATACATTTATTATTCCATATTAACAGCTTTTGAGAACACGAAAAGGATTGATACACCTAACCCTCCGGACAATATCACAACATTGTTTGAACCACAGGTTGTTATTTCCAAGTTGGTTGTTTTACATACAATATTATGTCACAAATATTTATTGTTTTATATGCAATCTCAAATATATGAACTACTATTGACCAAAATATTTGTTGTTTGTTATATATATTATCGCACACTATTTTTAACATATTACATTTCCACAATTATTTATTATAGATGTGAATGATTAATGAAGTACATGGAGTCGGAGCAGATACTACAATTGAACCAACTTTGAGAGAATGACGGACCAACCGTAGTTGAAAAAAGAAGGTTGTTGTTGGGTGCAAAGGAAAAGAAAACTAGTTTCAATTGGGTTGTACTAAGATTAAACAAGAAGTCTAGGAATGATACTTGGAAGTAATATTAAAGTCTCGTAATTATATTTGGTTACAATGTCAGGTCATTGTATGTAATTATATTATGTTGCAATGATGTGGTACGGTCTGAAATTATATTATGTTGCATTGATGTGGTACGGTCTCTAAAGATACAGTTATATTTTGAAGTAATATTGCAATTATGTGGTATATTTTGTAATTATCTTATGTTTCAATTTTATTATATCTTTTTATGTAATATTTGTATTGTATATTATTTTTATTACTATTGTCTTAATGGATATAAATATGCTTGTAGATTTCACATACAGTGACGGTTGCAGCAAACAAAAAGCCAAGAAGTAAGAGTGTTTTGAATAAGCCTACTGCTTTAAAATCTCCATTTTTGGTAAGAAAGATCAGCGTATGCAAGAGTCTCACGAAAAAGGAATTAAAGTGTGGGATTTATGCGCTCTACAACTCTACACCTAATGAGTATGATTAATTCATCATTTTCTCATTTTTAGTATTGTTTAATTATAAATGATTATAATTATTTGTTAACATTAGGGAAGAAACTTTGTTTCATGCATGGAGACATAGAACTAACAAGAAAGCATATGGCTACATTGTCAAAAGATAGCATTATAGGAGTTGGTGTAGTGGACGATGGTGTGTAATGCTTAACAATATGGAAAAGTTCCGTGCTAATGGCTCACCAAGAAGATTTTTTGCAAGTACTTTTATTGGTGTAAGTTTTCTTTAACATTTTTATATTCAAATGATTTTATTGCATACATCTATCAATATGCATCATCTGTTCGTAATATACGTTTCCATGATTGCCTAAATACCTACATATAAAAGCAATAATATAATGTAGCATTTTCAAAAAAAATAGCAAATATTTAACAAACATACAGTTACAGACATGAATATTGCATATATAAATCTATTTATACCATATCGTAAACGTAATAATGCATTAAATTAACTCTATTTATAACATATATGAAAGTGTTGCTTCGCTTAAACACACAATCGTTATGTAGATCGTTATCCACACACATAGTAAAAGCAATGAATTAAAATCTTAAGAACATCGAAGAACTTTTCTACTGATTATAATTATAATCAGAGATGCCAATACGGGCGAAATGATTCACTATAAAATTTACAACGAACGTTATAAAACTCACTACTTTACCACAAGATAAAGTCGGAAAGTTGAGTACTAAACTATCTATCGAGATCTATGAGAAAGCTAAGAAGCTATCTCAAGATATATGAAAACACTAAAGATTTCCTCACAACACTGTATTAAAAGGACAACCTTCTAACACCATTAGAAGTTAAACACTTCGTGTGATATTGGAAATGTTACGAAAATGACTCAACAACATAAACAGATCTCCGTGATTTTCTTCAATGAATGCGATCTTTGCCGCCGCTTTGCCTCTGCTTATAGATGTTAAGAGGCCTCGATCGCAAGTAGTGGTCCACGATTCGCCCACTAGGTAGAGACTAAGTCATGTCGGCTTGTTGAATGACTTGCTCCTAGAAAGTAGGAACCGAATGCACTTAGTCCTCCCGATATGTAGCGATCTGTTTCGTGTTCCCCCCAGGTTACCATCGCATCCCGCGAAATATGTCGAACTCGCACACTGAGAGAAAACGGCAAAACAATATACAATAACTAACTCCTTGAAATCGTGAGAGTTAGTCCGAGTTAACCAACTCTAACAAACTCCCCTTTTGCCTTTCTTCACAAAACCTCATATATACATACAATTTACGTAATATACAAACTCCCTCGAAACCCAAACATATATGTGTAATGTAATAAACCCGAAAGAAAAAACTCCCTCAGAAACAATCTCCTGCATTTACGGAAATATCATCATACCGCCTCTCACACATTCATCAACAATTATCCAAACAATGACACCATCATAGTATTTCAACCATTAAAGTAGCGTGCATCATATATAAAAACATGCATTTCATAAATGTAAACCATCGATGTTCATCAAAACAATAAGATGTCCGCAAGATCATCAACCAACCAAAAACCAAAAACATGTTCACGAGTTCATAAAACCAAATTCAAATTCACCAGGTTTCAACCATATCATCATTCCTAGATGTTGCCGCCTCGCCTCTACTCCCCTTTTGGGAAGAAAGAAGGTCGAGAATTCGATCTTCAAATCATTCATGTCAATACGCACAGACCAAGGCTTTCTAAGAGGGTTTGCTCCACTTTGTAATGCGCCAAGCATGGAGGAACCATAGACTTTAGAGTGTCACCATCTCTTTGGGAGCCGCGTCCAAACTCGCTCATCAATTCCTTTAGAAGGATTAGTCCATGGAAGATTTGGGAGCTTGTTACTGTAAATAAGGTATTGCTTATGGTGAAGTTCTCAAAATCTTCAAGAGTGCATCTCGTGCTCCATCGAAAGGCCTTGTTGCTTCAGTTGGTATATCGATGAAGAAACGGCAAGAATCCGTGATTCGCCTTGCAAGAATCGATCCAATTTGTTCCACAATCAATTTCCGAGGTTAAATCGAACCTTTCCAAGCTTATATAACATAACACCGGGGCATTGTAACGATCTGTGTTATTGGAGGACACAATCCAGTCAAGTCATGATTTTATAGAGAATGGAATGAAGATATGTCGTTACCACTGACATTCGATTCTTCCACTTTCGACTCTTCCACTGTTATCTCGTCAGCTACCATATCAAAATCCTCAACAGCCACATCGTTAGTCAGCTCATCAATCCCATAAAAAGCGTTGATATCACAGGCAGTAATGTGAAAAACGCGACGCCTAAAGTACACCTTACAATACTTGTTTGAAGTACACTCAGCGAAGGATTTATCCATGTTTGCATACACATGTCTTATCACATTCTTAGGATAGGGATAAATAGCCGAGACAGTTCGAAATAGACAACGTTCTTTCAAGAATTCAATAAGATTATGCTGGGCAAAGGTTACCTCGTCAATCCTTCGTTCATTCAAACACTTTAGATGTTTTAATTGTTCCCATCTCTTTTCGCCTCCCTCGAGTAGAATTTGAAGGAGATCGCCTCTCAACCTCGACTTGTAATGCAAAGATTGAGGATTTTCCAGCTGCTGATCCCAATCTTCCTCATCGGAAAACGGATATGAGGTGTTGGAGGCAATCTTTATGCGCCCACCGCCTCGTGAACAACCGGTGGGACAGTGACTTGGACTTAGGTTCCGCACACTTTCCTTTTGCTTTCCTTTCTTTATTATTGTCCGCTTCACCTTTTTAAAAATCACCGAGTGAAATGTCATCATCACTAGAGCGTGAATCGATCGCCATGCTCTTTTGATTTGAACCATCATCTTCTTCAGAGTGTCTCAAGAGTCACCGGGATATCAATGTTTCGAT
This sequence comes from Salvia rosmarinus, assembly GCA_036937905.1. Taxonomy (NCBI): domain Eukaryota; kingdom Viridiplantae; phylum Streptophyta; class Magnoliopsida; order Lamiales; family Lamiaceae; genus Salvia; species Salvia rosmarinus. The sequence continues at coordinate 4,652 of JAODLM010000085.1, forward strand.
TCGATTCGAGGATGTCTCCGTGGTCGCTTGGCCGTCACGCGGGTCACCGGCCGGAGAAGGTTCTGCAGGCGGCGGGCGTCCTTTTCTTTCGATTTTGAAATCACCGTGTCACCAAGAATATCAATATGAATTGTGGACTGGACCTCCCACCCGTGGTTGGCAGGTATCCGCTTCCATCTCCTCGTTGGAACACTCGACCTTTTTCTTCTTCCTGGTCTCTTTAGGGTTAGAAGGCTCGCCTTCTCGGGATACACGACTTGAAGAGGCGTTGGTTTCAACGGTTCCAATGGAAACGCCAGAGTCCTCTCCGGTGCTATTTACGGCCGATTGGGCTTGGCTCGTGGATGGCTTTGTGTCGATGCTAACGCGCTGGAATTCGGGAATTTTCCGAGAAATTTGCGCGCCGGCGAGGAGAAGCAGGTCGCCGATCCATTTCTTTTCCTGGGAAAATGTGAGACGCATCAAGCAAGACGAAGGAGATAAAAGAAACTTTTCCACAGATTTGCAATGAATAAAGCCTCGATGATTTGATCTTGTGTCGAGCGGCAGACGAGCGAAGCGTGCACGCAGTGGATAGACACGCAGTTGATGTGATTTAAAACAAATAATATCTCTTGTAACAAACCCTAATTTAAAGGAACTAACACCACATAATACTGGTACCAGTTAAATAGGAGATAAATATGGGATTTGTTGAGACAAAATCGATCAAATAAATGTGATACCACTTAACCAATTTTACTGATATCTCCAAAAAATAGGGGATTTAAGGAACAGAAATTCCAAAAATTCTGGGATTACTCACGGATTTTTAGGGGGGTATTTCACAAAATGTTATCATAACATCTCCATAAACATAGGCTCATTTTAATCAGAATAAAACATATAAATACAGTCCCATGTAAAATTTGATTGCACTATTGTCGAACTTTCGAAAGCAATCATGGTCGCACTGCTTAGTAAGGTAGCATCGTCACGCGAACGCCGTGCCCCCAAACTACTTTGGTGTTTTTCTCAGACATTAGATATTCTTCATCATATTGAGTCGTCTGCATTCGGAGAACATGTTAGATAACAACCATCAACACAAGATGAAGTGTTATCAAAAAAATTGTATCACCTTCGGATATTACATTTTGTGATACAAACAAATATATTCAAGCTTTATTGGCGAGAGAAAGACCAAGAGATCTACGAAGACTCATAAATCTCTCGTGATCTAGGGCTTAGTGAAAATATCGCGATTTGATTTTCGGTTTTCACATAATCTAACTCGATTACCTCATCCTCCACCAAATCTCTTATAAAATGGTGTCGATATCTATGTGTTTTGTCCTAGAATGTTGAATGTGGTTTTATAGATATTGATTGCACTTATGTTATCACAATATACCAACAACTCGGTGCTCACAATACCATAGTCATAACATTTGTTTCAACCAAGGAGTTGTGTACAACAACTTCCAACATACATGATACGCCTCTTAGAGATAAGGACACACAATTTTGCTTACGACTATGCCAAGACACCAAATTATTTCAAGGTAAAACGGCCTCCACTGCATCTTCCTATCATCCGTATCCCACCCAATCCGAATCACTAAATCCAACCAAATTAGTGTTCGTGTCTTTTGAAAAGAAAATGTCAAGGTCCGGTGTTCTAGAAACATACACGATAACACGTTTGCCACCTTTAAGTGTGACATTTTAGGCTTAGCTTGGTACCGCGCACACACACCGAACATCAACCGGGTCGTGGTGTGAGATATGGAGACTTCCTATCATTGATCCGTAGAGTGTTGGGTCAACATCTTCCAAAGATCATCTCTCGTCGGTTGTCACTTGACCCCATCATGCGTTTTCATATGCTTTGCTCCTTCCAATTTAATTTTTCACCATATCCCGTGCATACTTGCTTTGGGACACGAAAATTCCATCATCCATTTGCTCGACTTGGAGACCTAAAAATACGTTAGTTCTTCTACCATGCTCATCTCAAATTTAGACGACATAGCACCCAAACTCATCAAGCATTTTTTGTGAGGTAGATCCAACAATCATATCATCCACATAAATTTGTGTGATAAGAATGTTATGTCGACTTGCTTTATAAACAATGTTCTCACAAGATTCCCTCTAACAAACCCGAAATCAATTAAGAACTTTGTTAAATGACCATACCATGCTCTCGGTGCTTGTTTAAGACCGATAATGCTTTCTTTAACCTCGAAAACATGGTTAGCTTATGTGGATCTTCAAATCCTGGGTTGTTCAACATATACCTCTTCTTTGAGTTCACCATTTAGAACGCTCCTTTGACATCCATTTGATATAGCTTGATGTTCAAATAACATGCAATGGCTAGAGCAACCTTATGGACTCAATGCGCAACCGTGCAAATGTATCGTCAAAGTCTATGCCTTCCACTGAGTGTATCCTGTGCGACAAGTCCGGCTTTGTTGCGGATTATGACACCAAATTCGTCTCGATTTGTTCTTGAAAATCCACCTTGTTCCAATAACATTCCTCGTCAATGTGTCTCAAACAAGATACCACACATCATTTCGAACAAATTGGTTAAGTTCATCATGCATAGCAACTACCTTAACTCATCACCAAGGCTTCTTTTATATTCTTAGGCTCAATTTTAGAGACGAAGCATATAAAACCCGGCATCGAACACATATGGATGAAAAGCATACCATCTCTCGGTAGTTCAATGGTGCTGTACCTCGTGTTCGAATACCATCTTGAACGCCACCTATGACTTGAGAGATTGGATGGTTCTACGTATTCTTCCGGAGGATCTCGTCTTTCTTGTTGTTGGACGCCGTTTGCCTTCATCCTCCGTGTCACATCGAACCTTCGATGTTTGCGCCAATGTTCCAAGGCGTGGCCTCAAGACTTGTGACATCATCGCCGCTAGCATCTGTTGGATAGATCTTCTATTAATTCACCACATCTTCATCCCGCCTTTTCCCCGCGAGATTAGCAAGATCATCAAAACAACATTTACGGACTCTTGAATGGTCCGTAATCTCGTATTATATATACGAGATGCTTGACTATTTAGAGTACCCTACGAAAATTCCTTTATCGCTTCTTCTCATCAAACTTGGTGAGATACTCTCTATCATTCAAGATGTAGCAAACACACCCAAACACGTGAAAATATTTGAGATTCGGTTTCATTCCTTTCGTAATTTCATATGGTGTTTTGAAGGAACTCGGTCGAATGTTCACACGATTGTTGATATGACATGCGGTGTTATGACCTCCTAAAAACGCTTGGATGCACCTTTCGAGCTTAACATAACTCGTGCCATTTCTATTAGAGTTCGATTCTGCGCTCTACCTACACCATTTCGTTGAGATGTTTTCATGCGGAGAATTCTTGAAAATTCCTTTTCTCACAAAAATTTGTGAAAGAGATATTCTCAAACTCTCTTCCATGATCCGATCGAATCCTTGACACTTGAACACCAAACATGTTAAAAATTCTAGCAAAGAGGATTTTAAACGCTTCAAACGTGTCGATTTTTCTCGAGAAAGAATGTCCATGTGTACCTTGAAAAATCATCCACAATGACATATGTATACCTCTTGCCACCCAAGCTTTCGATCTCGACAGTTCTACTAAATCCATGTGAAGCGTTCAAACATCGTGTTGTACCATAATGTTGTTCGCGATGTTGTACAACAATGTGGGAATATGGGTCTGCTTTTTCCTTCGACAATCACCACAGCACCACCTTTCCGATTTCCGCTAGCTTGGGTAGTCCACGATCGCTTCCATCTTGTTTAACTCGTCAAGATTTCTAAAGTTAGTATGTCCTAACTTTGATGCCATAACACACTCTCATCTATTTGTGCCTTATCGCACTTTGGTTCGTCGGCCATATAACAATTATCGGATGACCTTTGTCCTTTCATGAGACATGTGTTCTTACCATCATAGACCTCACAAGAATCTTTGTCAATTTAACTTGCAACTCTTCATCACATAATTGACTTATGCTTATAAGATTTGCCATTAAACCTTGTACGCAAGACATTCTTGAGGCTAGGTAAACCTTGAACATTTAGGAGTCCTTTGCCTATGATTTTCCTTTAGAACCACCTCCAAATGATACACTACCTCCATCATACGACTCATAGTTGGCAAGGCGACTGTTATTAATATGTGACGGAATGACCTCTATCAAAATACCATGAACACGAAATGTTAGTTTTCAATGCAAGATAAACAACATGGCATTTTATATCATCTTTCCGACCCAAACTCTCTTTGAGTCGGTTCCCTTGTTGGTCGTGGTTTGTCGCAGTGTGACGAGCGCTGGGACTGTGCAAAGAAGTGTTCATATAACATGACCTCGGCATCATCCTATGTCCATTAAAATCAGCCTTCGCTTTATAACGAAAGGCCTAATGTGACCGGTGAAGAGCGAGAATGACATATGTATTTTCTATGTTTTCTTCGTGTCATTTTACCCTTTTACCGGTTCACCTTTTTAACGAATGGTTTCCCATTTGTGGCGACAATTGTGGGTACAATAAATGTTAGGAACATGCAAAAACCTAAACCAAGATGTCGGTTACCCATTAGCAACGCATCATCAAATTTAGACGCACTGTGTTCCACTTTTCGAACGTACCTTGTGCCACTTCAAGTCGACATGTCACCTTGTTTAGTTCGACTTCCTTTGTGTTACCAAGACTTCAAGATTAGCCAAAGATGCTTTCACCGTGTTTTCTCTTGATGTGAGCTCAAGATCTCGACTTTGTCCTTTCCATTTTCAAGTAGCTCGTCAGATAGCTTTTTCAACTCTTGTACTATGGCGATAGAGTCTTCATCGTAATCGCCTCACAATCTGTATCATTCACAAGAGCATTTAAGCAAAATAAACTTGAATAATAGTCGAGACCATACCGCTTGATATGGATCAAACCGATCGCATCTCCTCGTCAGTTCGACAATGTTTTGGCAATCGCGACATGGAATGCCGTGGCAATCTTGGTTGTTGATGTCGCTGTCATTATTTACCTCTTCAAGAACTCAGCTTCGTCATCACTCCATGATACCCAGTACGACTTTCCTCTCTTTCTTAGCGTGTTTGCACATTGGTTTGCATTCGACCATACCCTTTGCATTCACGGCATGGATACCTTCAATGTTGGAGGATCATACCTAAACGTGTCTCGAGGAAAAGACTTCCTCACGTGTCTTGGTGGAGTGAAGCTTTGAGGTTTTGAAGATGATATTCTACCATTCGATGATTTTGATCCATAGGCACGGCTTGAGCTTTCTCCTTGTTCATCTTCCTTACCATAGTGTTGAATTTCACGGTGATTAGAGCAACATCATCGCCGCCTTTGATCTCCTGCAACTCTTCTTCATCATCCAACTCAATTATCTCCGCGATGTTCCAATCGGATGTTGCGGTGATGAAGGCAACGATCGGCTTCTTATTGATCGCACTTTCTCCTCAGATTCATCTCAGATGTCTTGAGTGAATTCATGAGATCCATGAACTCAATGGTCGCAACCTGCTTGAGATGTTTCAATAGCCGTGACCTTCATCTCAAATCTTGCGGGTAAGGTTCAAGAGCCTGGACACCAAGAACTTGTTACTTATCGCATCACCAAGATCTTGACACTCATTGGCAATATCCAATATCCTCGTGTAGTCGTTGATGTTCTCTTCTTCTCCCATCTTCATATTCTCGAATTTGGAAGTGAGAATGCGAAGTCGAGACTCCTTTATGCTTGTATCACCCTCACAATGCCGCTGAAGAACATCCCATGCATCTTTCATAAACGCTACCGTTTTGATCAATTTGAACATTGTCATGTCCACGGATGTGTAAATGGCATTGAGGGCCTCTCGTTGAAGTTTGCGTCGTCAACCCGATCTCGTGTCCACCGTGCGTACGGTGTTGGGGTAACATCGCCTCGAACATCGGTGGTCTTTGGACCACCATCCGCTCTCCACGGATCGCCATGCTTTGACATCAATGGACTTGATGTATGAGCTAACTCGGTCTTCCAAGATGAATAATTCGATCCATCCAAAATTGGTGGTCGATAATACCGTAATTGTTTGAATCTATGGCGAAATTATAGCTAAGATACCGACAGATCTCACTCTGTATCGAGTGTAAGCTCGATACCAATTGAAAGTGTTGCTCGCTTAAACACACAATCAGTATGTAGATCGTTATCCACACACGTAGTAAACAATGAATTCAAATCTTGAAGAACATTGAAGAAACTTTTTCACTGATTATAATTATAATGAGATGCCAATAATGTAAATGATTCACTATAAAATTTACAAATAACGTTATAAAAACTCACTACTTTACCACAAGATAAAGTCGGAAAGTTGAGTACTAAAACTATCTATCGAGATCTATGAGAAAGCTAAGAAGCTATCTCTCAAGATATATGAAAACACTAAAGATTTCCTCACAACACTCGTGTATTAAAAGGACAACCTTCTAACACCATTAGAAGTTAAACACTTCGTGTGATATTGGAAATGTTACAAAACAGACTCAACAACATAAACAGATCTCCGATTTTCTTCAATGAATGCGATCTTTCTTTGTCGCTTTGCCTCCGCTTTTATAGATTTTAAGAGGCCTCGATCGCAAGTAGTGGTCCACGATTTGGCCCACTAGGTGAGACTAAGTCATGTCGGCTTGTTGAATGACTTGCTTCTAGAAAGTAGGAACCGAATGCACTTAGTCCTCCGACATGTAGCGATCTGCTTCGTGTTCCCAAAGTGTTACCATCGCATCCGGTGAAACATGTCGTAACTCGCACACTAGAGAAGAAACGGCAAAACAATATATAATAACTAACTCCTTGAAATCGAGAGTTAGTCCGAGTTAACCAACTCTAACAATATATTTGTAGCATATGAAACATTATATGTATCACAAATAGGAATATATAGTGCACATGTGCATTATTTGTATTTAAAAGACTGATATATACTGATTTAATAAATTACTGATTTCGAATTGTATATGCTATAAAATAATGTGTGCAGTATTTGTAGCATATACGACATTATATGTATCACATAATGGAAAATATATTGCACATGTGAAAGTATTGTATCTGATCTGGAAAAAATTATACAATGTTAACTGTAAACATAACATGTAGCACTATGTATGTATTGATCTACTAAAATTACTTTTATTACTAAATATATGTGGTATTTTTGTTTGATACATAGACGGACTCACTGGTGGCAAGAGATATTTCTCATGAAGTTAGAAGGGATTCATTTTTTGAGAATATTACAGCCGAGCTGGAGAGCAACCAACACATCAAATTAAAGGATATTGACATCGTAAGTTATGTTTAATATGAATTTATTTATGTTTCTATTTAACTAATAGGAATATAATGCTATATTTTCTCTTTGTAGTTTTTCTTCCTATATACGTACAAGAAATACTTTGCACTATGCATTGATGTGAAGAGTGGGAAAAAATTGTGATTGATAGTATGAATGATGTTGCAAGTGAATGTCAAATAAAAATATGATGATTTACTTACTAATTTGGTATGATGTATATTATATTATATAGTATTTATTCAAAAAAATTAATTAAATTGATATTTTTCAAACTTATTAACATTAAACTTTTTTTATTTTTTTTAGCGTGATATACTATCCAGAGAACAGCATTCAAAAGCTAAGATTGTTGAAAGAGGTAACTTTGAAATTCCAACAATAAGATGGGGAGACAAGAGAAATTCAGTGGATAGTGGAATATATTTGATGCGACATCTTGAGACATTCATGGGCGATGTTTCAAAAAAAAGCTGACTGGAATTACGACCAATCCTTACAAACAGCTGCTAACCATGCGGGTTCGATACTGTGTAGAAATTATTTATTGGGAGCAAAATATCATGAAGGATACAATAATGGTAGGGCATAAATTTTACCGTGATGTGACTTGTGCACGGATATGAAAGTAGAAACAATGTTATTTGGTTAATTGGTTTTTTATATTGACATTGAAAACATTGTATGAGACTTAGTTGTTTGGATGATTTGGTTTTTTTTTTATGTATTGACATTGAAAAAATGCTATCATACTTGATTTTATGTTGAAAGTTTTTTTTGATATATTCTATGGTTCTAAGATTTATAATTTATGTAGTAAACTGTTCATTAAATGTTGAGACGTATAAGTCGTGAATTTTTTTTTATGTAATAACATGCTGAGTGCATTGTGTATTAAACGTTCATGATTATACAACATTATTATATGAATTATTAACTAATACAGTATATGATACATAAATTTATACACCATCAAATTTTTGTGTTGCATACTTTGTTAATATAATATAACATGTGTCCCAAAAAAATGCACACATGTTAATAACATATCAACATCAATATCATTAATGTTGATAATATATATCGCACAATGCGATAGTTATATTGCATAAACATGACCTAATATATCATTTCTGTTTTATGTCAATTTATAAAACATTATTCTGGTGTTGCATATATTTACTGATATATAGCACATGTTTAATTGGTTTGCAGCACTTTATAATATTACGTTTAAAACAATGTAATTGAGACGATTAATTTGTCATAGTGTAATATGCTCATGTGTAGATATAAGGATTGAAATATATAGCATATGTTATTTTGAATATTGCATATGGTATAAATACATATAGCACATAAATATATTTATCATCATGTTTGTATTTGTTCGTCATTTAAGAATATCGTATAACATATCTTCAAAAATATATAGCATATGATTAATATATTCGTATCACACTACAACTTTCTAAAAGCTTTTTTGAAATGCATGTATATAGCACATACTTATATATACGCATTATTTATATATGTTTAACACTTATAAAATTTCAATATATCACATCTTTATATAATTGTATCATATGGTTTCTCAAAACGATGAACACATGGTATATATGAATTGAAAATTAATATCGTAAATAATGTAGTGTAGCATAAATTGTATAAATTAATCAAGATGAACACATTGTATATTGAATTGAAAACTAATATCGAAATAATGTAGTTGTAATATCCTAAGATTTAAAGCCTAATTACGATAATTAAAAATCGTAAATTAGTGGTTTCGTCTCGATAATTAAAATAGTAAATTATCAAGATTGATTTCGATCATTAATGATGTGAGAATTTTATATCTTATCCACTAATAATTAGTGAATCAAAGAATAAAGTCTATAGAAATTCTTTTCAAGTAATATTTTAACGTCGATCAATATCGATAGTTAATATTACGTAAATCTTTCTAAGTAATTAAGCTTAGAATTAAATTTCATTATTAATGAATGAAATAATAAAGTCATTACGACTTTATTACTACCATTTTGAGATGGGTCGATTATGAACGTTTTAAGACGCTTCAAACGCCAACGCTAGAGACGATTAGAAAAATGAGTCTAATGATCAAGGAATTATAATATTTAAATTCCTACGATTATTTTATGTAATAAGAGCATTATTTATCATAAAAATAATGCTAGAGAATTAAGGAATGATTATTGAATAAAGTAGCAATTTTCGAAAACCCTAATTTCGAAAATTAGGGTTTTGATACATGAATCATTCTAATTCTTTTTCCTATGATCTAATTTATCATCTAAGACATATATTATATCATATAGCTATTAAATGCAATAAAATAAAATATTTAGCACTTAATTTATGAAAGTGCCGTGAGGTTGGTATTGAGGATACAATGAAATGGAATTTTACTATCTTTATGACATGCTATGTAGTAAATATACTAGTATGATATGTTTACACACAAACAAGATAATTAATGGAGAATCAAGTGGGATGTGCAAAGCTTGTGTAATAGCCGTGTGTTTTGATTAAGAATTGAAGTGAGAAGGAATTGTTGGACTCTTGGAGTGATGGTTGATATGGTAGTGTGTAGATATTATGTATCAAGTATAAGACAAAAATTTAAATACTCATCCCTTGCACATTGAAGGTGCCGACATTGATAGAGAATAAAGGTGGATAATTGTTCCATCTACTAAATTGATAATATTTTAATTAATTAGCATGACATTGTCGACTAACGAGGTTGGAAGGAATAATAAAACTCACCCTTTGGCAAAGGAAATGGCCGACGATGCAAGGTGTTTAAGAGTAGGATTTTATGTTTTGTTTCATTCAATGTGATGATGTATCTACATTTGACAATGTGTAGTAAATGTGTGTAAGTCATGACATACTATGGAGTGAGTCACCAAAGTTAATAGTCTTGCTTTGCAAAGTGTGTGTGTATCGTGAGAAATGGAGAAGGAATTAGTTCATACTTCTTCAATTTCTTTAGCTTTATTATTTAAGTGATAAAATATCAAACAAACCCCATTTCTCTCTCCAAACCTCTTATTACCGTGAGCATAGGGAGAAAAGAAAATAGAGTGTTCTTCATTCAAATATCCCAAATCCTTGATAAAATCCTTTGCACTAAAAATCGACAACGGTTAAAAGGTTAGGAATTTAACGAGCTTCCTATATACGTTAAAATTTTCGATTTCTAACCGTTAGATTTATATGATATGCTTATGTTCTTAATGTTGAAAATATGAGGAATAATGTTCTAATGCTTAGTGGCTTGTTAATATTGTTTATTATGCTAAGTATTATCATATGTTATGATTTAAGTGCAAGCTAAGCATGTTAAGAAATTAATTGAAGTGATCGAAAATTTTAATGCCCAAATGTTGATGGATTAATAATATATGTTGATAATGGAACCCATTGTGTTTTATTAGGAATTTTGGGAATTGTTTGTGATTAATTTGTATGTACCGAAAATGTTGTGGAAATAAAATGTTGGTGTATAATTATTATTTAATTATAAAGAAGAAGAAAATGAAAACTATTTGAGAAGGTTTTGGAAGAATGCCGTGAGCATCATGAAGTTGATTTGTGATGTATACTTGTTCTATAATAAATTTTAAAGCATGTGATTAATTTATTAGATTTTTATAAAATGAGTTGTTCATATATGGAAAATTTTCGAGAGGTTCTACTCTTGGTACATTGATGTATAAGTTGTGATTGTTGAATATTATGATAAGTTAATGGTATATGATGATGATTAGGTGTTATGGAATTTAATAAGAATTTTAGAAAATATTTGCTATATTAAAGTATGATTTTCGAGAACCTTAAGTGTAGGAAAATGATGCCCAATTTTCTATAGCTAATGTTAATAAATATTATTGATACTATGATAATATAAAACATTATATGAATTTAGAAGAATTTTGGAAGAAGTTTGAGAATTTTAGCCATAAATGAGAGCTAAGACATGAGGATTTAGAGTTTTAAATTAATTTATTCAAGAAAAATCACATATTATATGCTTAGAAAATATTTTAGACCTATTGAGAATTTATGGGATTTTAGAAACATAGTATACTATGTTTACGGCGAAACGTTATATTAAATAATGTTAAAAGCGAAAATGATATGAAATGTATAAGTTAAGTGTTATTAAGGTAAAATATTAATCAAGTTTATTGTTTTACGTGAAAAATCGAGAATTAGGGTTTTATGAAAGAAATTGATTGAAAATCGATTTATATGAAAATTGTTATAAACTATGTGAATAATTGAAAAGTTTATTAAGAAAAGTCAAAACATCGACTTAAGTCTAAACGACAAATAAGTTGAATAAATACACTAATACGCGTAAAACGACACGCTTATAAGAATATCTCATTGGTGAGAAAAGATTTCATAATTGAAATCATTTGATCAAAAGACGTTAGTATACGCTCGACGCTTAACCTAAATGGTTAATATGAGACCGTAGATTATATTACGCCTCGCCAAAGTACGAGAAATATTTAGTTAAGATATACGCTGAAAAGACGACTATTTTAGTTAAAGGATGTGAAGCATCATATTAGAATGTTATCAAAGTTTATTAAACTTTGAAAATCTCAAAAACGCCACCAACGCATTAAAATAGTTTTTACGTAAAGGTTGGACGGACGTGATTTAATCGACAAGAAAGAAATCGATTAAGACTATCTACGGTCCGGTGGGCTTCTTTTTTTCTCCTCGAGGATAAAATATTTATCAAATGTTTTATTTACAATGCTCTGCTGAGAAATGATGTTGAAATGATTACCGCCCAAATTGTTTATGTTTTATGTATGATCCTATCAATAGTGTTGGTTCGCTACCAACATATGATTGAATGTTATGATGATAAGGAGAATGTTTATGAGGAGAATGTTTATGAGGTGAAATGATGATGAGGTGAAATGTTTATGATGAGGATGGTATGAAATGTTTATGAGGAGGATGGTATGATGATATTATATGAGGAGGATGATGTGATGATATGAAAGTTGTTGGTTCGCTACCAACGATAATGATATTATAATGAGATTGATGTTGTTGGTTTATTACCAACATATTATGATGCTATGATGATATTAAATATTGTTGGTTCGCTACCAACGATGATGAAGTTATGATAATGTTATATGAGAAATGATACGGATCATACAGATGTAAAATATGTCCGCCGCATAACTTTTGAAAATGAGAAAATATTTTAGTAAGCACAGTATTTTCACTAAAACCTCGTGTGTTACTAATCGGGCGTAATAATTTAATGAAAATGTTTTCGCATGAGTCCACTAAGTGCATTCTTGTACTCACCGCATATTTGTTTTAAATGTGCGATTGAGTGTGATGCGATGGAGAAGTGTTGAGCAATAGAATGTTGTCGTGATAGTATACCTTGATTGTACATCGTCATATGTACATATCACATGTTTTCCACGCAAGAACTTAAGTTATGTATCATAATTTATTGTTAAATGGTATTCGCTTATTCATCCATGTTTTGAGTAATAGTCCCGCTAAATCTTACTTAGATTTACGGGTCGTTACAAAGTGGTATCGAGCGGTTCGCTTCGATCCAAAACCACCTTTAGAGTTAAGTCTAGATTGAGTCACTAGACTTCTAAAGGTCACTGACAACGCTCAACACTCCATCACATCAAGCTCAACCGAATGAGGTAAATGGTTTTCTTCAAAAGTTTTGAAATGAAAAGTTGAAAGTGAAAGTGATGAAAATGGATTGAGAATGGAAGTTGTGAATGAAGGTTGAAATGAGGTTTTATGTTATGGAATGAGTTATGTTATTAATGTTTGAAAATGCTCAAAATGTACATTTATATGTCAAATATGATGTGTCAATTCTTGAAATTCAAAGAAGTACGTTAGTACAAATGTGCTATGATGTGAATATTTGAAATGTTATTTAAAATCTTAAAGTTGATTATGATGATGGGTATGTTATCCCAAGAACGAGATCATTTAAGACGCATGATCCCATCTGCGAAAGAACATAGAAGGACGGATTATGAGGATTTTATTTCATCCTGAGAACAAAAGCAGAAATAGAAATGATGTCAAGATGATAAATGTCACTATGCGACAAATGACATGAGAATAGTCTTTTTATTTGGATGTTCACACGTAACGGAACTCCAAATCGACTATGACTTTTTCGTTGGAAACGAAATAGAGATATGATCAAAGAATGAATTGATGCAAGTATTGTGAAATTGTTTTTAAGAGAAGAGACCACGATGTGGTAGAAAATTTTGATAAGATAAATCGAAAAGTTAGTCCAATGATGTGAGTAAAGTTAGACTTGAGATCGAAAGCAAAAATATGGATACGGGAACGAACGCAATGATTAAATGAAAACAATGTGAGTTTTCAAAACAAGAATGACTTCGGCGCGGGCTTTTCTACATTGCGCAGTGATTTTGTTTCGATCCGCTCTCCTTCGCTTGAACTCCGATTTACGCATGGTTTTAGCCTCACGTACTCTAACACAATTTTATTTATTTCTTATGAAGGACCAAATCCTGATTCCTTCTCCAGAAATTGTGAGAATCAGTTGAAATTAGTTCTACGATTTATATAGAATGAGAACTTTACAGTACGATAAGAATCTTAGGAAGATACTAGAAGATAAGATTCCCAATAGTACAAGTAGAGCTATGACATACATGAGAACCTTTGATGATGACCTATTATGAGTTATATAGGGTTTCAAATTCTATTCGTTACCCAATTTCTGTCATTGAGTTTAACTCTATGACCTAGTTCCAATTGAGAAATCACTTGAGTTTCTCACTTTTTCTGAAGGAAATTTACAACCTGAAAACTTATAAAGTGTCATTTGAAACCAAGCCTTGTGTGACTGAGAAAATATTTGTGATGTGTCCGCCAGCCCATAGGACCAAAGAAATCTCAGTAGTCGTCATTTTGGTCTTCGGACCCTAAATTCCGCTTATTCAAAGATACGTAACATATGGATCCGCAATCTAAGATAACAATTAATCCATACCTTTTGAAAGTTGTCATGATGAATTCTCTTCGATTCTCGAAACCAATGAGTATGATGAAGGTCGACTTATCTCACACCGAGTTTCGAGTTAGTAAGTGATAAACTTCAAGGAGGATGTAGGTCGACTTATTTTGGGTCACCTAAAGGTTTCAGATCAAGAAAGTGATGTACATCAAAGTTATGATGTAAAGAAGATTTCGCTGGGACCGATATAGATATATTGTTCCTATGATGCACATCAATGCAATGACCCTAATGGGCTTACTAAGCACCGATAATGTTGAAGTTATATCTTCATGATCGTTATAATAATGAAATGTTATGAATGAGATACTCTTTAGCATTGAATGCAAGAGTAGACGAAAGAAAAGTATATGATATCCTTGGGATGTAATTTCCTTATTATGTCATAACGAGAGAGATTACAACTTATCTTTAAGATAGTTGTTTGTCCTTAAAACTTCCTTAGTAGGTTGGACATGTTTAAAGGAACGAAGATGCATGCAAGACATTCTTTTCAAATAATATATTTATAAAGAAATGATAGCATCTCGTAAAATAAATCTCGCTTTATAATTAATCAATGAGATTATGCTTGAGCATAATCGATTCCAAGTAATCGAGACTTGTTAAACCAATGATAATGAGATTAAGGAATCATAATCATCGAGATGTGAACAACTAGGATAGTCCTAGCATGTGAATCAAGTATGGAGAAAATATCTCCAAAGTCGAGACATGGTGATGAGATGCTTGGAATTTAAGTTATGGTGTACAAATGAACCACCTTACCAAGCTATACGACAATAATGACCGTTCTAATTCGAATGTGAGAACCAAGTATAATGAAAGTAATATTAATCTCGACACCATGCTCAAGAAAAAGGAACAAAAGTCAAGAATAGCGTAAGAAATTATGAGTTATACATTTATGAGATAGCCCACAACTGATATAAGCTTTAAACATTATGACTTCGATAAGGAAGGAAATTCCTTCAAGTAAAGAAGCGGATTAAGAAATAGATTCATTATGGAAATGGATCTTAGTATTCTAAGTTATGTGGACAAAAATGCTCGTTTTGGGTGTCTTAGTAATTAACAAGTCTCTTGCTATATACCTCAACCCATATGATTATGCTTAAACGAAGTTGATTTCTGATATTGAGACCTTAGTGAAACAAATAATAGTAAGCATGAAAGAGGAATGGTTTTACTAAAGCTATTTTATGATAAGATTGCATGAAGATATATGCACTTGTAAATTGCAATAAATGTTACAAATGCTAATTACATCTTTGCAATATCGAATGCCGCCTAGATGGGAACGCGAACAAAGAGTTAGGGGAAGAGGTAGGGAAAAGGCGAGTCCCACAAACCGAAGGAGAAGAAGAAATACTACAACCACCCCACCTCTACCCGATCTTAGAATAGAGGAACTTTTCCTTAGCAAAATCCGCCTACCTTTAATGGAAAAGGAAGTCCCGATGATGCGGAGCAATGGGTAAGAGCGATAGAAATGATTTTGTAATATCCGTAGTTTTAATATCTAATTACGATAACTAAAATCGTAATTTAGAAATTAATCCGATTATTAAACCCTAATTAGTCAATGCTCGACTTTGACTACTCATAATTGGATAATTCCTGGGATGTTCACTAATTCTTAGTGAATTAAGAAATGTAGTTTCCAATATCCCTTCGAATCTAAATGTTCTAACATCTGATAAATTCGACGCTAAGCCTTTTACAAGATTTTTAAGCAAAGCTAAGCTTAAATTTTGAAATTCCTTATTATTATAGG
This sequence comes from Salvia rosmarinus, assembly GCA_036937905.1. NCBI lineage: Eukaryota > Viridiplantae > Streptophyta > Magnoliopsida > Lamiales > Lamiaceae > Salvia > Salvia rosmarinus. The sequence goes on from JAODLM010000085.1 coordinate 20,910, forward strand.
AATAAATAAAGTTGTTACAACTTTATTTTGAACATTTTAGAGATGTTTCAACTATGAGAATTTTAAGACGCTTCAAACGCTCACGCTTAGAGATAATTTCATAACTTGACCAAACGATCATGGAATTATAAAATTCAAAATCCTATGATTATTTTATGATATAAGAGCATTAATTATCATCAAAATAATGCTAGAGAATTATAGAATTTAAAAGTACTAATAATTAGGGTTTCAAAACACTAATTTCCCAAAATTGTGGTTTTATGAATCAATTTTTTTTAAATATTTTTCTATGATTAAATTCATCATCTATGATTATAATATGTCACATAGTTATGTGTTAGCTATTTATTACAAGAAAATAAAATGTTTAGCATGAGTAGCCATAATTTTCAAAAGTGAAGCTTATAGTGTTAATTAATTTTAATTGCTACCCAATTATGATCTTATGATAATTTTTATATTAAACTATATTATTAAGGATAATATATAGTATTATATCAAGTGGCACAGTGGGGCACACTTGTACACAAGTGGACAAAAATTTCAAAGATTTGATAAGATTTTATGTGATAAGGTTATCCTATAATTAATGAAGGACTATGAGTTGTACCTTATCATGTATTAGGTGTAAAGTAGAATTGAATTCAATTTGAACAAGCAACTTGCCTACTTGTTTCCTTAATGACCGAAAATATCACATCTTATGTGATTAAAAATTGTTTTATACCATGTGTTGAATTGTGCAGTAGATAAGATAAGATCTTATCATGACAGTGAAAGTAGTGTTAGTTATCAAATCGAACAAGTAACCTAAGGTTCGACACTAGTAATAGCGACACATATACACATTGCACAATACTATGTGATAAACTTATACTATGTGACACCTAAGGTTCAATGCATTTAATTAAGAGATAAGGTGACCTAAGGACGAGTTGTAAAGATAAGATAAGGTTTTGTCCTTCAGGCAAGTGTATGGTTAATATTTTTCATGTAATTATTATATAACAAGTGTACATAAGATATTTTAGGTGTAATAATTATAAGGCAACTTGCATATGCCTATAAATATAACATGAAGCTCTCCATTCTCATTCACAAATCATAAGAACCGAAAATTGAGAGAAAGAGAGAGAGCTCATCCATTTCAATCCAATCCTAGAGCAAATAAACTTTCGTCGATCAATTCTACTCCGATTAAGAGGTTAGATTTCTTACGAGCTTCATATATACGTTAGAATTCATGTTATAAGCTTAGTCTATATGTGTGTTTTTCGAAAATCATGAGACTTGTGCCAATATGTTTAGATATTGTATTTATATGATGTTATTGAGCATGTGGTATAATTATATCACAAAAATAAGCATGTTATTAATTTTAATATGAGGACCAAATATTTAAGGGTGTGATATGTTGATGATCATGATTTTTAACTATTGATTGGAGCATAGAATCATGATCTAGGGTATTAACTATGCTTGTATGATTTTATGTAGAATTTTTGAAACACTTTAGTACCTAAGTCTATGAATTTCGAAAATTTTATAACATGATAGTAGGTTGTGATATAATCCATGTTTGAGTGTTATCATAACATATTGAAGGTGTAGAATCATAATATAGTGTTGTAGGAATTTATTGGATTTGTTAAGAATTTATTGGACCTAAGTCCAAATTTTCAAAAGTGACTTAGGAAGATTAAATTCAATAGTTCACAATAAATAAAAATTATGTTATAATAAGAATGCTTAAAGATGAGTATGTGTTATGTGATTTTATTGGAATTTTTGGAAATTATTTGCTTAGTTTAATTAAGGTTTTCAAAAACTATATGTTATAAGTATTAATGTTATAAATTTATTTTATGAGATATGATTACATAATATGATCCAAAATGATGTTTTAAACATATTATGATTTTATGGGAATTTTAGAACAAGAATTGCACATAAAATAATAGAATTACATAAAGGAATTAAAAGTCAAAATGTCGACTTTAGTCAAAATTGTCGACTAAATGTGACCAAGTCAAAATTGTTGATCAAAAGCGTTGACCAAGGTCAAATCGCATGAAAATCGATAATACGCGATCTATGTGACGAATACGCTTAGTAACAATGTGACTTACGCTACGTAAGTACATTAAAACGCACATCATATGCTAAAGAGACGGAATATCCCTTATATGATGAACGATTTCATAATCGACATCATTTTGGTTGGGAACGCCTAAATAAGTTCAACGTTAGCCTTATTTGATGTATAGACGTTATGATTTATGTTCGCCTCTATCAAAACGCGACCAATGAACTAAATTAGTTCTTACGTTAAGGTGGGACGTGAATCGAGCTAAGATGTAGAAAGTTACCGTGAGAAAGACTTAAACATACCGGTGGGCTTTACTCGAAAACCCTTTTATTTACGATGCTTTCTTGAAAAGTATTTATTTACAAAAGCTTTCGGTTGAGAAATGTTTATGAACCGTTATTCAATTACATGCCCAAAGTATTTATGTTTTATGTATGGATCTTATCAAGCAACAAGCGAGCCAACTATAAAGTGATACTGATTGTTGGGTCGCTCCCAACTTTATAGAAAATCGATATCGGATCCGTGCTAGATGCAAAATTCCTAGCACGGATTAACGTGTACACCATAGGTGATCGTGAGCCGATAGCAACATCTTGACGATCCGGCGTCCGTAGAGGAGGCCTACTTACGGCGTGAATGAGTTATGAGAAAGTTATATGAAAGTGATACGGATCATACATACTGAAAATGCCCGGCCAGCGATCTTTGAGAAATGATAAAGTTTTGGTATTCACGAGTTATTTCTACTAAAATCCTCGTGTTATAATATGGGCGTTGTAATTTAAAGAAATTATTTTGGCATGATTCCACTAAGTGCATTCTTGTACTTAGCCACCGCATGTTTGTTTTTAAATGTGGTGTCGGTTGGTGATGATGGATGGCAAGGTGTCGAGCGATCGGAGTTTTGTCATCGATATAGTTTAACCTGAATTCATATCGCCATATATGAATTCACATGCTTTCCATTGCTTAAACACTTAGTTATGTTTTGATTATTGATGCATATCACCTTCAGATCAGTTGAACCCTTTTGTCAAAGATCTGTTGGTCTAGTTGTATGAAATACGTTGTATGGTTACCTCTTATCTTTTGAAGTATTATAAGATTGGTTGTCATTTCCTTTACCGTTTCATGTTCATTTATCATTAAGTCCCTTTAATTCCCGTATCATTAGTCACAGTCCCGGCTAATCAGTACTTAGGGTTGGCGGGCCGTGACAGAGTGGTATCAGAGCGGGTCGTCCTTTGAACCTTTGAACCCAAAAAGGTTATCCTTTGAACCCTAAAACCTTCTTTCTTTCAAAAGTTAAGTCTAGATTGAGTCACTAGACTTCTAGAGATCAGCTGACTATGCTCAACACTCCATCGCATCAAGGCTCAACCGGAAGGAGGTAACTGATTTCTTTTCAAAGATTGAATTGAAAAGTTTGAAAGTGAAAAGTGTTGAAAGTGAAAGTTTTGAGAAAAGAATGAAATTCTATTTTGAAAGCAGTGAAAGTGGTTTGAAAATGAAAGTTATACTGAAAGCTTTTTCAGAAAGAATATTACAGTTTTATGAGAAAAGTTGACAGTTATATGTCAAAAGTTATATGAGAACAAGTTATCAGTGATATGAGATAAAGTTTACAGAGAATGAGAAACAGTTGACACATCGATGTCAAAAGTGATTATTGAATCAGTAAGATTCAAAGAAAGCATGAGTTATGTTATGATTATTTGAAATGTTATTTCAAATTCAAAGTTTTATGAGAATCGATATGTTATCCCAAAAAGAACATAGATGCTATAAGAAGCATGCTCACCTCTTGAACATAGAAGTACAAATTAGGGAAACTTTATCCCTCTGCGAGAACTATAGCAAGTAGTGACTTTTGAACGAATGAATAAGTCGGTTGAAAACAAACTCGAGTTTTCAACAAAAGAATGACGAAAGCAAAAGAGGAAACCAAGGGAGCAAGATGCACAGGTTTGATATGGAACATAGAAAGTTAAACGAACTTTGAAAAGAAATTCGTACGAACCGGAGCATAAGCTCGTATTCGGCCAAGAGGCAAAGCGTATTCACGGCGCATGGCGCGCAGGCAGAAAACTTCATTGCGCAGTGTTCTTGTTTAAGCTCGTTCTCTTTCATCCGAACTCCGTTTTGCGAACGGTTTTCGCTCACATACTCCTATCTCAACGAACTTTATTTCGTATGAAGGATGAAATTCCTAAATCCTCCTCCAAAATTCGTAAGAAACAGTTGAAGTCAGACTGAAATTCTGCTTAGAATAAAGAATAGTGTGGAAAGAAAAGAACTTAGAAAGCTGTTGAAAGTAAGACTTCTTTAGTACCAAAAGTATGGTTATGATACATGTTGAAAATAGACCCTTGCTGTAAACATTTATCTGCTTATCAGATATGTTTGCTTTATCTGCTTATCAGATATATCTAGTATGCCTTATCTGCTTAACAGATATGTATTAAGTCCACCTTATCTGCTTATCATATATATTTAGATTGACTTACATTAATACTGTCTGTATTCAGATGGCAGGAAAAGGAAAAGCTTTGGACACGGAGCCCACACAAGAATATAGACTCTTTTATTATAGACCAGGCACCGATATAGGACAATTCCTGGACGAGTTCTTGCGCCTTTGGTTAGGAGCACATTACCATGGGATAACAGCTCTGGATGCTGTCCAGCGACTCATTCGCCGACTGCCAATAAACTGGCAAGAATATGCAAGAGAGGTAGCAAAGGAGTATGTCATCCACAAGGAAAATTCAGAGGTTCTAGCATACCTACCAGGATTTGTCGATCATCTCAAAAGTACATATAACCTATATGGAGCAGCACCTGTAAGAACCTTTCCTCAACAGTATGCATGGCACTATGGAGTCCAAAACATCAACCCATGCCCTACTCCATCAGCGATGCCTGAAAAAGAGATCGAAGTGATACAGAATCCCGATCTTATGGAGGAGACAGGAAGCATTATTACCCCCGGCCCTATGAAAGAGTTGGATCACTTGTTGTACGAGGCAAATACATATTTGGACACTGGCAAGTTTCCAAGCGAAGAATATGACTCTAATGAAGGATACTCAGCGACGTCAAAACCTAAATGAAACTTATGAGTAGATAGTAAATCGTGCTATAGATAATATGGTTTGTATGTATAAAGAAAGCATAGTAGTGAAAAGTGACATGTGTATAGTGTGACTAGAAATGCTGTAGCAATAGATATAGAAGCATAGTACTTTGTAAACGCTATGAGATCTTTTGAGTCTTATGACTTGTACAGAAAAGTCCTCTATGAGGCATTTTCCTTATATATATACCCTAGAAGGGTTTTATGACAAAAGAGTATGAAATGGATGTGTGATTTTGCTAAAGTCGTTTATGCTTAAAATTACACAAAGGTGCTATGTATATTAATTTATGATGAACGTTATTCAATACTAACTACGCCTTTATACTGAATGCCGCCAAGACGCGCACTGTAACCCGAAAATAGGAGGAGGGGAAGGAGAAGGGGCGGAGTACCCCAACCCGAGGAAGAAGAAGAGGTGATACCGCAACCACCTCCACCTCCACCGACCGTAGGGTGGAAGAACTCTTCCTCAGGCGTAATCCGCCTCCTTTAATGGAAAAGGAAGACCAAGACGCGAACAACGGGTCGGGGCCATAGAATGAATTTTCACTTCCTTCATTGTCATCGCACAAGAGAGACTATCTTGTGTTACGCTTCAACTCATCGGACCAGCAGACGGTGGGAGGCAAGAAAGAAAACGCTAACACCCGAGCAAATGGAATACTTCACTTGGGACGACTTTAAGATGGAAATGTATGAAAAATACATTGCCAAGAGCTATCGAAAGAAAAAGGAAGTGGAATTTTTCAACCTAAAGCAAGGAAAGATGTCGGTTACGGAATATGACCGTCTTTTCTGTAACATGTCTAGATACGCCCCGGACATGGTAAGCACTGACATGAAAATGTCAGAAAAGTTCAGGGCAGGACTAAGGCCTGAGATTAAGATGTCTCTGGCGACTTAACCTATACAGAGGCTCTGAGTCGAGCTCTAGACATCGAAGCCGCGATGCCCGAGGAAAAACCTGCACCAACTCAATCCCAAATTGTCGGTGACAAAGGGAAGCGAAAATGGGAAGAAAATTATAATAACAACTTTAACCGAGGAGGTTTCAACAACAACAAAAGGCCATGGCAGGGTAACATGGCACCCCAAGGGCAAGAGTGGAAGAAACTAGTACTTTCCACGCCCATGGGAGGACAATAGGAGCAAAGGAAGGTTCCTCCTTGCCCAAACTGTAATAGGCTGCACACAGGTGTATGTCTATTAGGCAAAGTCGGTTGCTATAAGTGTGGTATGAGAGGCCACTATGCAAATGAATGCCCTGACACGCCCGGAGGACAAGGAAGGCCCAACCAAATTTAACTAAACCCACCGAGGGCAATACAAGACCAGCCCCAACAACAGAGAAGACCAAGAAGAACCAAGGCAACAACAACCCAGAGAATCAAGAATGCAAGCACCCTCACGACCACGCCACCACTCAAAGCTAGAGCCTATGCGCTAAATAAGCGAGAGAACTAACAAAACCAGGCAACTGGCAGTATGAGATTACTTTTAACATACCTATTAAGCTTTTGTTCGACACGGCGCACACATTCTTTTATCGCCAAAGCATGTGTTGATATGTTAGAACTTAAACCCGAACGAATCTAATCAGAATGAGAATTTCGTCACCCATATGAGGTATTATGATCACACATATGCTTGCTCGAACTTAGAGTCGAACTTAGCTCACTTAAGGTTCTAGCAAATAACTTGAACATAATACCTATGGGGACGTAGACATAATCCTAGGAATGGATTGGTTCACGAGAACCATCCACGATCCTATGCAAGGAAAGAAGGATTTCGATCAAACCACCGAAAAGAAGTCATGCGAACTTCTATGGAATCCGTATGGGGAAGAGAATTCCAATAATATCCGCACTCCAAGCAAGGAGAATGATGAACAAGAAAGAATGTCAAACATTTCTTGTTTATTTAAATGGAGAAGAGAAAGCAAAAATAAAGGTCAAGATGTGGAAATTGTTAGAGAATTTCCGCACGCCTTTCCCACACATTACTGTGACTACCCTGATAGGCGCCTAGAGTTCACAATTGATCCGAGCCGGATCGCCCTCAGTATCAAAAGCGCCTTATAGAATGGCACCAAAGGAACTCAAGAGTTGAAAATTCAAACCAAGAGTTATCGATTTAGGTTTTATTAGACCAAGTGTTTCACCATGGGGAGCACCTGTCCTGTTCGTTAAGAAGAAAGATGGTTCGCTACGGATGTGCATCGATTATCGAGAATTAAATAAACTGACACTTAAGAACAACTATCCACTGCCAAGGATAGACGATTTGTTCGATCGTTAAGAGGTGCAAGCGTATTTCAAGATCGACCTTAAGTCGCTACCATCAACTTAAGGTACGGTCGGAGGATATACCTAAGACCGCGTTCGAACAAGATATGGACACTACGAGTTTGTAGTCGCACTGCTCGGTCTAACCAATGCACCAGCGATTATGGATCTTATAAATAGAGTGTTCCACCCATACCTAGACAAGTTTGTCTTGGTCTTCATAGATGATATTCTCATTTATTCGAAGAATGAGGAAGAGCATAGGGAACACCTAAGAACGGTCTTACAAACCTTAAGATCCGATCGACTTTATGCCAAATTCAAAGTGTGAATTCGCTTAAAGAAGTAATATTCCTCGACACATTGTGTCCGCGGAAGGAATAAAAGTAGATCCCGCAAAGGTTGAAGTCTGTGCAACGATGGAAGTCGCCGACAACTCAAAACGAAATTTGAAGTTTCCTAGGACTAGCTGGCTACTATCGGAGATTTATTGAAGGATTCTCCAAGATAGCAATGCCAATGACCCAGCTACTCCGAAAGGGGATTAAATTTACATGGACAGACGAATGCGAGGCGAGTTTCCAAACACTTAAAGAAAAGCTAACTAGTGCACCGGTACTAGCTGTTCCAGATTCGAACAAGGAATACGTTGTCTATACTGACACTTCCAAGAATGGACTTGGCTGCGTGTTGATGCAAGAAGGAAGAGTAATAGCTTATGCATCACGACAACTCAGACCACATGAGTTGAATTATCCAACCCATGACCTAGAACTGGCAGCAGTGGTACATGCACTGAAGATCTGGAGACACCACCTTTATGGAGTACGGTGTGAGATCTTCACTGATCACAAAAGTTTGAAATACTTTTTCGAGCAACGAGATTTAAACATGAGACAAAGAAGATGGTTCGAACTAGTAAAAGATTACGACTGTGGTATAAACTACCATACAGGCAAGGCGAACGTAGTAGCTGATGCCTTGAGTCGTAAGAATCAACCCAATATGGGATGTCTTTTCACACGAGAAGAAAAACTCATTAGAGAATTTTAAAGGATGAAAATAGAAATGGTTGAAAAACCACAGACGATCACGAATCGTATTGCTACACTCACTTTGACGTTTGACTTAAGAAAAAGGATAGTAGACGGACAAAGGATGGAGGAAAAGTTAGAAAAAGCAAGAGCCAAGATAAGGGCTGAAGGATTAAAAGGTTTTCAAGAAGCACCAGACAATGCTCTATTGTTTGAAGGAAGATTGTGCGTTCCAGATAACGACGATCTTCGAAATGAAATCATGAGAGAAGCTCATGATACTCCTTATACCGCCCACCCCGGCAGTACAAAAATGTATCAAGACTTAAAGGAAAAGTTTTGGTGGGAAAGTATGAAATGGGATATAGCTTATTTTGTCGAACGTTGTCTCGCTTGTCAACAAGTAAAGGCACTACATCAACGGCCTTATGGAAAGTTACAACCTTTGAAATACCGAATGGAAGTGGGACGATATAGCAATGGATTTTGTAACGGGTTTACCAAGGTCAAAAGGAAACATCGCTATATGGGTAGTAGTGGATCGCCTTACCAAATGTGCTCATTTTCTGCCTATTAAAACTACTCATGGATCGGATAAGTTAGCCCAACTATATGTGAAAGAAATTGACGCTTACATGGAGTACCGAATCTATCACTACGATAGTGTCACCCTCTAATCCAAACGATGATTAGAGAGAATCGAGCTTGAAGCAATGTGAATGCAAAACAATTGATAAGAATAATCAAAAGATTTCAGATAAATATTTATCGATCTTCAATAATCAAACCTTATGTACAAGGCAAAAGCAATTCAAACCTTATTTACAAGGCAAAAGTCATTTACGATGTAAAGGCTACGAGTTCCTTTAACAAGAGGTTCGATAATTCGACAGATACAATCATCAACAACAACATACAAAATATTCGTAATATGCAATGAAAGCATGTGAACGATATATGATTTATACGCACCCGCGGTTCTTTCTTTCAAACATATAAATACCAAAAGATTTACGACTACTCAACATCATCGCCCATCACCATCACTACTCAATCGCACATTTAAAACAATATGCGGTCGAGTACAAATAATGCACTCGATGGCTCATGCCAAAATAATTTATCAAGTTTGAATTACTCGCCCATCACAAGAATACACGAGGTTTTAATTTGAAAATACTGGTGATTACTAAATATTTTCATCATTTTCCATAAGTATCGCTTGGCAAGCATTTTCCTCATATGTACGATCCATATCCACCACAACAATTTATCTAACATAATTCCGCTACTGAGAGAGAGGCCTCCTCTCACAGACGCCACGACCGCCGAAAGCACCCTTTCAAAGACACAAATATAAATAATCATTGCACAAAATCCAAAGCCATCTCAAGACAGATACTAATTCTCCATCATCCTTGGGGTACTTCCAAGAATACGAATTCAAGCATGTCATAAAGTGGAGCTACCCAACGTTATGCATCAATAATCATGGATTGGATACATACACAAAACACAAACATTTTGGGTGGTAATTAAATAAATCACCAAATATTGGTTGCAATAAAGCATCATAAATAATCATTTGACAAAGATTTATCATCGAGTATAGTAAAGCCCACCTTTACTTTGAACTTCAATTTCACCGTATGCGTTTTCCTCGCTGCGCGTGAACTTCACATCCCACCTTTACGCAAAATGTACGCTTAGTACGTTGGCACGCTTTTTCGAGATTTTCAAAGTTCATTCAACTATGATAAATAAATTAATAATTCAAGTTTCGATGATTCTTTATACGCCTTAATACGCTGAAACGACGCGATATCAATAAGAATAATTCTCGTATCTCGAGAGACGAATATGATCCACAATCTCATTTTAACCTTTTAGGTTAAATAATCAACGTATAATAACGTTATTCAAAACAAGGATTTCAATCGTGAAATCTTTTCTCACAATTGAGATATTCAGATAAAAGTAATACGTTTTTCACGTATTAACGTATTTAACGAACGTATTTCGTACGTTAATTTCGAAAGTCAACCTTTTTGACTTTTCGTTATAAAACTTCAATAAACATATTTTAATGAATAAATTCAATATAAATCGATTTTCAATCGATTTCTTTTCATAAAGCTTTAATACTCGATTTTTCACGCAAATCGATAAACTTGATTAATTATTTTTCAATATTAATCTTTTAATACATTAAGCATTATTCATGCTTTTAACGTTATTTAATATAACGCTTCTTCAGAAACATAATATTCTATGTTTAATAATTCTCAAAATTTAATTATGTCTAATATAATTTTAGACATATAATAAATTATTATTCTTGATTAAAAGGAATTAAAATTCCTTATTTAACACATATAGCTCACGGCTATATCACAAAATTTTCAACCTTGTTCCAAAATTCCTCTAAATTCATATAGTGTATTATTTTACACTATGATCATTAATATGTATTAATATCACTATAGAAAATTTGGAACACACCTATATATATACTATAGCTCTCGATTTTATCAAAACAATATCAATAATTTTCAAAATTTTTTAATAATTATACACAAGCCTCAAATATTAATATGTGACATAATCATATGACATAATCATAACCTATAGTTTGATAAAATCAAACTATACACCAAGAAACCATCAAAGTAGCTCACGGCTACTATAGTACAATAAATACAAAACAATTTTTTATAAAATCTCAGAAATTACACTATGCTTATATGCTATCATATAGCACTAACACATCATAATATTACATAATAACACATTACAAACCATTAATCCATACACTCTAGGTCTCGGTCATTTTATTAAAATATCTATATATGTTCAAAATTCTAATAAATTTCAATATCACATATTTAATATCCTAGATCAACAATATGCTATTACATCATTCAAATAAAATTTATACACCAAAGATACCAACATAGCTATTCTCTGAAATTTTGAAAATTATAGCAAATGGTTTTCAAAATTTCCAAATAATTATCAAGCACTCCTACAACATCATATATCAATAATCCAACATAAAACATATCTAGCAATTTTCGATCATCACTAGGATATTTAAAATAAATTTGCTTAGCTTAAGAAATAATCATCTTTGCACATATTAACATATGTAACATAATTTCTAAGCATAGCATGCTAGCATGATTCTTTCACAATTAATACATGCTAAAAATAATAATTGAACCGAGGATTATTGAAAATTTGGGTATTATCGAAGCTTGTTCGACATCTAACCTCGTTAACGGTGTCGATCGATTGTAGGGTGATTCAAGCTCAAGCTATTGGAGAGAATGAAAGAAGAAAAATATTTGATTTGTTTGAAGAAGTTCTCTCGGCAGAAAGGAAAAGAGGAAGAAATGATATGTGTGAAGTGTTCAAGACAAATATATACTTAGCAAAATAAAAGAAATGAAACACTTACTCATGTACCTCACTCTCGGCTCTCTCAATCAAATACACAAGACACAAAAATGAAATTGGTAGTCAAAGGCTTATGTCATGTATTAAAATATCCCTTACACACATTTACTACTTTGCATGCTTTAATAAAGTTTTGGGAATAAACAAAAATAATTTTGTCTCACATATAGCATGTTGCCGCCAACTTGTGTGTATGGAGGAATGAATTTCAGATTTTTCATTGTATTAAACAAGTGTATTTAATACACTCTTTCCCAAAAATCATGCAATCAAAAGTATAAAAATCAAGATCAAAAATTGTGTATAAAATGTCAACAATTTCGGCTCCCACATGAACAAATTGTTAGTGTAATTTTCATCTACACATTTTACTTGGTAAGTGTGTATTAATACTGCACTTAAGATATAATACAATTTGGGAGATCAAAATAAAATAATCCTATGTTAATCACATAGCATACTCACAAGCACTTTCAACATATTCATGCCAAAAATTGATTTTCATGCTATAAGTAGATATATAGCATAATATATATCCTAGATGATAAATTATATCATAGGAAAATTATTGAACCAAATCATAGGTAGAAAACCCTAATTCTCGATTTAGGTTTTCGAGAATATTAATAATCAAAAAATAATTCCAAACTTTTCTAGCATTATTTCAATGCTAATTAATATTCTAATTATAAAAATAATCATAGGAATTTAAATATCATAATTCCTTGATCGTTAGACTTGATTCTCAAGTCATCTCAAACGTTAACGCTTGAAACGCCTCAAACGCTTAAATATCGACTATCTCAAAATGGTCGTAATAAAGCTATAATCACTTTATTAAATAATTCCAATAATAATGGAATTAAATTCTAAGCTTAAAAACTTAGAAAATATCACGAGCCTATAAATATCGATACGAATCGACATAGAATTAATACAAATTAAATACGTTATATATTCTTATTTCTCAATTCACATTCATCTCGTGAATAAAACATAGGAATTTATTATTCCAACAATAATCGATATCATTATTCGATATATAAATAATCAAATTATTATAATAATATTCTAATTTACTTAAATTAATATCTTAATTAGGCGTTTAAATAATCGGGTATTACATTCCACCCCTTAAAGAAATTTCGTCCCGAAATTTACATACCCCTAAAAGATCGGGTATTTTTCTTTCATTGCGCCCTCAAGCTCCCACGTGGCTTCCTCTTGTCCATGATGCTTCCACAAGACTTTTGTAATGTTCCCAAATCCTAAGTACGATTTAGCGTTGATTATTACTCTAAACATGGATGAATAAACAATGAGACCATTTAACATTAAACTGTGATACATATATCAAGTATGTTTTTGGACCTTACTACATAACTTATGTTCTTGCAGCGGAAAACATGTGATATGTACATATGACGATGTACTATCAAGGTATAACTTTCAGCGACAACCTTCCTATTGCTCAACACTGCTCCATCGCATCATCACCAATCGCACATTTAAAAACAAATATGCAGGGCTGAGTACAAATAATGCACTCAGTGGACTTATGCCAAAAACATTTTATCATCTTTTAATTACTCTGCCCCATCATGGTAAGACACAAGGGTTTTGATTAAAAAGGCCTTGAGCTTACTAAACTTTTTCATCATTTTCATAAACATTCGTCTGCGCAGACATTTTCCTTGTATGTATGATCCATATCCCTTCATTTCATCATAACATTAACATTTACGCCGTAGAAGGAGGCCTCCCTCTACGTCGCTGTGACCGGCCGTGAATTGTCCTTACAGCACACAGTCACCATTAGTGTACACGTTAATCCTAGCCAGGTATAAGCCTTCCGGCATAGGATCCGATATCGATTTCATTCATAAGTTGGGAGCTACCCAACAACATTCATAACATTTCATGGATAGGATACATACATAAAACATAAATATTTTGGGCATGTAATTTCATAAACATTTCATCAACATTTCAAAAGAGACCATCATAAATAGATACTTTTCACTTCAAGAAAGCATCGAATAAAGCATTTTATCCTCGAGGATAAGAAAGAAGCCCACCTGCACGTAAGCTTTCTTAATTGCTTTCCTTCACGCCAACGATCGCATCCGCGTCTCACCTTTACGTAAAACGATTTCAAGATGTCGTCACGTTGAGATTTTCAAAGTTTAAAATAAACTTTGATAACTTATACTAATATAATTTGAATTCCTTAACGAATTTAATACGTCGTCCAATCAGATCTTAACTAAACATTTCTCCCGATAGAGACGAGATATGTTCAACTATTTCATTTTAACCTTTTAGGTTAAACGTCAACGATTCTAACGTTTTTCGATATAAAGATTTCAATTATGAAATCTTTCTCACCAACTAGATTTCTTATATAACTAATACGCTTTTCACGTATTAGCGTGATTTATCGAACGTATTTCATACGTTAATTTCAAAAGTCAACAATTTTGACTTTTCTTTATGAATTTTTAATAATTCATTTATTTAATATCTAATTTCCATATAAATCGACTTTCAATCGATTTCTTTTCATAAAGCCTTAATTTCGATTTTTCCAGTAAATCGATAAACTTTATTAATATTTTTCTTAAATATTAATCAACTTATTCATTTAACATTATTTTTCATTTCTAACGTTATTTAATATAACGTTTCGACATAAACATAGTATTCTATGTTTATAAATTCCATAAATTTTAATATGTCTAAAATAATTTCTAGACATATAATGTATTATTTTCTTGATATTAAGGAATTAAAACCTTAATATATATATATATGCAAGCTACGGTTTTCAAACTTTAATTTTCATTCTTCTTCCAAAATTCTTCTAAAATCATATAGTGTACTATTTCATCATAGTATCACTAATATGTACTAACATTAGCTATAGGAAAATTGGGCATCACCCTTCCTATACTTATAGGTCACGGCTCCTCACACAAAAATATACCAAGCATTTTCTAAAATTCTAATAAAATTCCACAATACCTAATCATTATCATGTAACACTAATACATCATGATATCTAACAAAATTAATTCACATATCAATGTATCAACATTGTAGCTCTTTAATTTTCTTTAATACATGATCATATACTTTCCAAAAATTCTATTAAATTCACATATCATTAAATCAATGCCCTAGATCAACAATATGTTATAACATCACTTAAATAAAATTTGTACATCAACTTACAATTCCTTAACATTTTCGGTCAATATATATATTTACCATAGGATTTCCATAAGTTCCAAACAATTTACTATGAGTTCTATAATCATCATAGATCATTAATTTACCAACAAATGAATACATCAAGCTTTCGGTCATTCCTATTAAATTCAAATCATGCTTAACTTTTAATTAATTCATCAACATGAAACATATACTTCATGCTTACATAAATAATGAACAACTAGACATGATCACATAATTATTTCTATTCTTCTCATTAAGAACATAAGTATGTATATTAAAATCTAACGGTTATAATTCGAAAATTTTAACGAATAATTGAAGCTTGTTCGATTCCTAACCTCTTTACCGGCTTTGATTTTTGATGAGGAGGATTTAAATCAAAGATTTTGGTGAATAAATTGAAGAACCTCGCGCTTCTTTCTTTGAAGCTCACGGCACTTTGTGGTTTGGGAATGAGAAGTTGTGATGTTTTGTTTTATCAAATTGTATAAGTACTAAAATGAAATAACTAAATACTACACACTAATACACAATTTTCCACTCTCTCGGTCATTCCACACAACCAAAGCAAGAACCTTTATTTACTTTATGACTCACTCTTACACAAAGTAAATGCTATTAACTCATCATATAAAGGATGCAAAACTGGCTTTAGAAGTTCACGGCTACACCCTTGCACAAAGGAGGATTTTTAATAATCTTTCCTTTTTCTTTTCTTTGGTCAAAAATGTCATGCTACACCATTTATTTAAAGCAAGACTAAATTAATGTCTCACTCAAGGCTATGTCATCACTTACACACCAATTAATCAAGTAAATACACCTCTCATCACATCAAGAAAACAAAATAAGATCCTCACTTTTAATCCATGCTTGCGTCGGCTCTCTCAGCAAAAAGGGAGAAGTTATGTTGATTTTCTTTGTTTTATACTATTATGTAAATACCCTACACATTGCCAAATGCAAGCATTTAATCAACAAGAGTTTAAAACTTCCTACCTCATTTGTCAAAGTAGACGGCTACTTACAAATCATCACACAATCCAACTTGATTCCACAATTAATTTACTTGGTTATTGAGCTTAAAAATATCCCACTTGATTCATAACATGTTGGAAGACAATAAAAATTCAAATCATGCAACACATTGTTACAAGCTCACGGTAGTTTTCATGTCCTAAGTGCTAAGCATTTGATTTCTTGCTATTTATAGATATATAACATAATATATGTCTTAGATGATAAATTATATCATAGGAAAAATTATTGGTATCATTTCATATGAAAACCCTAATTTTCGAATTAGGGTTTTCAAAATTCTAAACTTGTCCAATAATTAATCCTTAATGTTCTAGCATTATCTTAATGCTAAATAATACTGTAATTACATATAATAATCATAGGAATTTAAATACTATAATTCCTTGATCATTAAACTCATTTTTCTATTAATCTCTAAACGTTAACATTTGAAACGCCTCAAACGTTAATTATCGACCTATCTCAAAAAGGTTGTAATAAAGTCGTAATCACTTTATTAAATCATTCCATCAATAATGGAATTTAATTCTAAGTCATTACTTAGAAAATTTTACTTAAATTTTAACTATCGATATTCAATCGACGTTAAAATACTCTTCTCAAACACTTTATAAAATTCTATTCCGTAATCCACAATCCTTAGTGAATATAAAATAGGAATTCATTATATCATAATTAATCGAAATCATTTTCGATAATTTGCCAATTCAATTATTTCGTGAAACCCTAATTTACTTAATTTTAAATATCGTAATTAGCATTTAATTCTTCGGGATATTACATTCTACCCCTTAAAAGAAATTTCGTCCCTAAATTTGCATTCCTCATAAAGTATGGGGTATCTTTGTATCATAACATCTTAAATTTTCCACGTGATTTCTTTTGTTCATGATTTCTTCATCGACTTTCATTAAAGACCCAAACTTGATTCTTTAATCGTTGAATCGCACGATCAAAATAGTCGAGATTTTCATCACAACTCATCTGAGTTAAAGATCACGCCATTACGGCGGATCACATGATTTGGGTCACTTTCAGATTTCTTAATCGTGACGTGGAAAACATTACGCATATTCCCCAATTTGGTGGAAGTACCAATCTATAAAGCATCTTGGGCCTATCATTACTAGGATCTCGTAATGTCCTATAAAACATGATCTCAACATTCTTGTATTCGAACTTTATAATTTCCTCGATGGAGAAATCTTAAGAAACTTTATTTCCGCATTTAAAATGCGCTTGATTACTGGCGTATCGTCAGAAGACTTTGTCTACATCCGAGCTTTTCTCATTCTTTACCTCATTTGGTAGATATCTTAATCGTTTCATTTACGACGTCGGGACCTTATACTTTCTCTCACCTACTTTATTACAATAAAGTGGTGGTCGATACTTCTTTCCACGTAATGCCTCCTAAGGCTATATTGATCATTGCTTGACAGCTATGGTCGTACGTGAACTTAACAAGTGGTACAATATGTTCCCACTTGTACCTTGATTTAACATTAATGTTTTATCGTATGCTTAATCGTTTGGGTTGCCCTTTCTGACTGTCCATTTATCTGTGAGTGGACATCTATGTTAAGGTTCAATCTCGTGTCTAACTCCTTTTTGTGAGTTAGTTCAAAATCTAGGGGTAAGCTTGGAGTCTCTATCTGAAACGATAGGTTTTGAGTATCCTCTGTAAATATACGATTTCCTTTATGTACGATCGAGCGAACTTATCGGATCTACGAGTCATCCGAATAGCAGAGATGAACATATTTGGTGAGTCAATCCATTACTACCCATATAGTAGTCGCGACTTTATGACTTTGGCAAAACCCGCCATAAAATCCATTGCTATGTCATTCCATTTTCATTCATGTAGCTCTAAAGATTATAACCTCTTATAAGGCCATTGATATAATGCCTTCACTTATTGATAACCGAGACAATGCTCGACAATATGGTTATATCTCAATTTATTCCTTATTATTTAACTTTTCTCGTAAATCATAATATATCTTAATCTTTGCTGGTTGAGCGGTATGAGAAAGGTCATGAGCTTTTATTCATGTTTTCATTTCTAAGCTTATTATTGCTTGAAATGTATATATATCCTTTCTTAGACAATATGATATTGTCATGCGCTTCTTAAAATCCTTCACTCTTCTTTCCTTATCTTAATTTGTATTCTATTCCCATTTTCATCCTTTCTCCTTTCGCTTATCATCCTTTTCTTTAGTCATATGTCACCTTGAGTGTGAGAATACAACTTACGCTCGTTCACGATTGCCCGACTATTTCTGTTTTCATTTTCTTAAACTCTCCAATGAGTTTTTCCTTTTCTATAGGGACATATCATAATTTAGACTGAATTTTATAACTTAGGGCATTAGAAATTACATTAACCTTCCGTAGGTGATATTTATATCACAATTGTAATTTTTTTACTGATTGGAGCCATCTTTTCTATCCCGTATTCAAGTCTCTTTGCTTGAAGAATTTATTCAAATTTTTGTTATCTGTGAAGAATTCTTAATTTATCGTCATATGAGTGATGTCTCCAAGACTTTAATACTTATACCCTTGTTACTATATCAAGTCGTGAGTTGGGAATTTCTATTCGTGTGGCTTAAGTCATTGTGATGCGTAAGCTATTATCTTTCTCATATTAATACATAGCTTTTCTTTTATTAATCCATGTAAATTTGATTCCTTTTGGGGTAGCTATGTTATTGGCCTTGCTACTTTTAGAGAGTTCTCAATGGATCTCTGATAGTAGTCAATTAATCTTAAGAAATTCCTGATCTCATTTTAGGTCATTGACGACTTTCATTCTTACATTGCTTTATCCTTAGCCAGATCTACTTTGATTCCTTCAAAAGACATTATGTGCCTGAGGAATATTTATCCTTTAAGCCGAAATTCACAATACTGTACTTGTCAAAAATTTTCCCAGCTCTTAAAATTCGTAAGACAGTCCTTCGACGTTCTTTATGTTCTTTCTTTCTCATTCTTCGTATGGATAAGAACATTATTCATAAGGATTAAGACAAGTTGTCTAAATATATATGGAACACTCGATTTTTGAGGTTCATGATCAGGGCTAGTGCATTTGTTAGTCCGAATGGCTTAACTATTATCTCATAGTAACCATATCTTATTCGGAGCAATTCGTTTTCGTATTTCGGATACCATTCTACAAAGACCATATAATATATTACATCAAAATGCCTCAGCGAGGACTTTTCATACATTAATTACGAGGGTCGGTCTATCGAGCCGACTGATTACAAGGCGTCTAGTCCTTTTTACATCCAAAATTTTGACACCATTTTAACACATTTACTACATACTCCAAACTATGTTTATTTTACATATTCTAACTACACCATTTTCAACATAAACCATTATCTATGATAAGTCTCATATCGCCATGGGATTCTACGCTCGAAAGTGGCCTTCATCGAATCAGATTCTCATTTGGAAACTTGCATTTCTCCGTGCACGCTTTTGTTTCATACCGATGATCTATCTCCTTCGCAGAGCCGGGGTCACATTGCTTCATGTTTCTTCTTCCGATTCGAGGTTTGTATTACTTTTATCAAAAGTAAGGTTGAGTTGGTAGCGGTAATTCTCCTAATCCGCGAGGGCGGTAAGATCCCGTCCTTGGCTATTCTCATCCCTTTCGTGTATAATTTGCGACACAGACGTGCGGCGTTTGGAACATCGTGGTACAACCATTCCTTTGACCATCTTGGGTAACTTGCCGGGGACCGTGACAAGTGCTAGTAGGTGCGCCCATACGCATAATATGTATGCTTGAGTCGATCGACAAACTCGGTAGGTCCGCCCAAGTCTTGAGTTTTCTACATGTAGAAGATACTCGATACTTCTTTTGCAAACTTCGCCATTCCGCTGGCAAACGATTTAATAAGCCTCTGGATACCATCCTCATCCGTAACTCCGATTTACGAGCATCCTTCCAACGGTGCGTAAATTCCTCCAAAACTGCCTTAAATTCATGCCAGATTATAGTAAAGAGTCGATATGCCTGTGTGAGTTCTAAGCTTGTAGGCCTTGTGGTTATCTTCTTACTCACATTACTTCTTTTCCGCCATCCGTAATCGATATTTCTAGATAAGTCGACTTAAATTAAAGAAATAGAGGATTTTAAACAAGAAGATCTCTTAAAGATTTAAACACTTTAAGACATATATAACTCGTAGACAACTTACGCCACTACTCATGACACTTATCTTATCACTCATTTTACGCTTTACACCACCAACAGATATCGCTCTAAATTTATTCGCATAAGCAAATAGTGGGTGCTAATATCATATCGCACAGAATGTAATAAAGACTCTAATCCTAAGGACGGATTAAAGAGGACTATACTTGGAACAATAATCATGAACTGAAAGACAATTAATCAAAGGCTTATGGGACATACATCAAGTAAATTAAGAAACTCCACCCAATATATACATTACACACATAATCTACAAGTGAGACTTAAACCTAACAGATCCAAAACAATTTCCAATGATCTGAAGGTATTCAACTGTCATCATCAAAAACATAAACTTAATGTTCTACTGCAGCGGAAAAACATGTGAATACACATATGACGATGTGTATTCAAGGTTTCTAACATGTCACTGTCAAAAGGGTCCAACTGCTCACAACACCTCCATCCACCATCATTTCAACTCGCATATTTAAAACAAACATGCAGGGCTGAGTACAAGAATGCACTCAGTGAACTCATGCCAAAACAATTTATCAAATTTAAATTACACTGCCCTAACACGGTAACACACGAGGTTTTAAATTGAAATGCTCGTGTTTACTAAATATTTTCTCGCATTTTCCATAAACATCGCTCGCAGTATTTTCTCTCGTATGTATGATCCATATCCCGCCTCATATGATCGCCATAAACTCATCCGCGTCAGAAGTAGCCTCCTTCTACGGACGCTATGACCGTCAAGATGTTCCTTTCGCACACATTCACCCATCTTGGTGTACACGTTAATCCTAGCTGTGTATTATCGCATCCGCATAGATCCGAGATCGATTTTCGATAAGTTGGGAGCGACCCAACAATCGATTCATCATTCATTTATTCATTCATGGATAGGATACATACATAAAACATAAATATTTTGGGTGTAATTTCATCATCATTTCTCAATAAAGACTGCTCATTTCAAGAAAGCATCATAAATAAAGCAGTTGTTATTTTTAGTATAGTAAAGCCCACCGACTGCCGATTTCTCAAAATACGATTCCTTACTACGCCGCTTGATCACGCCCACGCCCAACCTTTACGTAAAACTATTTTAGTACGTCGGTCACATTTTTCGAGATTTTCAAAGTTTAGAATAAACTTTGATAACTTACTCTAATATAATTGAATTCCTTAACTAATTCAATACATCGCTCAATCGCAGATTTTGAACTAAACATTCCTCGTACTTCGAGATATGATCACTTATTTCATTTTAACCTTTTAGGTTAAAGATTTAACGTATCTACACGTTTTTCGATAAAAAAAATTTAAATTTTGAAATCTTTTCTCACAAATGAGATTTTCTTATATAATTAATACGTTTTACACGTATTAGCGTATTTTTCTAACGTATTTCATACGTTGATTTCAAAAGTTAACATTTTGACTTTTCTTTATTAATCTCTTTTAATATCTCGTATTTTTAATATCTTATTTCCTTGTAAATCGATTCTCAATCGATTTCTTTTCATAAAGTCTTAATTTCGATTTTCATGCAAATCGATAAACTTCATTAATATTTTCTTAAATATTAATTAACTTATTCCTTAAACATTATTTTTCATTTCTAACGTTATTTAATATAACGTTTCATTATAAACATAGTATTCTATGTTTATAAAATTTTCTAAATTCTTAATATGTCTAAATTAATTTCTGACATATAATGTATTATTTTTCGATATTAAGGATTTAAAATCCTTAATATATATATTCAAGACTCACTGACCTTAAGCTTAAAAATTCTAATCATCTCCCAAAAATTCTTCTAAATTCATATAGTGTACTATATTATCATAGATTACTAATATGTATTAACATTACCCATAGAAAATTTGGACATCACCTATATTACTACTATAGGTCTCAAAATTCTCCAAAATTATTAAACAAATTCCTAAAATTCTAATTAAATTTTGCAAGGCCCCAACATTAATCTATAACATAATTATAACATAAGGTCCAACATTTATAAATTCTACATCAATGTATTATTCCATGAAGCTCACGGTTCTTCACCA
The DNA here is from genome assembly GCA_036937905.1 of Salvia rosmarinus. NCBI lineage: Eukaryota > Viridiplantae > Streptophyta > Magnoliopsida > Lamiales > Lamiaceae > Salvia > Salvia rosmarinus. Next base: position 43,506 of record JAODLM010000085.1, read on the forward strand.
ACTTATACCAAACATTTTATACAATCTCTACAAAATTATACTATGCTAAAACATTATAATGTAACAATATAACATCATACTATTAATCAAAACAACTTACAATTAATCATACCAAGCCATGTGACTCTCGATTTTTTAAAAAAATGAACAATAATTTCCCAAAAATTCTAATAATTTCAGATATCCTCTAATCAATACCCTAAATCAAAATTATGCTATAATATCACAAGAATAAAATTTGTACATTAACTTATAAATTTTTCTTCATTTCGTAATTTCCAAATTATTAGTAAATGATTTTAAAATTTCAATTAATCACCATGTGTTCTACTACTAACATATATCATTAATCCAACCTTAAAACATACCCTAGAATTATCGATCATAATCAAACAATTAATGAAACATGCTTATCTTAAAAATAAATCATCAACATCAACTCCTAAGCATATGTAACATAATCACTAAGCATATAAACATGCTAGCATAATTTTTCACTAAATACACATGCTTGGAAAAATAATTTGAACCAATGGATTATTAAAAAGCTTAGGTATAATCGAAGCTCGTTCGATATCTAACCTCGTTAACGGCTTTGATTTTTGATGTCAAGGATTTAAATCAAGGTTTGGTGATTTAAAGAGATGAAAAACTCAAAGTTTCTCCAAGAAAAGCTCACGGTATTCTTTGGTTTGGGAGAGAGGAAGTGATGACTTGTTTTGATTTTTAACAAAGGCATAAGTAAGTGAATTGGAACACATAATTCCTATCACTCTCTCTCACTCTCGGCCACTACATCACAACACAAGTAAAACAATTTAATTCATGCTTTATGACTCACCATGATATTACATCACTTATAGAAAAGGTCTTACACCTAGTTAATGATCTTACACAAATTCTTTCTTGGATAAAACAATTCATTGCATTTGGGGAGCTTAGCCGTCGGTTCCTCTCTCAATTAACAAAGGAGAGCCTTTTAAAAATATCTCAAACCATGTATCAAAAGTCTTGCACATTCCCATATGTACAAAGAGTTGTGTGAATTCATACTTCCTCAATTGGAAGCAATAATACACGGCTCCTATCAATCCGAAGCATCCACTTGGTTGATCACTTAGTTTACTAGGTTAATGTGCAATTAATATCTTACTTGGTCAACACAATTTGAAGCTAAAGAAAATCATTCATATTAACTTATACATATATATGTTCACAAGAATATGGAATTAATAGGCCAAAATTTGATTTTCATGCTATAAGTAATTATATATCATAATATATGTCTTAGATGATAAATTATATCATAGGAAAAATTATTAGAATTATTTCATGTGTGAAAACCCTAATTTTCGAATTAGAGTTTTCGAAAATTAGTACAACGTTCAATAATTAATCCTTAATGTTCTAGCATTGTTTTAATGCTAAATAATATTCTAATTACATATAATAATCATAGGAATTTAAATATTATAATTCCTTGATCATTGATCTCATTTTTCTGTTCATCTCTAAACGTTAACGTTTGAAACGTCTCCAAACGTTAATTATCGACTCATCTCAAAATGATCGTAATAAAGTTGTAGTCACTTTATTAAATTATTCCATTAATAATGGAATTAAATTCTAAGCTTCGCTGCTTAGAAAATTTCTCGAAATTTTAACTATCGATACTCAATCGACGTTAAAATTATACAGCCGAAACACATTATAAACTTCTATTCCTTAATTCACAATCCTTTGTGAATATAAAATAGGAATTTATTACCTTGTAAATAATCGAAATCATTATTCGATATATTACTAATTCCATTATTTCGGCGAAACCCTAATTTACGAGTTTTTAATATCCTAATTAGGTATTTAAATCTTCGGGGTATTACATTCTACCCCGCTTAAAAGAAATTTCGTCCCAAAATTTGCATATCTTAGAAAAATTTGGGGCATCGTTCCTTCATGGCATCCTCAAGCTCCCACGTGGCCTTCTCTTGTCCATGATGTCTCCACCATACTTTCACTAGAGAGATGGACTTGTTTCTTAACTGTTGAACCTTACGGTCTAGAATAGCCGTAGGTTCTTCTTCATAATTCATATCTGGGTTGAGGATCACGTCGTCTTGATGGATCACGTGTTTTGGATCGTACACGTACTTTCTTAATTGTGACACGTGAAAAATATTGCGTACATTACCAAACTTTGCGGAAATGCCAATCTGTAGGCAACTGGCCTATTCCTTTTTAGGATTTCATAAGGTCCTATAAAACGCTGTGTTTGGTATGATTTTGTGATGATTCTTGGTATTGTTTTACATGTCATTTTCAGTGGTTTGTCCTATTTATGCTGTTGGTTTGATTAATATTTATCGATTCGGACTTACTGCTCGCCTCGATGTTTTGTAGGAAAACGGTAGAAAATAGGATGAATTGGATCTTCCAAGGATCAGATATAATTGAAGAGCCTTTTGATAGGAATTCATAGGCGCAAACGGATCGCACCGGAGTTCGGACGAGAGAACGGATCATTTCTTCAAAGTCGCAAGACGCAGACTCCACGCGCCCGCTCTCGCGTCGGCGCTGAACACTTCCAATGATTCTCATGAATAATGGAGAAGGAATTAAGGATTTTTTCATTCATAAGAAGTAAAGTACGTTGCGATAGGATTCCGTAGGCGAAAACCTTGTACAAATCGGAGTTCAGACGAAGGAGAACGGGCCAAAACAAAAACACTGCGCAAAGCAGTGTCGCCCGCGCGCCCGCGCGCCGCGCGCGCTCGCTCAGCCCGCACGCCCAGCGCCGGTTCAGGCATGAGCGCGCGCTCAGCACCATTTTCAGCGCGCGTTCAGCAAGAACGCTGGTTCACCTGTTCAGCCCTTCCTCCAGCATCCGCCCAGCACTCCAGCGCTCATTCTGAACGCCATCTCATGAATTTCCCTCGCTCGCTCCACATCAACCGGCGCTCCATCGCCCACAGCGCGCGACACTCCAGCGCGCATCCTCCCGCGTGCTCCCCAGCGCTCTCTCTCCGTGCGATGTTGCGTCGCCCAGTGCCTCGCCTTCCGCGCGCATGCTCGACAGCCCAAAGACCGCTCCGTGTCAACCGGCGCCACCGCTGTTTCCATTTTCAACGCTGCTCAACCTGAACGCTAGCTCATTTGTGAGATGTAAACTTTTTCACCGCTCATTTTGAACCAGCGTTCACTTTCAAGTCGAACGTTTTCAACTCGCGCTCATTCTCATCCGCGCCACATTCATTTAATATAAATATACGCCGGTGGTTGAGCGCGGGTCCGTTTTAGTTCTCGGTTTTTCTTCTCACGCATCATGAGTCGGGTGCTTCTTCACCATTGATTTCAGATTTCTTCAGCAACACAAGATGATAATTTTAGCTTTAATTCTGCTTCAAGTTTTCACGAATGATTTATTTATCAATTTATGTTTGGGATTTATCGCCTCTTTCGGATTAATTTTCACAAGATATTGTTAGATGATTTTTGTCAATTCAATTCATAGTGACAAGTGGATTGGATTTTCATGTTCCGTTGGTTTAATTTGCTCAATGATTTATCGCTGCTTATTTGCAATTAGATTTAGATTAGGGATCGACAAACCCTATGAATAATAGAATTGCTTATGCTTTTATTTATCGCTTTGATTTATCGCTTATAGTTCAACTAGGATTGACAACCCTAGTTTAGATTTATCGCTTATTAGTTTAGCTCGTGATTGACAACCCCCGCCTAGATTCTTCGTTTAATTCTCCGTATTTCAATTCCGCATGTTCAAACCCTTGTTGGCATTAGAATGTTTAGTTTTAATCGTCGTGATCAACACGAACATTAGGCCCTGTTAAGTTTTCCTTGAGAGACGACTAGGGTTAGCTTTTCCTACTATAACACCTCGTACGATTGCGAGTCAATTGAAAGTATACTTTTGGTTGAACAAATTTTGGCGCCGTTGCCGGGGAAAACTTTAGGCATATTGTTTGTGTTGTTTATTTTCTGTTTTTCTCTTCATTTTTTTTTGTTATACCCAGCTATGCTGTGATCCATTTTTGTGTGAGTGTTGTGAATGCTAGGTTGCCTCCGTTTGATGGAAGATGTATGCTTTTGACGGCAACGCCGGGGCCTATGACGCACATGGATTCTAACCTCGACAGGAATGTGAGCCTTACCAGCAACAATATGGTTCGGGGTGGAATAATCAACCAAACCTGGAATATTGGGATCCACAACCCGATTTGGGATGGTGGGATCCACAGCAGCAACAGCCTCCTCGATCCGATTCAGAATGGTGGGAACCATATCCCGATTCGAGATGTTGGGACCCACAACCTGACTATGGATATTTTGATCCACAACAGCCACAACCTCCACAGCAACAGTGGTACCACCCGCAACAGGAGTATTTTTCTCCACCACATCCACCACCACCTCAGAGGTATCCGTTGGATAATATGGAGACCGAATTGATCTCGCATCGCCAACAACGATCGATGTCGACGACACCAAAATCAGACGCTTGCAAGCAAAATTAGAAATGATGACTGAGAAGATGGACGAGTTGCTGCAACAAGATGCAATAGGGGAGCCTCCAAGCTCACCCTATGAGGCTCAGGCGACCACTGACCATCGAGTTCGCCATCGACGATAGAGACACAACTCTCGAGCGTTTAGAGGCACGTGTGGGACCGATGGTCGTGAAGTTTGTTGAGTATCAACGACAACTTGCGTGAGAGAACTCCGAGCCACCCCGCGAGGCTCAGCGGTCATTGCCCTTCAAGGTGATCGAGCAGATGATCGATTGTGGAAGAGCCATCCAAGATATTCTCGCCACCACAAGAAAAGGAGGAAGAGGTGGTAGTCTCCGAGTTAGACTCCAAAAGTATGAGCCGACCCTCGAGAACACGGTTGAGGTAGTTCATGCGGTTGCGGTTGATGAAGAGGATTGGGAAAGGGAATTTGTTAGCATGCCCGCACCCACAATGGTATCAAGGAACTACCGATGAAGTATGTGTTCGTGGAGGATGAGCAAGGAAGCCGTGATCTTTTCACCGAGCTTCTAATTTTGGAGAAACGGAGTCGACCTCGGTGCTTATAGAGGTGGAAAGCAGCTTTTCTCAAGCTGCCGATAAAGGGTGTCTATGCCCTATCCGAGCAACACTTGGTATAGTCCTCCGGGCACCGATGGAGCTCATGGCATCATGATTATGGCGGACCACCACATTGACCACCATCGTTGCTCTAATAAACACGCCGAGCTAACGACGTTAAACAAGCGCTCCGTGAGGCAACCCACGTTTTGGTTTTGTTTTCTTTTGTTCTTTTATCTTTTATTTCGTGTCCTGCTTTTAACTGTGTTTTGTCTTTTTCTCGTATGCGTGAGATGTCTTATAGAATATGATATGTTGAGAATGGGCAAGCCATTGGTTCACCCAACTTCGTGGAAGTTCTCGCCCCTTATTATTTGGCGCTTTTGACGTTTTGAGCATCGGGGACGATGCTCGATTTAAGTGTGGGGAGTTGATAGTATTTGGTTTTGTGGGCGTGATATATAGTTTTCAGATGCTTAATGACGTGCCCTTGTGCTTATTTTGATTGTTTGGACGTAAGCTTTGTCTATGCGAGTAAGTTAGATCTTGATTTGTGCAATCAACTCGTGGTATTGGTCAAACCGATTAATTTTCAAACTTTTGGTGATATATGATTTGAGTATAATGTGAATCGACGAGGCGTGATTGATAGGAAATGAATAGGGAGAAATTGATGTGATTTGTCCGCTAATGTTAGGGTAGTGTTAACATTGTGGTTGCCTATATACTTGTTTCATTTATATATATAAAAAAAATGTGAAAAGAAGAAGAAAATGAGGAGAATGAAAGCTCCAGATTTTGTTGAGATTGTTGAAATGGAGGATGCGATTATGTCCTCTTTCTCGTAATTTGAGAAATGGACATGGAAACCACGTTAGGAGACTCGAGTTCATCGAGAGTGCACCTTCGAATATTATTCCAAAATCTGTTAAAACATTCTTTGTGCTTTATAAAAGAAACTTGTTGCTAAAGGTGACCACATTAGTTAGTTCACCCCAACGGAGAGTTGGGTCCGAGCAGATTACCTCTTTATTTATTGGAAATCAATTGCCGCTCTTGATTTATTTCACATTATCTTTGAATTCGTAAACACCAAGTGGGGAAATGCAATAAGGTTTGATTGATTAGAATAAGGGTTAAGTTGCATGCTATCTTTCGAATTTTATTAGTATAGACTTTGCTTGAGGACAAGCAAATGGATAAGTGTGGGGAGTTGTTTGGTATGATTTTGTGATGATTCTTGGTATTGTTTTACATGTCATTTTCAGTGGTTTGTCCTATTTATGCTGTTGGTTTGATTAATATTTATCGATTCGGACTTACTGCTCGTCTCGATGTTTTGTAGGAAAACGGCAGAAAATAGGATGAATTGATCTTCCAAGGATCAGATATAATTGAAGAGCCTTTGATAGGAATTCATAGCGCAAACGGATCGCACCGGAGTTCGGACGAGAGAGAACGGATCATTTCTTCAAAGTCGCAAGACGCAGACTACACGCGCCTGCTCGCGTCGGCGCTGAACACTTCCAATGATTCTCATGAATAATGGAGAAGGAATTATGATTTTGTCCTTCATAAGAAGTAAAGTACGTTGCGATAGGAGTCCGTAGGCGAAAACCTTGTACAAATCGGAGTTCGACGAAGGAGAACGGGCCAAAACAAAACACTGCGCAGCAGTGTCGCCTGCGCGCCGCGCGCGCCGCGCGCGCTCGCTCAGCCCGCACGCCCAGCGCCGGTTCAGGCATGAGCGCGCGCTCAGCACCATTTTCAGCTGCTCAGCAAGAACGCTGGTTCACCTGTTCAGCCCTTCCTCCAGCATCCGCCCAGCACTCCCGGCGCCATTCTGAACGCCATCTCATGAATTTCCTCGCCGCCCACATCAACCGCGCCCATCGCCCACGCGCGCGACACTCCAGCAAGCATCCTCCCGTGCTCCCCAGCGCCTTCTCTCCAGGCGATGTTGCGTCGCCCGCCTGCCTCGCCTTCCGCGCGCATGCTCGACAGCCCAAAGACCCGCCTCCGTGTCAACCGCGCCACCGCGCGTTCTCCATTTTCAACGCTGCTCAACCCGAACGCTAGCTCATTTGTGAGACGAAACTTTTTCACCGGCGCTCATTTTGAACCGCGCTCACTTTCAAGTCGAACGTCAACTCGCATTATTTCATCCGCGCCACATTCATTTAATATAAATATACGCGCTTAGGGTCGAGTGCGGGTCCGTTTTAGTTCTCGCTTTTTCTTCTCACGCGGCGCATGAGTCGGGCGCTCTTCACCATTGATTTCGATTTCTTCAGCAACACAAGATGATAATTCTTAGCTTTAATTCTGCTTCAAGTTTTCAGTCGAATGATTTATTTATCAATTTATGTTTTGGGATTTATCGCTTTTCGGATTAATTTTCACAAGATTATTGTTAGATGATTTTTGTCAATTCAATTCATAGTGACAATGGATCGATTTTCATGTTCCGCTGGTTTAATTTGCTCAATGATTTATCGCTTTGCTTATTTGCAATTAGATTTAGATTAGGGATCGACAAACCCTATGAATAATAGAATTGCTTATGCTTTATTTATCGCTTTGATTTATCGCTTATAGTTCAACTAGGGATTGACAACCCCTAGTTTAGATTTATCGCTTATTAGTTTAGCTCGGATTGACAACCCCCGCCTAGGATTGCTGTTTAATTCTCCGTATTTCAATTCCCCGCATGTTCAAACCCTTGTTGGCATTAGAATGTTTAGGTTTTAATCGCTCGTGATCAACACGAACATTAGGCCTCGTTAAGTTTTCCTCGAGAGACTACAGGTTAGCTTTCCTACTATAACACCTCGCACGATTGCGTAGTCAATTGAAAGTATACTTTTGGTTGAACACTGCCTCAATTTTCCTTTCATTTTAAACTTTATAATTCCTTTCAATGGAGAGACTTTATCTCCACATTCAAAAGTAGCTCGGATCACGCCAGACGTCAGTAAGACCTTTGTCTATCTTGAGCTTCTTTTATTCTCTCGCCTAAATCGACTGGACGATCTCAATCATCTTATTTACACGTGCCAAGCCCTAAAATTCTTCTCTCACCTAACTCATCCCAATAAAGCGTGATCGACATTTCTTTACATATAAGGCTTCAGACAAGCAATATTAATCGCCGCCCGATTGTCCATTGGTCTCTGGATGAAACGTCAGGTCGAATTCAATTTTGTGCCCATTTAAGCTAATCCAAAATCTCAAGTGCCTTTGGAATCTCTTATCCGACGTGATAGGTTTTGGTACCCCATGCAAAGCGCATAATTTCTTTTACGCACTCATCGACTAATTTATCATATCCATAAGTAAATCGATTTGGCGTAAAATGCGACACGCACTTTGTAAGTCGATCCACTATTATCCATATAGAAGTTGTTCCTCTTTTCGATTTTGGCAACTCCGTAATAAAATCTATTGTTATATCATTCCATTCCATTCGGTATTTACAAAGGTCAGAACTTTCCGTAGGTCTTTGCACAATGCTTTCACTTTCGACATACAAGACAACACTCTACAAAAGGGCTACGCCTCGTTCTATGCCTTCCTACCGACCCTTTTTCGTAAGTCTTGATACATTTAGTGCTTCCTGGGTGGCGGATAAGGAGATCATGAGTTTCACTCACGACTTCATTTCAAGTTCAACATTGTTCGAAATACACCACCTTTCTTCAAACAATAAGACATTTTCTAGAATTGCTAGTATTGGTGCACTCGTAACTGATCGAATAAGTCAACTATCATTTGGCAGTGGATACTTATTCTTGAGTGTCAGTTTATTCAAGGACCCCCCTTTTTTTTTTTTTTTCGTGACTAAAAAGACAAGGCGCCCCTAAGGTGAAACGCTAGGTCTGGATAAAACCTAGGTCCAAAAGCTCTTGATTGGATTTTCAACCCTTCCAGTTCCTTCGGAGCCATTCGGTAAGGTGGTTTCGACATCGGCGCTGCTGTTCGGTTCCGTGTCGATGGTGAATTCCAACTGCTCATCGTGGGTAATCCTGTAAATTTTGGGAAAACACTTGAAAAATCTCTAACAACCCTACATCTTGACTTTTATCTCTACTTTATTTTCTCCATTTAAGTAAACAAGAAACTACGCCTCCTTTCTTTGTTTATCATTCTTCTTACCTTCAAATACGATACAATCGTGATTTTCTTTCCCATGTCGATTCCATGAAAATACGTAGCTTCTTGTCCGTGAAAATGAAATTAAGTTTTCCTCCTCGCACGTAATCTTGGAATGGTTTTTCGCTAACCAATCTATTACTAGGATTATATCTTCATTGCCCATAGGTATTAGGTTCGTTATTTGCTAGAACCTTAAGTGATCCTAGTTCAACTCTAAGTTCGAGCAAACATGTAGAACAATCATAATTCCTCCTATGGGTGGAGAGATTCTCATTTCCTGATTCGCTCGCTCGATCTAAGTTCCAACATATCGACACATGCTCCACGATGAAAGAATGCGAAGCACCGTGATCGAACAAAATGCATAATAGGTATGTTGAAAAGGGTTCCTATACCGCCAGTCGCCTCGGTTTTGTTCGCTTTGTTGCCCATGTAGAGCATACGCCTAACCGAAATGGCCGTGGTCGTGGCGGGTGCTTGACGTACGCTGGTACCACCGCCGCCGTGGTTCTTTGCTGACGTTCTTGCTGTCGTTGTCGCCGACATCTTGGGCCGATATTGTATAGCCCTCGGTGGTTGGGTGGCCCTGGCTGGTTTTGCCTTCCCATGTTTCCCATGAATCCGGGCATTCATTTGCATAGTGGCCTTTAACGCCACATTTATAAGAACCTCATTACCGCTAGACATACCCCCATGTGCCGCCTATTACACTTTGGGCGGGAGGAATCCTCATTTGCTCGTGGTCCTCCGTCGGTGTGGAAAATACGGGCTTTATCCATACTTGCCTGTGGAACCATGTTTCGCCATGGCTTTTTGTTGCTTGCGTTGTTGAAATTTCCTCGGTTGAAATTGTTATTGTGGTTTCTTCCCATTTTCTTTTACCTTTGTCCCCGCTATTTTGCACATGAGTCGGTGCAAGCTTGTCTTCCGCATTGCCGCCTCAATATCTAGCGCCGACTAAGAGCTTCCAGATATGTCAAATCTCCACGACCGGCAAGAGACATCCTTATCTCGTGCCTTAGTCCCGATCTAAATTTTTTCGACATTTTCATGTCAAGATTTACTGATCCGGGCATACCTGACATATCACAAAAGAGACGGTCGACTCACCACCGACATTTTCTCCCGCTCGATTGAAAAATTGCATTCTTCTTCTTCCTATAGTTCTTGGGAATGTATTTTTCATACATTGCCTTAAAGTCTTCCCAAGTGAAAAAATCCATTTGTTCTGGGGTTAATGTCTTTCTTCTCGCCTCCCACCAGAAGTCGGCAGGTCCGTTGAGTTGAAAGGCAACACAAGATAGTCGTTCTTGTGTGTTGCAGCGAAGAAAATCGAAAATTCTCTCAATTACCCTTACCCATTGTTCGGCTTCACGTAGCTTCCTTTCCATCGAACGAGGCGGATTCTCGCCAAGGAAGAGTTCTTCAACCCCACGATCGGTGGAGGTGGGGGTGGGGTGGCACAGTATCTCCTCACTTTCCGCTCATGGGATTCTTCCTCCTTCTACCTCTTCCTCTCATTCCCCCGCCCGTTCACGCCTTGGTGGCATTTCGATATTACAAAGATGTAATTAGCATCGGTATAACGCTTATCGCAATTTATACTCACATAACATCTTTATGCAATCTTATCAAAACACGCTTTAATAAACCATTCATCATTTTCGCACTCATTTGTCGCAAAGCCCATCTAGGTCATCATACATATATGGAGAAAATGTTTCAAAGAGAACTGCTCGTATAAATCATCGCTAAAAGGAAGTTAAGTACATAAAACAATACTTTCTAACTTAAACCTTTTCGACTATCTTACTTGGTTACAAGCATTACCAAAGTATTATGTTTCTATCTTTACTAAACATACTACTCGTATTTTATCGCACGATTCGTTATTCCATTATTGTTGTTGTTCTTTGCTTCCTACCATTCGTCAAACCCGCCATCATCACCGTTTTCCATATCCTTATTTACGCCTTCGCTCGGGTCCTCCTCCTTCCTCGTGGTTCTCATCCGAGTCTTCCTTTCGTGCACCATAAACCCTCATACGTGTCATTTGAGGATAGGCTCCATCAAGGCGGCGGGCCGACATCGGTGGTAGAACCGAAGTGGTATTCGCGTTGGGTGTCCAATTGACAGAGGAGGGAACATCCGCATTCCCAATGCTCTTGGTCTCGATGCCCTTTCCACATGTGTTGGTCGTCCTTCATCCTCCCAGATATCTTGGCATCACAAGATCGACTTTCCGTAGAACTTCCGCATACAACCATTCTGGTGACACATCACGCCCTGTATACTTTCATGGTGGCAGGTACGGCCCTCTGGGTGTAATTTATATCTGTTGTAGACATAGTTCAAGTGGTCGATAATTCGGTAGATCCGCAATCAAGTCGAACTACCATCTGCTCGATGAGACGTAGTCGCTCGATATCTCGCTGCATAATTCTCCCCCACAAGGCAATCGAGTCAATAGCGCTATCTTGATCAAAGTCGGTCATGCCATGCCCGTGTGCATCCATCCGTGGACTGAGGTAGTGCATCAAAACTCTCCTAAGCTATAGCCCCAAGACATCTTATATGCACGTATGATCGAATAATTTCCTCTGTAGCACGCGCCCTAATCTCTTCTTTCAGATATATGGCGTCCTCGCCATCTAACACAAACAATGCTATCACAAGTAAATCTAGTCATATCCGTAAGCGGACAAGAAATCGAGCATATCTCATTATAAGATAGAACAAATATATCCGATAAGCGGATAAATGTTTACAAAGAAGTGGTCTTATGTTTAACATGCATCATAGTACCACTTATGTTACTAGGAAGTCTTACTCTCGAACAACTTTCTAAATTCTTTTCCTTCTATAAAGTCCTTGTTCTAAGCAAATTTTCAAGTCCGACCTCAACTGTTTCTCATGAATTTTGGAGAAGGATTTAAGGATTTTATCCTTCATACGAAATAAAGTTCGTAGATAGGGTACGAAGTTAAAACCGTCGCAAAACGGAGTTCAAACGAAGAGAACGAGTTAATACAAAAAACACATGCAAAGAAGTTTTTGTTTATGCGCTACCACGCCGCATGCAGCCCATGCCGGTTGGGCATGCACGTATGTTCCGCCCGTGTGTGCTTTGTTCAAATTCTTGTTTAGATTTCTATGTTCCATATCACACCCATACATCTTGCTCCTTTGGTTCCTCTCTTTGATTTCGCCATTCTTCTCGCTGAAAACTCGAGTTGTTCTCTCGACTTTTTCGCTCGAAACACTACTTGCTATAATTCTTGTAGTGAGATAAAGTTCCTCTAACTCATATTTCTATGTTCTTTTGCAAAAATGATCATGCTACTTATAGCATCTACGTTCTTCTGGGATAGCATATCCATTATCAATACAAATTGTGAGACTTTAAACAAAATTTCAATTAATCATAACATAACTCATTGTTCTCATGCTTTCTTTAAAAAAAACTCAACAATCCATTTTGACATTTCAATGTCAACTGTTTCCCATTCTCTGCAAACTCTGTCTCATATCACTGTTAGCTAGTTCTCATATCTTTCTTGACATATAGATGTCAACTGTTCTCATATTACTAGGAAACTCTCTTTGAAATGCTGTTCATAACTTTCATTCTCAACTGCTCAAACTTTCTTCTCAAATAACTCTTCTCAACTTTTATTACTTTTCAAAATATGAATTTAATCCTTTTCTCAAAACTTTCAAATTCAACTTTCTTTTCACTTTCAAAACTTGAGAAGAAATCATTTACCTCATCTCGGTTGAGCTTGATGTGATGGAGTGTTGAGCATAGTCGTGATCTCTAGAAGTCTAGTGACTCAATCTAGACTGACATCGAAAGAAAGTTTTGGATACAAAGAGCGAACCGCCTCCGATACCACTTTGTAATGACCCTCTAATCCCAAGGACTGATTAAAGAGGACTATACTTGGAACAATAATCATGAATCAAAGACAATTAATCAAAGGCTTATGGGACATACATCAAGTAAATTAAGAACTCCACCCAATATATACATTACACACATTATCTACAAGTGAGACTTAAACCTAATGATCCAAAACAATTTCCAATGATCCAAGGTATTCAACTGTCATCATCAAAACATAAACTTAATGTTCTATCAAGCAATGAAAACATGTGAATACACATACGACGATGTGTATTCAAGGTTTCTAACATGTCACCGTCAAAAGGGTCCAACCGCTCACAACACCTCCATCCACCATCACCAACTCGCACATTTAAAACAAACATGTGGTCGAGTACAAGAATGCACTCTGAACTCATGCCAAAACAATTTATCAAATTTAAATTACATCGCTCTAACACGGTAACACACGAGGTTTTAAATTGAAATGCTCGTGTTTACTAAATATTTTCCGCATTTTCCATAAACATCGTCAAGCAGCATTTTCTCCGGTATGTATGATCCATATCCCGCCTCATACGATCGCCATAAACTCATCTCGCGTCAGAAGTAGGCCTCCTTCTCACGGACGCCATGACCGTCAAGATGTTCCTTTCGCACACAAATACCCATGGTGTACACGTTAATCCTAGCCAGGTATTACTGCATCCGGCATAGGATCCGATATCGATTTTCTGATAAGTTGGGAGCGACCCAACAACTGATTCATCATTCATTTATTCATTCATGGATATGATACATACATAAAACATAAATATTTTGGGCAGGTAATTTCATCATCATTTCTCAATAAAGACTGTTCATTTCGAAGAAAGCATCATAAATAAAGCAGTTGCTATTTTGAGTATAGTAAAGCCCACCTGGACTGTCGATTTCTCAAAATACGATTCCTTACTACGTCGCTTGATCACGCCCACGCCCAACCTTTACGTAAAACCTATTTTAGTACGTCGGTCACGTTGAGATTTTCAAAGTTTAGAATAAACTTTGATAACTTACTCTAATATAATTTGAATTCCTTAACGAATTCAATACATCGCTCAATCACAGATTTTGAACTAAACATTCCTCGCACTTCGAGATATGTTCACTTATTTCATTTTAACCTTTAGGTTAAACATTTAACGATATCTACACGTTTTCGATAAAAATTTAAATTTTGAAATCTTTTCTCACAAATGAGATTTTCTTATATTAATAATCGTTTTACACGATTAGCAGATTTATCGAACGATTTCATACGTTGATTTCAAAAGTCAACATTTTGACTTTTCTTTATTAATCTCTTTTAATATCTCGTATTTTTAATATCTTATTTCCTTGTAAATCGATTCTCAATCGATTTCTTTTCATAAAGTCTTAATTTCGATTTTTCACGCAAATCGATAAACTTCATTAATATTTTCTTAAATATTAATTAACTTATTCCTTAAACATTATTTTTCATTTCTAACGTTATTTAATATAATCGTCATAAACATAGTATTCTATGTTTATAAAATTTTCTAAATTCTTAATATGTCTAAATTAATTTCTGACATATAATGTATTATTTTTCTCGATATTAAGGATTTAAAATCCTTAATATATATATTCAAGACTCACTACCTTAAGCTTAAAAATTCTAATCATCTCCCAAAATTCTTCTAAATTCATATAGTGTACTATATTATCATAGATTACTAATATGTATTAACATTACCCATAGAAAATTTGGACATCACCTATATTACTACTATAGGTCTCGAAAATTCTCCAAAATTATTAAACAAATTCCTAAAATTTAATTAAATTATTCAAGGCCCCAACATTAATCTATAACATAATTATAACATAAGGTCCAACATTTATAAATTCTACATCAATGTATTATTCCATGAAGCTCACGGTTCTTCACCAACTTATACCAAAAATTTTTATACAATCTCTAAAAAATTATACTATGCTAAAACATTATAATGTAACAATATAACATCATACTATTAATCAAAAACAACTTACAATTAATCATACCAAGCCATGTGACTCTCGATTTTTTTAAAAAAAAATGAACAATAATTTCCCAAAAATTCTAATAATTTCAGATATCCTCTAATCAATACCCTAAATCAAAATTATGCTATAATATCACAAGAATAAAATTTGTACATTAACTCATAAATTTTTCTTCATTTCGGTAATTTCCAAATTATTAGTAAATGATTTTTAAAAATTTCCAATTAATCACCATGTGTTCTACTACTAACATATATCATTAATCCAACCTTAAAACATACCCTAGAATTATCGATCATAATCAAACAATTAATGAAACATGCTTATCTTAAAAATAAATCATCAACATCAACTCCTAAGCATATGTAACATAATCACTAAGCATATAAACATGCTAGCATAATTTTTCACTAAATACACATGCTTGGAAAATAATTAACCAATGGATTATTAAAAGTTTAGGTATAATCGAAGCTCGCTCGATATCTAACCTCGTTAACGGCTTTGATTTTTGATGTCAAGGATTTAAATCAAGGTTTGGTGATTTAAAGAGATGAAAACTCAAACTTTCTCCAAGAAAAGCTCACGGTATTCTTTGGTTTGGGAGAGAGGAAGTGATGACTTGTTTTGATTTTTAACAAAGGCATAAGTAAGGGAATTGGAACACATAATTCCTATCACTCTCTCTCACTCTCGGCCACTACATCACAACACAAGTAAAACAATTTAATTCATGCTTTATGACTCACCATGATATTACATCACTTATAGAAAAGGTCTTACACCTAGTTAATGATCTTACACAAATTCTTTCTTCGATAAAACAATTCATTGCATTTGGGAGCTTAGCCGTCGGTTGCCTCTCTCAATTAACAAAGGAGAGCCTTTTAAAATATCTCAAACCATGTATCAAAAGTCTTGCACATTCCCATATGTACAAAGAGTTGTGTGAATTCATATTTTCTCAATTGGAAGAATAATACACGGCTCCTATCAATCCCGAAGCATACACTTGGTTGATCACTTAGTTTACTAGGTTAATGTGCAATTAATATCTTACTTGGTCAACACAATTTGAAGCTAAAGAAAATCATTCATATTAACTTATACATATATATGTTCACTAAGAATATGGAATTAATAGGCCAAAATTTGATTTTCATGCTATAAGTAATTATATATCATAATATATGTCTTAGATGATAAATTATATCATAGGAAAATTATTAGAATTATTTCATGTGTGAAAACCCCAATTTTTGAATTAGAGTTTTGAAAATTAGTACAACGCTCAATAATTAATCCTTAATGTTCTAGCATTGTTTTAATGCTAAATAATATTCTAATTACATATAATAATCATAGGAATTTAAATATTATAATTCCTTGATCATTGATCTCATTTTTCTGTTCATCTCTAAACGTTAACGTTTGAAACGTCTCCAAACGTTAATTATCGACTCATCTCAAAATGGTCGTAATAAAGTTGTAGTCACTTTATTAAATTATTCCATTAATAATGGAATTAAATTCTAAACTTCGCTGCTTAGAAAATTTCTCAAAATTTTAACTATCGATACTCAATCGACGTTAAAATTATACTGCCGAAACACATTATAAAGTTCTATTCCTTAATTCACAATCCTTTGTGAATATAAAATAGGAATTTATTACCTTGTAAATAATCGAAATCATTATTCGATATATTACTAATTCCATTATTTCGGCGAAACCCTAATTTACGAGTTTTTAATATCCTAATTAGGTATTTAAATCTTGGGTATTACAAAGAAACCTCTAACGAAGAGACTAGCCCGTGTCACTAATCACGTGATCGATGTACCATTTCCTAAACTTCTTGTTTTAGAATTATATCTACGCTCCACATAGATATAATGATCCAAATCATGGATAGAACCTTAGGTGATCCTAGGTTCAATTTTAAGTTCGAGCAACACCGAGACGGCCATATTTCTCAAATAGGTGAAGAGATCTTCATTTCTTGATTCGCTTATCCCGAATTGGGTTCTATCGTGTCCGCACATACTTGTGCGATATTAGAACACGAAGCACCTATATCGAACAAACTATTATAGGTAAAGAAAATGTTATAGGTATTCCGAGAAATCTTTCTCATACCTATCGTGCTTTCTTGGTTTTGTTCGATCGCTTTCGGTTTCAAGTATAGGCTTTGGTCTACGGTGTTCCCGCTCATTCAAGTGAACATCTATTTCATATTTCATCGTCCTTTCCATCGGGACATTATGTTCCCTTGCTATGGCCTTCTGTGCTTCATTCACCCTATACTTTCGGGTATCAAGACTGCTATGCTTTTACCAAAAGCATTTGTGGTTAGGTCTACATCAACCTATCCTTTGATATTGATATTTCGATAATTAAATCTTATCGTAGAGATCACATGTTCTATCACTATCATTCATTCCTAATCCAAAGATGAATGATTCAATTCTCTTTTCACTTTATCGATCTTAGGAATATATCTCTCATATATTCTTACTTTAAAATTTTTTCCAGAGAAATCCTTATTCCGCATTTAGTGCCTTCATTTGTAATATCCTTTAGATATACATCATTTGTTAACATTCTTTATTGATCCATCATGCAATTTCGATAGGATAAAATCCTCGTCCATCGAGACATATCATACTTTTGCTGACGTCCATTTCTCGACATTCAATGATTATTTCATTTCAATGTCGAGATACTTAATATCTCATTTTATTGATCGTCACAAAAGTATGGGGATAATCTTCCCAATTAGATTCACTTTAAGATCCTTCCATGTGAATCGTTTCATTTATTCTCTCGAAATATTTCCTTTTCTTAAACATGGTATCCGAAAGTAATACCACTTTCGCTATACTTTGTTCTTACATTTAGGATTAGAACCGCCGTCATTGTCATACGGCTTGGTAAGGTAGTACATTCAGACACCATAACTTAAATTCCAAGCATCTTATTACCATGTCTCGCTTTGGAGATATTTTCTCCATACCGATTTACATACTAGGGCTATCCTAGTCGCTCACACAATCTCAAGGATTATGATTCCTCAATCTCATTATCGCTATTTAACCAAGTTTCAATTATTTGAATAGATTATGCTCAAGCATAATCTCATTGATTGAGGTATAAGGCGAGAGATTTAATTTTCTCGAGATGTTATCATTTCTTTATATATATTCTTTGAAAAGAATATCTTGCATGCATCTTTATTCTTTTAAGCATGTCCAACCTACTAACGAGGGTTTAGGGACAAACAACTATCTTAAAGATAAGTTGTAATCTCTCTCGTTATGACATGGTGAGGGAAATTATATCCCACTGATATCATATACTTTTCTTTACTTTTACTCTTGCATTCAATGCTAAAGAGTATCTTATTCATAACTTTATTATCATAATGTACCATATGAAGGTATAACTTCACTATTATCAATCTTTGTAAAGCCCATCAGGGTCATCACATCCAAGTGTATCATAGGAAAATATCTCGCCTCATCGATATTTTCTTTACATCATAATTTCGATGTTTATCACTTTATCGGTGCGAAACTTTTAGGTGGTGAAATAAGTCAACCTATTTCATGCCCGATGTTTATCGCTTACAAATTCGCACTTAGGTGACAAGGTAAGTCAACATTCATCATACTTGATGGTTTCAAGAATCGAGGAGAAATTATCACGACTACTTACAAGAGGAAGTCTTGCCTCACAAATCAAATTAACATCTTTTAATGATCAATCGATATGCTCTTTGATGAATAATTGGGATCTAGGGTCCAAGACCGAATGACGACATCGAGATTTCTTTGGTCATATGGGCTGGCTGCACTGGCCACAATTATTTTCTCACCACACAAGGCTTGGTTTCAAAGGACACATTATAAGGTTTCAGTTGTAAATTTCTTTTCGTAAAAGTGAGAAACTCAAATGATTTCTCAATTGGGACTAGGTCATAGAGTTAAACTCAATGACGTAAATTGGGTAATGAATATAATTTGAAACCTTGTATACTCTTAATAGGTCATCAACAAAGGTTCTCGTACGCTACGGCTCTACTCAGACATCGAAATCTTATTTTCTTAGTAGCATTCTAAGATTCTTATCATACTAAAACATTCTCATTCTATAAAAATCATAGAACCAAATTCAACTGCTTTCGTAAATTCGGAGTAAGAATCAGAATATTCCAAAGAAACGAACATACGATTACGGTATTCTAAACCCGTAATTGTGGTTTTCACAGATATATTTTTTTTTTACGACATCGAATATTGTGATTTCGATACGATATCGTTATAACGAATTCTTTTCATAATTCACTAAGGATTGTGAATTAAAGGATTGAAATATTACGAAATGATTCGACAATATATTTTAACGCCAAACGCAGATCGAACGTCAAGATTTCATGAAATTTTCTCGAGCAAAGGAAGCTTGGAATTAATTTCCATCTTAATTCCTTTATTAAATGGAATATATTTATTTAGTAAGTATGAACTTATCACACCATTTTGAGATGAGTCGATTTTGAACGCTTTGAGACGTTAACGCCAACGCCAGAGACGCTTTGAAAATGAGTTTAATGCTCGTGAAATTATAATAATTAATTTCCTATTATTATTTTATATAATTACAGTATTAATAATTATTAAAATCAATATTTGAGTTATTAAACTCGATATTTTCAAATTAATTTTCAAAACCCTAATCTTATAAATTGTGGTTCGTCACATGAAATGATGCCATTAAATTATCATATGGTATCTAAACTATATAATATGATATATATGGATATTATTAAGCATTAAAATCAGTTTTGAACCATAGAAATCGATAATGCCTATTTATATAATTTCAAACCCTATTTTCAAATTAGGTTTTTATTGCATTTAAATGTGCTATAATTTTATCCTATGCTATTATTTAATATCTAAATCATATATTATGATATATATGATCGAAAATTACATGAGTATCAATAATAGGTGTAATTTATATTTTTAATCCTATTTTTCCAATTTTTGATCTGTAATTTCGATTATTACCTAAGTGATGATTTAATTATTTTTATGACTCAGATTATATATCTATGACCTATTATATGATTAATACAATGTATTATGTGTAATTAAAAATAAAATCAGCCCCTTAAACCTACCCCCATGCTACCGATTATCCTCCTTCACCCCATGCACAATGATTTCACTTTTAAATTGCCCAATACATGAAGAGCTCTCTTTAACACTCTTCAATCATCACATTACACTCCCAATATGCTGCAGATTTTATTCTTTTGTTGTAAAATCGAGAGAGAGAGAGTATAGTATAGAGTATTGCCTTCATTCATTCATTTCACCTCTCAAACATTACAAACACCAAAATACTCTCCATCTCTCCCATTTTCTCCTCGAAAACCGAGAGCCAACCCCTCCATTTTCGAAAGTTTTATCTTCTTCTTTCTTCATTTCTTCTCTCTCCACTTCCCAAGCTTGATATCTCCATTGTTCTTTGATTCTATACCATTCCTAAGGTAAAACACTGACTATAGTACCGATTTCTTCTCCATTTATTCAAGAAAAAAAATATATATCGTATGTGTGTTCGAAAGTTTTATGTATGTATATATATGTGTTTAAATGTTCTTGAGCATGAGCTATTGTTTATATATATGTTCTTGAGGATTTTATTTTGAAAATACATGTGAATATGTTTAGATGAACATAGGTTATTGTATATGAAATGTATGAACGATCTCGCTTATATATATGATTTTCAAACCATAGAATATATTTAAAAAAATTTTCAAAATAGTTAAAATGATATGGTAATGACCGAGCATGTTTGATATAATTTTTATGATGGATATATGTTCTATGATATGATTTAAGACTATGGTATGTTATTTAGAATTTTTGAAAACCCTAGCTTAAAATTTTGATATTACCGTGAGCTTTTTAAATATGTACATTGATGTATAATTTTATTTCAAGCATACAATGACATATTAATGCTTTAGAACCTCGATTATATGTTCTATGAATTGATTAGAATTTTGAAAACCAATTGCACATTTTCTCAAAATGCCGTGAACCATATAGTTGTATATGTTGGTGTATGATTTTATTTTGAACATGCAATGGTGTATTAATGCTTTAGTATATTGTTTATGTGTTGTAAGAATTTATCGAATTTTAGAAATCAAATACTAAATTAAATCAAATAAACCGTGAGCAATGAGTTCATGAAGGTGATGATTTAATTAGTTTTGATAAATATTATGATGTTATATTACTATACTATAGTGTATAAACATAGTATATAATTGTTGAATTTTGAAAATCAAATACCATTTTAATCAAAAAGCCGAGAGCTTGTAGCTCCATATGGTGATGATTCAAATGGTTTTGGTTGATGTTATGATGTTACAATGTTATAGTATAATGTTTAATCATGTTAGAATTTATTTGGAATTTTAGAAATTGTTTGTTAATTATTTGGTAATTATCTTGTAATTACCGTAAATATTGCTATATATTGTTAAATGAATGGTTATGATGAACTATAGGTTATATTTGTGATGTATATTGATGTTGGGATATTATACTATGTATATATCAATTTTGGGAATTTTGGATAATTATTCCTAATTAATGGAAATACCGTAGCTATATATATGTATATATATTAATAAATAGCAAACAATATCATATGGATTTTATAAATTCATATTCTGGACCATAGTGTATAATAATGCACTATATTAATTTAGAAAATTTTTCAAAAGTCATTTGATATTTTTAAATTAATTATCGAGATTTTCGATAATTAATAAGGATTTTTAAATCCTTTTAATTCAGTTTATTAATAAAATATATGTTTAATTAATATTCTGGACATAATTAAATTTTACAAAATTTTATAAACATAGATTGCTATGTTTGAGACAAACGTTCATTTTATAACGTTTTAAAATCGAAATTACGCGTTTTATTTATAAAAAGGTTTATTAAATGCGAAATTATTTATAAGTCCTCGATTTACGTGATAAATCGAGAATAGGACTTTACGCTTTCAAATCGATCAAATTCGATTTATAAAACGAAATAGTAAGAAGTTACTATTCGAAAGTCAAAATTGTCGACTTTGTCGACAGTTGTCGACTTCGCCGACTTTTTAAGTCAAACGACGCTTACACGATTGATGAATACGCCAAGACGCTGAAGATATACTAATTGAGTATGATACCTCATTAGTAAGAAAAGATTTCACAAATGAAACCATATATCGAAAAACGCATTTATACGCTGAAAGATCTCTATGAACCAGAACAATTCAATCAGATACGTGTTGAGACGTATCAATTCACTAAGGAATTCACCACATCGATATGAAATATCAAGTTTATCTTAGCTTTGAAAGTCTCGAGAGACTTGAGCGACGCACTAAAGCCTCGCCAGAAGCGTGGACGCAAACGCCGCGATCGGATTTCGACGCACGATCGAACCTAGACTCAATTTACAACAAACCATAGTCCAAAGTGGGCTTTATCTTCAAAATGTGGGCCTTTTCACCCCACTAAGATGTGACTTTATCGTTATTCCAAAATGAGTTTATTTACAACGATTTATTCTACAATCATAACAAATGTTTTACTACATTACCGCCAAAATATTCGCTTTGTGTATGGATCCTATCTGCTTGCCCGGTAGGGTCGTGGAGATGGTGGAACTTTATTACGACAAAGTTATGTCATTTGGGTCGCGCCCAACCTTTAAATGTCGGGTCCCGTGTCGGATGATAAATGCCCGCTAGGATTGGCGTGAAGGTTGGAACTATCGCTATGTTAACATATGCTCGTGAGAGCGATCGCAGGTCAGACGGATTACGGCCGGTCACGGCGTCAGACGGGAGGCCTCCTCTCGACGCTTAATTTTTAATATCATATGAATTGTTACTATGAGATACGGACCATACACACCAAGAAAATGCTCGCCGAGCTATGTTTACTTAACCGAATGATTTGGTAAGCACAAGGCATTTTTAACTAAAACCCTCGCGACTTACTCGATATTGGCAACAGAATTCAAATATTATCAAATGTTTTCGCATAAGTCCACCGAGTGCAATTTTTGTACTTAGCCCCGCATGTTTGTTTTAAATGTGCAGTTGAGCTCATGATGATGATGGGAATGTGTTGAGGAGTCCAAAGGTCCTCGACCGCTTTATTAGAATTTGTGGTTTTCACTCAATGCATATCATCATATATGTATTCACACACTTTCCGCTGCTACACTCTGAACTCCTTTATTTATGCTTTATGTTTATGAACTATCGAGGTCCATCGGACCATGGCCAAGATTTTTGGGGTCCGATGGCCTAAACCTTTTTAAACCGTTATGACATTATCTTATATTATGTTCAAGCATGCTAGTTTATTTTGTTATGCATCTCTATTTTAGCCATGTAACCCCTAAAATACTACTCCTAGTATTAGTCGCCTCCAACCGGTAGTCCGGAGCGGGTCGTGATGTATGGTATCGAGCACTTTTGCTCTTTGTAAACCCAAATCCTTTTATTCTAAGTCTAGATCGAGTCACCGACTTCTAGAAATCATCGACCTCTCAACACTCCATCACATCGAGCTCAACCGAAAAAGGTAACTACATTTCTTTCTCAAACTCATGAAATGGAAAATTTTACATGATGAGCAAGTTGGAAGAACTTTGAAAGGTTATGTTATTATAAAAATTTTGAAGTTGAGCAAGAAAATTTTTCCAAAATTTTGAATCGAACTAATGCAAGTGCTCAAGTATCGAGATGGAAGTGTATGGTAGTATCGAGTGAATGATCAACATGGAATGAATGAATCCATTTTTGATATGTATATGAGTTGATCATGATTGTCATTTTGAAATCGTATTTCCAAAATTTTCAAATAAGACTTTACTTTCCAACTTTCAAAATTTTGTTTATGATGAACGATATGTTATCACGAGACTAACTTAGACTCTAAGGAGCATGCTCACGATCGTGAAAGAACATAGAAGTATGAACTTTTTTCCTTATGAGAACAAAAGAACGATAGGAAGAATGAAAGTGACGATATCCTTGAGCGGACAACGAAAGACGAGCGAGAAGGATGAACGAGGACGACCTCAACCTTAAAGCTGAACGACGTCGACACTTCATCACCACTTCGACATGAGTGAGCATCAACACGAATCATGACATGGACGCCACTTACGGCTTCAGAATGTTCAGCCTCGACTTAAAGACCCGTATATGGTAGGCGACACGCCGACGCACGCCTCGATTTACATTTTTGACGATCGCGCAAATTTCCTGCACTGCGCAGTAAATTTGTTTTAGCTAGATCTCTCTCGTTAGGACTCCGATTTACGCATGGTTTTCACCTGCGCACCCCTAACGCACTGATCTTCATTTGTTATGAAGAACAGAATCCCTAATTCTGTCTCCAGAATACGATAGAGTCCGTTGAACTCTAGTTCGAGTGTTTGATATAAGACAAGGATCTCGTAGCATATATTAAGATGTTATCGCTTATATGTATACGCTTGGGTAAGACTAAGAAGGTAAGTTGTGGTATGTATTGTACATTATGATGTTGCCTACCTTATAGATTTGCTTGGCCCTAACCTAGTTGCTTCTCGTTATGCTATCTTTTCTGTTTTGAGATGACGATAGTTGACTTACGTTAGTTTTGATCGTGGCAGATGGAGGAGATGCGCTATATCGCTAGGAGGAGGGTAGGACCTCATGCCCCACCCGAGGAGCTGATGCGCACCTATAGGGAATGTTGGATGCGCCGGGAAGACTTAGGCGAAGTCATGCACTACCTTCGGTTGTGGAGGAACGCCCGAGCCTATGGCGCAACCGATTACGATGGCATCAAGAGACTCCTAGCTATACTCCCTTGTACATGGGATGGTTATGCCCGAGAGGTATCGGGAGACTACATTTATCGCATTCCCCGAGGCTATGATTTGATTGGGGATCCGCCTGTGTTCGTGAGTCATCCGACTTACGGTACAAGATTCACGAGCCGCACCTATGGGACCCTATCTCCTCCACGGAGTACACTGGCGTGACGAGTCGCCAGAGTGGCTATACCTTGAGGTTCCGAGACAAAGTTGATCCAAAGGATACCCCTGCATCGGATGGACGGAGGGTGATGTACGAGGTAGATAGGGCAAGACGCCCAGAGCCCCGGGAGAGCCCGCCTTGCCACCAGCAGCTTTTGACACCCAAGACGTCCGCCGCCACCGCCCCTACCACCTGCGTCCGATCCACCACCACCGGAAGACGAAGAGCCCTTCCGCTGGACAGCACGGATGAGAGTATCAGATGCCTTCAATGGCTATGACCGACCCGAGTATGCTACATCCGATCCGCCACAACTACGACTTGTACGGCGCGGATAACTTCGACCCCGCGCGACATACCGATGATGGAAGCACGTGCAGACCATCCAGGTACGACCGTGAGGACGATTCGATGGGGAAGACGACCAAGAGGAGGAAGACCCCGAGGAAGACGCGAGTAGGAAGGAACCCGTGAAGACGTTAGGCGACGCTTTAATTAGAATTGCTTTGTTATGACTAGCATGTGCTAGCTTTTCCTTTTATTTCAAAGACCATGGTTCTAGAACTCAAATTTTTTTTTAGGCCCGTAGGGCCCAAACCTCGCTATTTCTATTTTCTTGTGATTCTCGATGTTGACATCTCGCTGACAAACCCGGTTTATCTATCTATATATATATATTTGACCCAAATGGGGTTTTGGTGACAAATTGTCTATGTTAAGGATGAGTTGTTTTATTTTGATATCGCTTTGAGGAGAAGCTATGAAAACCTTATGTTGTTAAGTTGTAAGCGCTGAGTAATTAACGATGATATGTTTTATATAATGTAATGCCTCCGAGAAGAAACCTGTAACGAGAACCCCGAGGTCGAGGAAGACCTAGAGGAGGGTAGAATCCCGAGCAAGAGCAAGAGGATATTCCCAACCACCACCTCCACCTCAACCCGATCGCAGGATCAAGAGCTATTTCTAAGGCAAAACCTCCTGCTTTTAACGGAAAAGGAGCCTGTATAGTTCTAACAACGGGTTAGAGCCATTGAACGGATTTTTACCTTCTTAAGATGCACGGCACAGAAAGGTCGTCAGTGTTACTTTCCACCGACCGACCACCGACTCATCGGGAGGCCGAAGAAGACTTTACAATTAACAACTTGAGGAATTCTCGTGGAGGACTTCAAGAGGAGTCAGATGAGAAATACATCCCCAAGAGCTATAAGAGGAAGAAGGAGCAGAATTTTCCCGCTAAAGCAAGAAAGGATGTCTCGGATCGACTATGATCGCGTCATGAGATGTCGAGATATGCACCGAATCGTGGACACCGACTTGAAAATGTCGGAAAAGTTCGTGTCGTGGCTAAGAATGGAGATACGATGTCTCTTGCCACCATGGAGACCTATCTTACATCGAAGCTCTCGCACGAGCTTTAGATATCGAGGCGCCATGACCGAGAATAAGTCGGTGTCGCCTCGCATACACGCATTGGACAAAGGAAAAGGGAATTGGGAGCCCAACCGCGGAATAGCAACCGCTGGAACTATGGAGACGAAGTCACAAGCGCCCGTGGCAAGGAAACACGGCAGCAAGAAGGATGAGAGCGGAAGAGAGCAGCTTATGCTCCACCGCAAGGGACCGCAGAACAGCTGAGGGCACCTCAATGCCCTAGATGCCATAGAGCACACAAGGAGTGTGCACGGCAAACGTGGGTGAGCTGTTACAAGTGCGGGCAAACGGGCATTACGCCAACAATTGCCCAAAGGTCACGCTCGATATAAGGCCGAACCAACCGGCCATGCTCACCATTAAGGGCTATACAACCAACCCCACCGCCACAACAGCCCAACCCCAACCCCAAAGAACTCCAAAGGGCAACAACCCCAAGAGTGGTGCAAGAACCCCAATGGCAAGAACAAGAACAACAACCCTCAAGAATCGCAAGGGCGCCACCGCCTAACAACAACAGAGGCGGCAACCACCGCGACTAACGCCAAGAAGGCAAAGAAGAAAGCCAGCAAAGAACCGCCGAATCAACAAGGACCAATACTGTCTGTCACCTCAATTGCTCAGTTAGAGCCTACGCCTTGATAGAGGCAGAACTAACAAAACCAGGAAACTTCGGTGTATGGGAGTTCTACTCGACCCACCGTTATAGTATTGTTCGACACGGTGCTTCGTGATTCTTTTATTGCAAAATCATGCGAGAAATGCCGGGCCTTAGGTCCGAAAGGTCAAGCCGTGATATGAGAATCTCATCGCCTATAGGAGGGATTACGATCGTTACGCACTTTGCTCGAACCTAGAGTCGACATTAGATCACTTAAGGTTCGCTAACGATCTAAACATAATACCCATGGATGATGTAGACATAATCCTAGGAATGGATCGTTAGCTAAGAATCATTCCACGATTCTATGTAAGGAAAGGAAAATTTCGCTTCACTTTCCTCGACAAGAAGCTACGATTTCCACCGGATCAAGATGGGAAGAAGAATCCCGATCAGATCCGCACTACAAGCTAGGAGGATGATGAACCGTAAAGGATGCCATGCATTCCTTGTTTATTTGAACGAAGAGGATAAACCCAAGCGCGGTAGAAGACATCAAGTTGTCCAAGAATTTTCTGACGATTTCGAGAATCTACCAGATCGCCTCCCGATAGACAACTAGAGTTTACCATCGACTGGAGCCCTGATCAGCCCCAAAGGTCGAAGGCGCCCTATAGGATGGCCCCAAAAGAGTTAGAAGAACTGAAAATCCAAATCCAAGAGCTTTTGGATCTAGGATTCATTAGCCGAGTGTTTCACCTGGGAGCGCCTGCTTTGTTTGTTAAGAAAAGGATGGTTCTTTGAGGACGTGCATCGATTATAGAGAACTAAATAAGATGACACTAAAGAACAAATACCCTTTACCCGTAATTGATGACCGCTTGATCAATTGCGAGGAGCGGGTGTATTCTAAAATTGATCTTAAGTCGATACCATCACTGAAAATACGGTCCGAAGATGTACCTAAGATCGCATTCAACCGATATGGCCACTATGAGTTCATAGTTATGCCATTCGGATTAACCAATGCACCACCGTATTCATGGACCTTATGAATGTAGTATTTCATCCATTTTGGATAAATTTGTTTTGGTCTTCATAGATGATATCCTTATTTATTCAAAGAATGAAGAGGATCATAGGAATATCTAAGAACGGTTTTGCAAACCTCGAGAGATGAAAGACTCTTTGCTAAGTTTAGCAAATGTGAGTTTTGGTCAAGGAAGTTATGTTCCTTGGACACATCGTGTCTCATCAAGGTATAAAAGTAGATCCACCAAAGTAGAGGCCGCAGGCAAGAATGGAAATCACCAAAGACTCAAAGACGAGATTAGAAGTTTCAGATTAGCTGGTTACTATAGGAGATTCATCAAGGATTCTCCAAAATTGCAAGGCCAATAACCCGCCTACTTCGGAAGGGAATCAAGTTCAATTCGACCGATGAATGCGAGACGAAGTTTCCAAATACTCAAGGAAAATCGACAAGTGCACCAGCTTCTAGCAATCCCGTAAGTGGACAAAGGGTATGTAGTCTATACAGACGCATCTAAGACCGGACTGGTTGTTTTGATGCAAGAAGGAAAAGTGATAGCTTATGCATCCCGACAACTCGCACTCACGAACCGAACTACCCAACCCACGATTTGGAATTAGCAAATGTAGTTCATGCATCGAAAATTTGGAGACACCATCTCTATGGTGTGAGATGTGAGATCTTCACGGATCATAAAAGTTTCAAGTATTTCTTCAACAAAGAGATCTCGAATATGAGACAAAGAAGATGGCTTCAATTAGTAAAAGATTACGACCGTGGTATTAACTATCACCCGGCAAAGCGAATGTAGTAGCCGACGCTGAGTCGTAAGAGCCATACCAAGTTAGGATGTCTCTTTATACAAGAGGAAAACTCGTGAAGAGTTTGGTAGAATGAGGATTGAACCGTGGAACCACCGAGACAATTGTGAGTCAGATCGCTACCCTCACACCGGCATCCGACCTAAGAAAAGGATTGTCGAGAGACAAAGGATGGAGGAAAAGTTGGAAAAGATCCGAGAAAGACTAAGGTCTGAAGGATTCAAGAATTTCCAAGAGGCGCCGGATAACGCCTTATTATTTGAAGGAAGGATATGCGTCCCTGACGACGCAGAGCTTCAAAATGAAATCATGAGTGAGGCTCACGATACACCCTACACCGCCCACCCAGCAGTACTAAATGTACCAAGACCTGAAGGAAAAGTTTTGGTGGGAAGGCATGAAACGAGACATAGCTTCTTTTGTGGAACGTTGTCTTGTCTGCCAACAAGTGAAGGCACTACACCAACGTCCATACGGAAAGTTGCAACCATTGGAAATCCCTGAGTGGAAGTGGGACGATATAACCATGGATTTCGTTACAAGCTTACCCAAGTCGAGAAGAGGAAACACAGCCATATGGGTAATTGTGGATAGGCTTACCAAAAGTGCTCACTTTCTACCGATTCAGAGCACTTATGGGTCTGATAAGCTGGCCCAGCTGTACGTTAAGGAAATTGTACGACTACATGGAGTGCCAAAATCTATTACCTCTGATCGAGACTCCAAGTTCACATCCAGATTCTGGATTAGCTTGCAGAGAACTGGTACGAGATTAAATTTCAAGACAAAGATTCCACCCACAAACCGATGGACAATGGAAAGAACGATCCAAACGCTAGAAGATATGCTTAGAACCGTAATTTTGGATCGAGGTGCAAATGGGAAGATATTTTACCTCTTATCGAATTTGCTTACAACAATGCCTATCAAGCGACGATCGGCATGGCCCCACACGAGGCCTCAGATGGCAAGAAGTGTAGATCACCACTTTATCGGGATGAAGTCGTGAGAGAAAAGTCATAGGGCTCGATGCAAAGGAACGAAATGATCGAGATCGCTCGACGATTAGGCGAGGATAAAAGAGGCTCAGATGACATGTAAATCTTACCGATACGCTGAGATCCGAGCTACGCTTGAGGATGGAGACAAAGTATTTCTTAAGGTCTCCATCGAAAGGGATTGTCGTTTGGCCCCGAAGGGAAGCTTAGACCCCGCTTTATAGACCTTATGAGATCCTAGAGAGGATAGGTCCAAGAGCTTATAGGTTGGCTCTTCCGCCAAACCTAGGGAATGTCCATAATGTTTTTCACGCCTCGCAATTACGAAAATACGCTCACGACCCAAAGCATGTGATTCATCAAGACGACGTGATCCCGAGTTTACATGAGCTATAAGGAAGAACCCGCAGCCATACTTGACCACAAAGTTCAAAGAACTACGAGCAAGTCGATTCCGTTAGTCAAAGTGTCATGGAGACACCACTTGACAAGAAGAAGCCACGGGAGCTTGAAGAAGTCGATGAGAGAAAAATACCCGATTTATTTTTCTAGAGGTATACAAATTTCGGACTAAATTTTTCGTAAGGGGTGGAATGTAATATTCCAAAGAAACGAACATACGATTTAGATTCTAAACCCGTAATTGTGGTTTCACAGATATTATTTTTTTTTTTTACGACATCGAATATTGTGATTTCGATACGATATCGTTATAACGAATTCCTTTTCATAATTCACTAAGGATTGTGAATTAAAGGATTGAAATATTATGAAATGATACGACAATATATTTTAACGTCAAACGCAGATCGAACGTCAAGATTTCATGAAATTTTCTCGAGCAAAGGAAGCTTGGAATTAATTTCCATCTTAATTCCTTTATTAAATGGAATATATTTATTTAGTAAGTATGAACTTATCGCACCATTTTGAGATGAGTCGATTTTGAACGCTTTGAGACGTTAACGCCAACGCCTGAGACGCTTTGAAAAAATGAGTTTAATGCTCGTGAAATTATAATAATTAATTTCCTATTATTATTTTATATAATTACAGTATTAATAATTATTAAAATCAATATTTGAGTTATTAAACTCGATATTTTCGAAATTAATTTTCAAAACCCTAAACTTATAAATTGTGGTTCGTCACATGAAATGATGCCATTAAATTATCATATGGTATCTAAACTATATAATATGATATATATGGATATTATTAAGCATTAAAATCAGTTTTTGAACCATAGAAATCGATAATGCCTATTTATATAATTTCAAACCCTATTTTCAAATTAGGTTTTTATTGTATTTAAATGTGCTATAATTTTATCCTATGCTATTATTTAATATCTAAATCATATATTATGATATATATGATCGAAAATTACATGAGTATCAATAATAGGGGTAATTTATATTTTTAATCCTATTTTTCCAATTTTTGGATCGGTAATTTCGATTATTACCTAAGTGATGATTTAATTATTTTTATGACTTGTATTATATATCTATGACCTATTATATGATTAATACAATGTATTATGTGTAAATAAAAAAATAAAATCAGCCCCTAAATCCTACACCCATGCGCCGATTTCCACCTTCCCCATGCACAATGATTTCCACTTTTGAAATTGCCCAATACATGAATAACTCTTTTAACACTCTTCAATCATCACTCTTACACTCCCAAAAATATGCTGCAGATTTTCCTCCTTTTGTTGTAAAATCGAGAGAGAGAAGAGAGAGATAGTATAGAGAGTATTCCCTTCATTCATTCATTTACTTCTCCCAACATTACAAACACCAAAAACACTCTCCATCTCTCCCATTTCTCCTCCGAAAACCGAGAGCAACCCTCTCCATTTTCGATTTTTTATCTTCTTCTTCTTCTTCTTCTCTTCACTTCCCAAGCTTGATACCTCCATTGTTCTTGTGATATTATACCATTCCTAAGGTAAATACATGAACTATAGTACCGATTTCTTCTCCATTTATTCAAAAAAATCGAAAACTATTTTGATATATATGTATGTGTGTTTCAAAGTTTTATATATGTATATATATGTGTTTAAATGTTCTTGAGCATGAGCTATTGTTTATATATATGTTCTTGAGGATTTTATTTTGAAAATACATGTGAATATGTTTAGATGAACATAGGTTATTGTATATGAAATGTATGAATGGATCTCGCTTATATATATGATTTTCAAACCATAGAATATATTTATAAAAATTTTCAAAATAGTTAAAATGATATGGTAATGACCGAATGTTTTAATATAATTTTTATGATGGATATATGTTCTATGATATGATTTAGAACCCATGGTATGTTATTTAGAATTTTGGAAAACCCTAGCTTAAAATTTTGATATTACCGTGAGCTTTTTAAATATGTACATTGGTGTATAATTTTATTTCAAGCATACAACGACATATTAATGCTTTAGAACCTCGATTATATGTTCTATGAATTGATTAGAATTTTGAAAACCAATTGCACATTTTCTCAAAATGCCGTGAACCATATAGTTGTATATGTTGGTGTATGATTTTATTTTGAACATGCAATGGTGTATTAATGCTTTAGTATATTGTTTATGTGTTGTATGAATTTATTCGAATTTTTAGAAATCATTTACCTAATTAAATCAAATAAACCGTGAGCAATGAGCTCATAAGGTGATGATTTAATTAGTTTTGATAAATATTATGATGTTATATTACTATACTATAGTGTATAAACATAGTATATAATTGTTGAATTTTGAAAATCAAATACCATTTTTAATCAAAAAGTTCGAGAGCTTGTAGCTCCATATGGTGATGATTCAAATGGTTTTGGTTGATGTTATGATGTTACAATGTTATAGTATAATGTTTAATCATGTTAGAATTTATTTGGAATTTTTAGAAATTGTTTGCTAATTATTTGGTAATTATCTTGTAATTACCGTAAATATTGCTATATATTGTTAAATGAATGGTTATGATGAACTATAGGTTATATTTGTGATGTATATTGATGTTGGGATATTATACTATGTATATATCAATTTTGGGAATTTTTGGATAATTATTCCCTAATTAATGGAAATACCGTAGCTATATATATGTATATATATTAATAAATAGCAAACAATATCATATGGATTTTATAAATTCATATTCTGGACCATAGTGTATAATAATGCACTATATTAATTTAGAAAATTTTTCAAAAGTCATTTGATATTTTTAAATTAATTATCGAGATTTTCGATAATTAATAAGGATTTTTAAATCCTTTTTAATTCAGTTTATTAATAAAATATATGTTTAATTAATATTCTGGACATAATTAAATTTTACAAAATTTTATAAACATAGATTGCTATGTTTGAGACAAACGTTCATTTTATAACGTTTTAAAATCGAAATTACGCGTTTTATTTATAAAAAGGTTTATTAAATGCAAAATTATTTATAAGTCCTTGATTTACGTGATAAATCGAGAATAGGACTTTACGCTTTCAAATCGATCAAATTCGATTTATAAAACGAAATAGTAAGAAGTTACTATTGAAAGTCAAAATTGTCGACTTTGTCGACAGTTGTCGACTTCGCCGACTTTTTAAGTCAAACGACGCTTACACGATTGATGAATACGCCAAGACGCTGAAGATATACTAATTGAGTATGATAATCATTAGTAAGAAAAGATTTCACAAATGAAACCATATATCGAAAAACGCATTTATACGCTGAAAGATCTCGGCGAACCAGAACAATTCAATCAGATACGTGTTGAGACGATCAATTCACTATGAATTCACCACATCGATATGAAATATCAAGTTTATCTTAGCTTTGAAAGTCTCGAGAGACTTGAGCGACGCACTAAAGCCTCGCCAGAAGCGTGGACGCAAACGCGCGATCGGATTTCGACGCACGATCGAACCTAGACTCAATTTACAACAAACCATAGTCCTTTAAAGTGGGCTTTATCTTCAAAATGTGGGCCTTTTCAAACAAGATGTGACTTTATCGTTATTCCAAAATGAGTTTATTTACGATTTATTCTACAATTGTTAACAAATGTTTTACTACATTACCGCCAAAATATTCTGCTTTGTGTATGGATCCTATCTGCTTTGCCCGGTAGGGGTGTGGAGATGGTTGGAACTTTATTACGACAAAGTTATGTCATTTGGGTCGCGCCCAACCTTTTAAATGTCGGGTCCCGTGTCGGATGATAAATGCCCGCTAGGATCGCGTGAAGGTTGGAACTATCGCTATGTTAACATATGCTCGTGAGAGCGATCGCAGGTCAGACGGATTACGGCCGGTCACACGCGTCAGACGGGAGGCCTCCTCTCGACGCTTAACTTTTAAATATCATATGAATTGTTACTATGAGATACGGACCATACACACCAAGAAAATGCTCGGCCGAGCTATGTTTATTTAACCGAATGATTTGGTAAGACAAGGCATTTTTAACTAAAACCCTCGCGACTTACTCGATATTGGCAACAGAATTCAAATATTATCAAATGTTTTCGCATAAGTCCACCGAGTGCAATTTCTTGTACTTAGCCCCGCATGTTTGTTTTAAATGTGCAGTCGAGCTCGATGATGATGATGGGAATGTGTTGAGGAGTCCAAAGGTCCTCGACCGCTTTATTAGAATTTGTGGTTTTCACTCAATGCATATCATCATATATGTATTCACACACTTTCCGCCGCTACACTCAACTCCTTTATTTATGCTTTATGTTTATGAACTATTGAGGTCCATCGACCATGGCCAAGATTTTGGGGTCCCATGGCCTAAACCTTTTAAACCATTATGACATTATCTTATATTATGTTCAAGCATGCTAGTTTATTTTGTTATGCATCTCTATTTTAGCCATGTAACCCCTAAAATACTACTCCTAGATTAGTCGCCTCCATCCGGTAGTCCGGAGTGGGGTCGTCATAACATAGTTATTGAATGCATGTATTACTTGAATTTTGCAATTTCAACATTTCATTCTTCGCACATTTTGCCCATTATCAATCATAAGCATTCATTTCTAACTTGATCACTTTGCATAACTTTCATTCTCAACATTATTCGTAACTTCCATTTCATATCATTCATCTTTCACATCTTTCATTCCTTTTGAAAAAAATCATCTCGATTCTTTTGCTCTTTCAACTTTTCATTTCAAAATTTTGAAAAGGAATCATTTACCTCATTTCGGTTGAGCTTGATGTGATGGAGTGTTGAGCATTGTCAGCTGATCTTTAGAAGTCTAGTGACTCAATCTAGACTTAACCTCAAAAGAGATTTTGGGTTCAAAGAGCGAACTTCTCTGATACCACTCTGTAACAGCCCCTAAATCCTAAGTACGATTTAGCAGGGATTATTACTCTAAACAGGGATGAATAAACAATGAGACCATTTAACATTAAACTGTGATACATATATCAAGTATGTTTTTGGACCTTACTACATAACTTATGTTCTTGCAATGAAAACATGTGATATGTACATATGACGATGTACTATCAAGGTATAACTTTCACGACAACCTTCCTATTGCTCAACACCGCCCATCGCATCACTGTACTCAATCGCACATTTAAAAACAAATATGCGGTGAGTACAAATAATGCACTCGGTGGACTTATGCCAAAATATTTTATCATCTTTTAATTACTACGCCCCATCATGTTAAGACACAAGGGTTTTGATTAAAAAGGCCTCGAGCTTACTAAACTTTTTCATCATTTTCATAAACATTAAATGCAGTAGACATTTTCCTTGTATGTATGATCCATATCCCTTTATTTCATCATAACATTAACATTTACGCCGTAGAAGGAGGCCTCCCTCTACGTCGCTGTGACCGGCCGTGAATTGTCCTTACAGCACACAGTCACCATTAGGTGTACACGTTAATCCTAGCCAGGTATAAGCCTTCCGGCATAGGATCCGATATCGATTTCATTCATAAGTTGGGAGCTACCCAACAACATTCACAACATTTCATGGATAGGATACATACATAAAACTAAACATTTTGGGCATGTAATTTCATAAACATTTCATCAACATTTCTCAAAAGAGACCATCATAAATAGATACTTTTCACTTCGAAGAAAGCATCGTAAATAAAGCATTTTATCCTTGAGGATAAGAAAAGAAGCCCACCTGGTACGTAAGCTTTCTTAATTCGTTTTCCTTCTACGCCAACGATCGCATCCGCGTCTCACCTTTACCTAAAAGCGATTTCAAGTATGTACATCACGTTTTTGAGATTTTCAAAGTTTAAAATAAACTTTGATAACTTATACTAATATAATTTGAATTCTTAACGAATTCAATACGTGAAATCAATCTCGTATCTTAACTAAACATTTCTCGTACTTCGATAGAGACGAGATATGTTCAACTATTTCATTTTAACCTTTTAGGTTAAACGTTCAACGTATTCTAACGTTTTTCGATATAAAGATTTCAATTATGAAATCTTTTCTCACCAACGAGATTTCCTTATATAACTAATACGTTTTTCACGTATTAGCGTATTTATCGAACGTATTTCATACGTTAATTTCAAAAGTCAACAATTTTGACTTTTCTTTATGAATTCTTTAATAATTCATTTATTTAATATCTAATTTCCATATAAATCGACTTTCAATTGATTTCTTTTCATAAAGCCTTAATTCTTGATTTTTCCACGCAAATCGATAAACTTTATTAATATTTTTCTTAAATATTAATCAACTTATTCATTTAACATTATTTTTCATTTCTAACGTTATTTAATATAACGTTTCGACATAAACATAGTATTCTATGTTTATAAAATTCCATAAATTCTTAATATGTCTAAAATAATTTCTAGACATATAATGTATTATTTTTCTTGATATTAAGGAATTAAAATCCTTAATATATATATATATATGTAAGCTTACGGTTTTCAAACTTTAATTTTCATTCTTCTTCCAAAAATTCTTCTAAAATCATATAGTGTACTATTTCATCATAGTATCACTAATATGTATTAACATTAGCTATAGGAAAATTGGGCATCACCCTTCCTATACTTATAGGTCACGGCTCCTACACAAAAATATACCAAGCATTTTTCTAAAATTCTAATAAAATTCCACAATACCTAATCATTATCATGTAACACTAATACATCATGATATCTAACAAAATTAATTCACATATCAATGTATCAACATTGTAGCTCTCAATTTTCTTTAATACATGATCATATACTTTCCAAAATTCTATTAAATTCACATATCATTAAATCAATGCCCTAGATCAACAATATGTTATAACATCACTTAAATAAAATTTGTACATCAACTTACAATTCCTTAACATTTTCGGTTGATATATATATTTACCATAGGATTTCCATAAGTTCCAAACAATTTACTATGAGCTCTATAATCATCATAGATCATTAATTTACCAACAAATGAATACAAAGAAGCTTTCGGTCATTCCTATTAAATTCAAATCATGCTTAACTTTTAATTAATTCATCAACATGAAACATATACTTCATGCTTACATAAATAATGAACAACTAGACATGATCACATAATTATTTCTATTCTTCTCATTAAGAACATAAGTATGTATATTAAAATCTAACGGTTATAATTCAAAATTTTAACGAATAATTGAAGCTTGTTCGATTCCTAACCTCTTTATCGGCTTTTATTTTTGATGAGGAGGATTTAAATCAAAGATTTTGGTGAATAAATTGAAGAACCTCAAGAACTTCTTTCTTTGGAAGCTCACGGCACTTTTGGTTTGGGAATGAGAAGTTGTGATGTTTTGTTTTATCAAATTGTATAAGTACTAAAATGAAATAACTAAAGACTACACACTAATACACAATTCTCTCCACTCTCTCGGTCATTCCACACAACCAAAGCAAGAACCTTTATTTACTTTATGACTCACTCTTACACAAAGTAAATGCTATTAACTCATCATATAAAGGAAGCAAAATCCTTGGCTTTAGAAGTTCACGGCTACACCCTTGCACAAAGGAGGATTTTTAATAATCTTTCCTTTTTCTTTTCTTTGGTCAAAAATGTCATGCTACACCATTTATTTAAAGCAAGACTAAATTAATGTCTCACTCAAGGCTATGACATCACTTACACACCAAATAATCAAAGTAAATACACCTCTCATCACATTGAACAAAACAAAATAAGATCCTCACTTTTAATCCATGCTTGCGTCGGCTCTCTCAGCAAAAAGGGAGAAGTTATGTTGATTTTCTTTGTTTTATACTATTATGTAAATACCCTACACATTGCCAAATGCAAGCATTTAATCAACAAGAGTTTAAAACTTCCTACCTCATTTGTCAAAGTAGACGGCTACTTACAAATCATCACACAATCCAACTTGATTCCACAATTAATTTACTTGGTTATTGAGCTTAAAAATATCCCACTTGATTCATAACATGTTGGAAGACAATAAAAATTCAAATCATGCAACACATTGTTACAAGCTCACGGCAGTTTTCATGTCCTAAGTGCTAAGCATTTGATTTCTTACTATTTATAGATATATAACATAATATATGTCTTAGATGATAAATTATATCATAGGAAAAATTATTGGTATCATTTCATATGAGAAAACCCTAATTTTCGAATTAGGGTTTTCGAAAATTCTAAACTTGTCCAATAATTAATCCTTAATGTTCTAGCCTTATCTTAATGCTAAATAATACTCTAATTACATATAATAATCATAGGAATTTAAATACTATAATTCCTTGATCATTAAACTCATTTTTCTATTAATCTCTAAACGTTAACATTTGAAACGTCTCAAAACGTTAATTATCGACCTATCTCAAAAAGGTCTTAATAAAGTCGTAATCACTTTATTAAATCATTCCATCAATAATGGAATTTAATTCTAAGCTTCATCACTTAGAAAATTTTTTAAATTTTAACTATCGATATTCAATCGACGTTAAAATACTCTTAGAAACACTTTATAAAATTCTATTCCTTAATCCACAATCCTTAGTGAATATAAAATAGAATTCATTATATCATAATTAATCGAAATCATTTTTCGATAATTTGCCAATTCAATTATTTCGGCGAAACCCTAATTTACGAATTTTAAATATCGTAATTAGGCATTTAATTCTTCGGGTATACAACTTTGACTAGTGGAATCGATTTATTTCGCAATTGCTGAACCTTGTGGTCTAGAATAGCCGTAGGTTCTTCATCATAGCTCATATCTGGATTGAGGATCACGTCGTCTTGATGGATCACATGCTTCGGATCGTACACATATTTTCTGAGTTGTGATACATGAAAGACGTTGTGTACGTTTCCCAGACTTGGCGGAAGAGCCAACCTATAGGCGACTGGGCCTATTCTTTCTAGGATTTCATAAGGTCCAATAAAACGGGGTCTTAACTTTCCCTTTACTCCAAACCTTATAATCCCTTTAGATGGAGAAACCTTCAAAAGGACTTTATCTCCATTTTCAAAATGTAGCTCAGACCTTCGCGTATCAGCGTAAGATTTTTGTCTATCTTGAGCTTCTTTTATTCTTTGCCTAATTTGGCGAACGATCTCAATCATTTCGCTTATAGCGTCAGGCCCTAAGATTCTTCTCTCACCCACTTCATCCCAGTAAAGCGGTGATCGGCATTTTCTTCCATATAAGGCTTCATACGGGGCCATATCGATCGTCGCTTGATAACTATTATTGTAGGCAAATTCGATGAGAGGTAAAACCTCTTCCCATTTTGCACCTCGATCCAACACTACAGTTCTCAACATGTCTTCGAGTGTTTGGATCGTCCTTTCTGATTGTCCATCGGTTTGAGGGTGAAAAGTTGTGCTGAAATTTAACTTCGTGCCCAATTCTTTTTGCAAGCTAGTCCAGAATCTTGAAGTAAATTTTGAATCTCTATTAGATGTGATAGTTTTCGGTACTCCGTGTAGGCGTACAATTTCTTTTACGTACAGCTGGGCTAGCTTATCAGACCCATGGGTAATCTGAATTGGTAGAAAATGTGCACATTTGGTGAGTCTGTCCACTACTACCCATATAGCAGTGTTCCCTCTCTTAGACTTTGGTAAACCCGTAACAGAATCCATAACTATATCTTCCCATTTCCACTCGGGTATTGCCAAAGGCTGTAGCTTTCCGTAAGGACGTTGGTGTAATGCTTTTACTTGTCGACAAGCAAGGCGGTACTCTACAAAAGAGGCTATGTCTCTTTTCATACCTTCCCACCAGAACTTTTTCTTCAAATCTTGGTACATTTTATCTTGCTGGATGGGCTGTCTAAGGTGTGTCATGAGCTTCACTCATGATTTCATTCGAAGATTGTTGTTGTGCAGGATACACAATCTTCCTTCAAATAATAAAGCATTGTCAGGTGCTTGAAAATTTTTGATCCTTCCGTCCTTACTTTGGCTCTTGCTTTTCCAACTTTTCTCCATTCTTTGTCCTTCAAGGATTCTTTTCCTTAAATCGACGCCAAAGTGAGTGTAGCAATATAACTCGTGATCGTCTCTCGGTTGTTCAATCAATTCAATCTTCATCCTTTCAAACTCTTCAATGAGTTTTTCTTCATTTG
Organism: Salvia rosmarinus; assembly: GCA_036937905.1. Classification (NCBI taxonomy): domain Eukaryota; kingdom Viridiplantae; phylum Streptophyta; class Magnoliopsida; order Lamiales; family Lamiaceae; genus Salvia; species Salvia rosmarinus. The sequence goes on from JAODLM010000085.1 coordinate 84,367, forward strand.
TGATGAGACATCCCAATTTGTTTTGACTCTCACGACTCGAGGCATCGGCTACAACGTTTGCCTTGCCGGGTGATAGTTTATACCACGATCGTAGTCTTTACCAATTCGAGCCATCTTCTTTGTCTCATGTTTAGATCTCTGCTCGAAAAAGTATTTCAAACTTTTGTGATCGGTAAAGATTTCACACCTTACTCGTAGAGATTATGTCTCCATATCTTTAGGGCATGTACTCTTCGCCGCTAGTTCCGCATCATGTGTTGGGTAATTCAATTCGCATGCGGTCTCGGTTGTCGAGATGCATAGGCTATCACTTTTCCATTTTGCATTAACACACAACCTAATCCATTTTGGAAGCATCAGATAGACCACGTATTCTTGATGCATCGGGCGCTATACGAGGCGAGTTAACTTTTCCTCGAGCGTGCTGAAATTCGCCTCACACTCATCATCCATGTGAATTTAATCCTTTACGGCGGTTGGGTTATTGGCCTTGCTATCTTTGAGAATCCTTCAATGAATCTCCGATAGTAACTCGCCAATCCCAAGAAACTTCTAATTTCATTTTGTGTCTTTGGCGATTTCCATTCTTGGACCGCTTCTACTTTGGCGGATCAACTTTAATTCCTTGGTACGACACAATGTGTCCAAGGAACATTACTTCCTTTAGCCAAAATTCACATTTGCTAAACTTAGCAAAAGTTGTTCATCTCTCAAAGTTTGCAAAGACCTTGTCCCGAGGTGTTCCTTGTGTTCGCCTTCATTTTTCGAATAGATGAGAATGTCGTCTATGAAGACTAGGACAAATTTATCCGGTATGGATGAAACACCTATTCATGAGATCCATGAATACCGCAGCGCATTGGTTAGTCCAAACAAGACAACTATAAACTCATAGTGCCGTGATCTAGTTCGGAATGTCGTCTTGGATATATCCTCGGGTCGTACCTTGAGCTGATGGTATCCCGATTTAAGATCAATCTTTGAAAATACGCTTGCTCCTCGCAGCTGGTCGAACAAATCATCAATCCTTGGAAGCGGATATTTGTTCTTAAGCGTTAACTTATTTAGTTCCCGATAATCGATACACATCCTTAAGGAACCATCTTTCTTTTTGACGAATAAGACTGGCGCTCCCCACGGTGAGACGCTAGGTCTGATAAAACCTAGGTCTAACAGCTCTTGGATTTGAATTTTCAACTCTTCCAGTTCTTTCGGAGCCATTCGGTACGGTGCCTTTGACACTGGAGCCGATCCGGGTTCCAAGTCAATGGTAAACTCCAGTTGTCTATCAGGAGGCAATCCTGGTAGATTTTCAGGAAAAACATCTGAAAATTCTCGTACAATCTCTTCATCTTCAACTTTCATCGTTGTTCGATCTTCTCCATTCAAATAAACAAGAAATGCATGGCATCCTTTCTTGTTTATCATACTTCTAGCCTTCAGCGCGGATATAATCGGAATTTTCTTTCCCATACTGATTCCGTAAAAGCTTGTAGCTTCTTGCCCAGGAAAATGGAATGAAATTCTCCTTTCTTTACACAGGATCGTAGCATGATTTTCTGCTAACCAATCCATTCCCAAAATTATATCTACATCACCCATGGGTATTATGTTCAAGTTATTCGTCAGAACCTTAAGTGATCCTACGTTCAACTCTAGGTTCGAGCAAATGTGAGTAACAGTCATAATCCCTCCTATAGGTGAAGAGATGTTCATATCCTGGTTTGCTTTCTCAGATCTAAGTTCCAATAGATCTACACATGTTCTTGCTATGAAAGAATGTGATGCACCCGTATCGAACAAAAGTATAACAGTGCGTTGAAAAGTGTTCCCATACCGCGGGTTTCTGGTTTTGTTCATTGCCTCCGGTGCGAGCATATGCTCGCTTGAGGCGGTGAGGTGACGGGCGCTTGTCTCTGCTGATTCTGCTGTGGCTGCTGCTGTTGGCGTCCATTGCGATTACGCCGCTGCGGTGGTTGTCGTTCTTGTTTCCGCCGAGGTTGTTGCCCTGTTGTTGTGGTGGTTGTTGCTACGGTGGAAATATACGAGGGTTGGGCATTGCCGGGCTGATTCGGCCTTCCCACTGTCCCCGTGCGTATCCGGGCAACTATTTGCGTAATGCCCCTTCATTCCACACCTAAAGCAATTTACCAAATGGCAAACTCCTTTGTGAAACTTCTGGCACTTTGGGCAAGGAGTTGTCCTCGCCTGCTCTTGTGGTCCTCCCATCGGGGTAAAGGCGGTTTCTTCCATCCTCGCCTTGCGGCGCCACGTTTCCCTTCCAAGGCCGCTTGTTATTGGTATTCTCAAAACTTCCCGGTTGTTATTTCCAAAATTTCCTTCCCATTTCTCTTCCCTTTGTCCCTATGTTCGATGTACGTATGCGGATTGACTTCTCTTACGGCATGGTCGCTCGATGTCCAAAGCTCGTCCGAGAGCTTTTGTAAGTCGATTTCCATGATGGCTAGAGACATTCTTATCTCGACCTCAATCCAGATCTAAATTTTTACGCCATCTTCAACTCCGTATTCACCGATCGGGGCATATCGGGACATATCGCAGAAAGTGCGATCATAATCATTACGGACATCTTTTCTGTTTGATTATAAAATTCTTGTTCCTTCCTTTTCCGATAACTTTTGGAACGTATTTCTCATCTGATTCCTCTTTAAATTCTTCCCAAGTGAACTCATTCATCGATCCTGCGGTAAAATCTTTCGTCGGGCTTCCCACCAAAAGTCGGCAGTCTGTCGGTTGAAAAGTGTCTGAGACAGCCGTTCGGCCGTGCATCGAAGAAAATCAAATATCCTTTCCATAGCCCTTATCCATTGCTCGGCATTATCTGGGCTTTCTTTCCCATCAAAAGAAGGTGGGTTTTGCCTAAGAAATAATTCCTCGATCCTACGATCGGGTGGAGGTGGTGGTGGTTGTGGTATATTAGTAGGTTCTGGTACAGGAATTCTTCCTCTGCCTCTACCTCTTCCCCTCCCCCTACCTCTTTGAGCAGGATCTCTTCTTGGCGGCATTCTGTTGTTTAAACACAACATAAATATTGAAAATCATTTTCACAAATAACATATATAATATCAGCATACAATTCTTTTGTAAAGCAGCTTTAAACCAAGCCATTCATCTTTATCACAATAATCATTTTTGCCGCAAAAGCCCACTTCGGGGTTATCATATATATACATCAGAAAATTTGTGCCTCGAAGAGGACTATTCTGTACAAACAGTTAATACAAAAGGGATAATGTACAATAGATGGCATTTCAAAAGCTTAACCCGTATTGAACAACATATGGGATTACAAGATAATACAAAGTACAAACGTTCACTTCCCTTTTCAAAACACAAAGCAACCTACACACATACTAGACTATATACATACGGACTAAAACCTAGCTAAACAGGTCAACAGGTTCATCACTCATCATCATACTGATCCTCCTCAGGATCTTCCTCATCGTCTGAATCATCATCGGAGTCGTCGTCATCCGAATCCTCACGGCGGCGTACTCTGGATGATCCCGCGCCATCATCCCCAACCATAGGAATGTCGCGGATCGGTTGAGGTCATCACGGCATCGATACTCTCATCACGGCCGTCAGCCGATGCAGCTCATTTGGCGGTGCGGTATTTGTCATAAGCGGCAAGATCGGGAGGCGGCGTGTATGGGGTGTCCAACCGACAAAGGAAACACTGGCATCCCCAAAGCTCGGGTCGAGACGCCTCTACCTGCAAGCTCGCCTCGCCCTCCAGAATCTGGGTACCACAGGGTCCACTCGACGAGGTACCTCCAAGTAAAGCCACTCGGGTGACTCGTCACGCCATGTGTATTCCTCGATGGGAGATAGGGGCCTCGGTGCTACCCGTGAGATATCAAGACGTCGTCAAATGGCTTACAAATCTCGGTAGTTCCGCTTATCGGATCATAGTCACCACCAAGACGGTAGATATAATCTCCGACACTTCCCGTGCGTAATCTTCCCAATCTACCGGTAATCATGTCAGAAGGCGCTTCATGCCATCGAAATCAGTCACCCCATACTCATGCGCCTCCTTCCAATGACGAAGGTAGTGCATGAGAAACTCTCCGAGATCATCTCCCCAACATATCTGGTAACCACGGTACCTATGAATAATCTCCTCTGGGGTGGCCCCTCGGTCCTAGCCTCCGTCTAGTGGTGTGTCGAGTCCTTGCCATCTGTCACAGACAATGATCAAAAGTCAAACTAAATAAAGATATCCGATACACAGATAAAATAATCTTAACGCGTCTACTAAGCAAAAGGATAAACTGGACAGGACTATATAGCAGATAAACAATCCAAACACCTCTGATAAACAGATAAATGTTATACGGAAATTGTTCTCATATACAACGCACATCGTAGCTTTCCTACCATACTAGGAAACTTGCTATCTAGCAGCGTAAAAAAAAATCTTATCACATAACTAAATTCTAGTTCTATAAAACTATGAGCTAGCTTCTGCTGGCTCTCGTGATTTCTGGAGAAGGAAACAGGGGATCTTCCCTTCATAAGAAATATATTAAAGTTCGTTAGAAGTACGTAGGCGAAAACCATGCGCAAATCGGAGTCCGAACGAAAGAGAACGGATCCAAACAAAAACACTGCGCAAAGCAGTTCACCTTTGCCGAGGTGAACTGTCCGAGGTGGACTGTACTGACTCTCGTGAATTCTGGAGAAGGAATTAGGGGTTAGGTCCTCCGTAAGAAATATAGTAGAGTGTGTTATGAGTATGTGGACGAAAACCGTGCACAAATGGGAGTCCGAACGAAGGAGGACGGACTAAAATAAAATCACTGCACGAAACAGTTCGCCTTTGCCGAGGTGGAAAATTCCGAGGTGACGAGGTGAAATTCCGAGGTGACGAGGTGGAAGTTTGACCAAGTCAACACCGAGGTGAAAAATTGACCAAGTCAACGACGAGGTGAAAATTTCCTAGGTGACGAGGTGAAATTCCGAGGTGAAAATTCCGAGGTGACGAGGTGAAAGTTTGACCAAGTCAACGACGAGGTGAAAATTCCGAGGTGACGAGGTGAAAGTTTGACCAAGTCAACGCCGAGGTGAAAATTTCCGAGGTGACGAGGTGAAATTCCGAGGTGAAAAATCCCGAGGTAAAAATTCCGAGGTGACGAGGTGAAAGTTTGACCAAGTCGGCGGAGGTGAAAATCCGAGAGTGACGGTGAAAGTTTGACCAAGTCTCACGACGAGGTGAAAAATTCGAGGTGGCGAGGTGGAAGTTTGGCCAAGTCAACGCCGAGGTGAAAAATTCGAGGTGACGAGGTGAAATTCGAGGTGAAAAATTCGAGGTGACGAGGTGAAAGTTTGACCAAGTCAACGACGAGGTGAAAAATCTGAGGTGGCGGTGGAAGTTTCGCCAAGTCAACGCCGAGGTGAAAAATTCCGAGGTGACGAGGTCAAATGCCTTAGTTTTTATTCTGAGTTCTCCGCCTAGCTCAAATGCCTTAGCTTTTCTTTTGAGCTCTCCGCCTAGCTCAAATGCCTTTGTTTTATTTTGAGTTCTCCGATGCATGACATTACGAGGTCATCATGCTTCCGAGGCGGCATTCGAGGTCGGCGTTACGAGATCGGCACTTCGAGGTCGGCACTCGAGGTCGCTTTTTTTTTTCTCCCCAATGGAATGAAGTTCTTCAAATCTATTTTTGCTTTCGCTACCGCAAAGGGATGAGTTTCGTACATTCGTACTTCTATGTTATTTCGTAACTCGTGAACATGCTTCTTATTATGACTATGTTCCATTTGGGATGACATAGGCATTAATCAAAAATACAAAATCGAGAAATAAGGATTCAAATTTCAATCAAGACGAACATAGTTCGTTTTAAACATACGCATTCTTTGCGAAAAATTTCAATCAATCAACCATGGTTAATTACAACCTTTTTCATTTCATTTGTCGATAATGTTCTATCGACAACAAATCAAATTCATAAATCATTTGTCGATAATGTTCTATCGACATAAAATCAAATTCATAAATCTCAAATTTTCTTTTCAAAGATGAAAATAATTTACCTTTTTCCGGTTGAGCTGGATGTGATGGAGTGTTGAGCGTAGTCAGATGATTTCTAGAAGTCTAGTGACTCAATCTAGACTCAACTTGAAAGAAAGTTTAGGGTTCAAAGAGCAATAGGCTCTGATACCACTCTGTCATGACCCTCTAATCCAAATGATGATTAGAGAGGCTGGAGCTTGGAGCGATGAATGCAAAACAATTGATAAGAATAATCAAAGATTTCGGGATAATATTTATCGATCTTCAATAATCAAACCTTATGTACAAGGCAAAAGCAATTCAAACCTTATTTACAAGGCAAAAGTCATTTCTGAGATGTAAAGGCTACGAGTTCCTTTAACAGATGGGTTCGATAATTGCATGTATACCCATCAACAACAACATACAAAATATTCGTAATATGCAATGAAAGCATGTGAACGCATATATGACGATATGCACCCAGGTTCTTTCTTTCAAACATATAAATACCAAAAAGATTTGACTACTCAACATCATCGCCCATCACTATCACATTCAATCGCACATTTAAAAACAAATATGCGGTGAGTACAAATAATGCACTCGATGGCTCATGCCAAAATAATTTATCAAGTTTGAATTACTCGCCCATCACAAGAACACACGAGGTTTTAATTTGAAAATACTCGTGTTTACTAAATATTTTTCGTCATTTTCCATAAGTATCGCCACAAGCATTTTCCTCATATATACGATCCATATCCACCACAACAATTTATCTAACAATAATTCCTTGTTTGAGAGTGAGGCCTCTCACAGACGCCATGACCGCCGAGCACCCTTTCAAGACACAAATATAAATAATCGGTGCACAAAATCCAGGTCATCTCAAGCCACGGATACTAATTCTCCATCATCCTTGGGGTACTTCCAAGAATACGAATTCAAGCATGTCATAAAGTGGGAGCTACCCAACGTTATGCATCAATAATCATGGATTGGATACATACACAAAACACAAACATTTTGGGCAGGTAATTAAATAAATCAGTTCATAAATATTGGTTGCAATAAAGCATCATAAATAATCATTTGACAAAGATTTATCAGTCGAGTATAGTAAAGCCCACCTTTACTTTGGAACTTCGAATTTCACTGTGCGTGCTCTTCTCCTCGTTGCGCGTGAACTTCACGTCCCACCTTTACGCAAAAATGTACGTTTAGTACGTTGGCACGCTTTTTCGAGATTTTCAAAGTTCATTCAACTTTGATAAATAAATTAATAATTCGAAGTTTCGATGATTCTTTATACGTCTTAATACGTTGAAACGACGCGTATATCAATAAGAATAATTCTCGTATCTCGAGAGAGACGTAATATGATCCACAGTCTCATTTTAACCTTTTAGGTTAAATAATCAACGTATAATAACGTTATTCAAAACAAGGATTTCAATCGTGAAATCTTTTCTCACAATTGAGATATTCAGATAAAAGTAATACGTTTTCACGATTAACGTATTTAACTAACGATTTAAATGCGTTAATTTCGAAAGTCAACCTTTTGACTTTTCGTTATAAAACTTCAATAAACATATTTTAATGAATAATTAATATAAATCGATTTTCAATCGATTTCTTTTCATAAAGCTTTAATACCGATTTTTCATGCAATCGATAAACTTGATTAATATTTTCTTTCAATATTAATCTTTTAATACATTAAGCATTATTCATGCTTTTAACGTTATTTAATATAACGCTTCTTCAGTAAACATAATATTCTATGTTTAATAATTCTCAAAATTCAATTATGTCTAATATAATTTTTAGACATATAACAAATTATTATTCTTGATTAAAAGGAATTAAAATTCCTTATTTAACACATATAGCTCCGGCTATATCACAAAATTTTCAACCTTGTTCCAAAATTCCTCTAAATTCATATAGTGTATTATTTTACACTATGATCATTAATATGTATTAATATCACTATAGAAAATTTGGAACACACCTATATATATACTATAGGCTCTCGATTTTATCAAAACAATATCAATAATTTTCCAAAATTTTAATAATTATACACAAGCCTCAAATATTAATATGTGACATAATCATAACCTATAGTTTGATAAAATCAAACTATACACCAAGAAACCATCAAAGTAGCTCACGGCTACTATAGTACAATAAATACCAAACAATTTTTTATAAAATCCTATAAAATTACACTATGCTTATATGCTATCATATAGCACTAATACATCATAATATTACATAATAACGCATTACAAACCATTAATCCATACACTCTAGGTCTCGGTCATTTTATTAAAATATCTATATATGTTCAAAAATTCTAATAAATTTCAATATCACCTATTTAATATCCTAGATCAACAATATGCTATTACATCATTCAAATAAAAATTTATACACCAAAGATACCAACATAGCCATTCTCGGCTATTTTGAAAATTATAGCAAATGGTTTTCAAAAATTTCCAAATAATTATCAAGCACTCCTACAACATCATATATCAATAATCCAACATAAAAACATATCTAGCAATTTTCGATCATCACTAGGATATTTAAAATAAATTTGCTTAGCTTAAGAAATAATCATCTTTGCACATATTAACATATGTAACATAATTTCTAAGCATACAAGCATGCTAGCATGATTCTTTCACAATTAATACATGCTAAAATAATAATTTGAACCGTAGGATTATTGAAAAATTTGGGTATTGTCGAAGCTTGTTCGATATCTAACCTCGTTAACGGTGTCGATCGGTTGTAGGGTGATTCAAGCTCAAGCTATTGGAGAGAATGAAAGAAGAAAAATATTTGGTTTGTTTGAAGAAGTGCTCTCGGCAGAAAGGAAAAGAGGAAGAAATGATATGTGTGAAGTGTTCAAGACAAATATATACTTAGCAAAATAAAAGAAATGAAACACTTACTCATGTACCTCACTCTCGGCTCTCTCAATCAAATACACAAGACACAAAAATGAAATTGGTAGTCAAAGGCTTATGTAATGTATTAAAATATCCCTTACACACATTTACTACTTTGCATGCTTTAATAAAGTTTTGGGAATAAACAAAAATAATTTTGTCTCACATATAGCATGTTGCCGCCAACTTGTGTGTATGGAGGAATGAATTTCAGATTTTTCATTGTATTACACAAGTGTATTTAATACACTCTTTCCCAAAAATCATGCAATCAAAAGTATAAAAATCAAGATCAAAAATTGTGTATAAAATGTCAACAATTTCGGCTCCCACATGAACAAATTGTTAGTGTAATTTTCATCTACACATTTTACTTGGTAAGTGTGTATTAATACTACACTTAAGATATAATACAATTTGGGAGATCAAAAATAAAAATAATCCTATGTTAATCACATAGCATACTCACGGCACTTTCAACATATTCATGCCCAAAAATTGATTTTCATGCTATAAGTAGATATATAGCATAATATATATCCTAGATGATAAATTATATCATAGGAAAAATTATTGGAACCAAATCATAGGTAGAAAACCCTAATTCTCGATTTAGGGTTTTCGAGAATATTAATAATCAAAAAAAATAATTCCAAACTTTTCTAGCATTATTTCAATGCTAATTAATATTCTAATTATATAAAATAATCATAGGAATTTAAATATCATAATTCATTGATCGTTAGACTTGATTCTCAAGTCATCTCAAAACGTTAACGTTTGAAACGTCTCAAACGTTTAAATATCGACTCATCTCAAAATGGTCGTAATAAAGCTATAATCACTTTATTAAATAATTCCAATAATAATGAAATTAAATTCTAAGTTTAAAAACTTAGAAAATATCACGAGCCTATAAATATCGATACGTAATCGACGTAGAATTAATACATCTGAAATACGTTACATATTCGTATTTCTCAATTCACATTCATCTGTGAATAAAACATAGGAATTTATTATTCCAACAATAATCGATATCATTATTCGATATATAAATAATCAAATTATTATAATAATATTCTAATTTACGAAATTAATATCGTAATTAGGCGTTTAAATAATCGGGGTATTACAGATAGAGATTCGAAGTTCACATCGAGATTTTGGACTAGCTTGCAAAAGGAATTAGGCACGAAACTGAATTTTAGCACAACTTTTCATCTACAGACTGATGGCCAGTCTGAACGAACAATCCAAACACTTGAGGACATGTTGCGAACAGTATTGTTGGATAGAGGCGAAACTTGGGAATATGTTTTACCACTTATTGAGTTCGCCTATAATAATAGCTATCAGGCAACAATTGATATGGCACCATACAAGGCAATGTATGGAAGAAAATGCCGATCACCACTTTACTGGGATGAAGTGGGAGAAAGGAAAATTTTAGGGCCTGATACAGTAGAGGAAATGATTGAAATTGTTCGCCAAATTAGGCAAAGGATAAAAGAAGCTCAGGATAGGCAAAAATCTTATGCCGATACACGTAGATCCGAGCTACATTTTGAAAGTGGTGATAAAGTGTTCCTCAAAGTCTCACCATCAAAGGGAATCGTAAGATTCGGAGTAAAAGGAAAGTTAAGGCCACGTTTCATAGGACCTTATGAAATTCTTGAAAGAATAGATCCTGTAGCCTATCGATTGGCACTCCGCCAAGTTTGGGCAATGTCCATAATGTATTCCACGTGTCGCAATTGAGAAAGTACGTGTATGATCCAAAACACGTAATCCATCACAATGATGTAATTTTGAACCCTGATAGGAGTTACGTGGAAGAACCTACGACTATCTTAGATCGTAAGGTTCAGCAGTTGAGAAATAAAGCTATACCATTAGTGAAAGTCCTTGGAGGCACCACGGACAAGAAGAAGCTACGTGGGAACTCGAGGACACCATGAAAGAGCGATACCCCGAACTTTTCCAAGGTCTGCAAATTTCGGGACGAAATTTATTTTAAGGGGGGTAGAATGTAATATCCCGTAGTTTTAATATCTAATTACGATAACTAAAATTGTAATTTAGAAATTAATCCCGATTATTAAAACCATAATTATTCAACGCTCGACTTTGACTACTCATAATTGGATAATTCCTGTGTGATGTTCACTAATGCTTAGTGAATTAAGAAATGTAGTTTCCAATATCCCTTCGAACGAAATGTTCTAACATCGGATAAATTCGACAGTTAAGCCTTACAGTATTTTTAAGCAGTTAAGCTTAAATTTTGAAATTCCTTATTATTATAGGAATAAATAAAGTTGTTACAACTTTATTTTGAACATTTTAGAGATGTTTCAACTATGAGAATTTTAAGACGTTTCAAACGCTCACGTTTAGAGATAATTCATAACTTGACCAAACGATCATGGAATTATAAAATTCAAAATCCTATGATTATTTTATGATATAAGAGCATTAATTATCATCAAAATAATGCTAGAGAATTATAGAATTTAAAAGTACCAATAATTAGGGTTTCAAAAACCCTAATTTCCCAAAATTAGGGTTTTATGAATCAAATTTTTTTTAAATATTTTTCTATGATTAAATTCATCATCTATAATTATAATATGTCACATAGCTATGTGTTAGCTATTTATTACAAGAAAATAAAATGTTTAGCATGAGTAGCCCTAATTTTCGAAAAAGTGAAGCTTATAGTGTTAATTAATTTTAATTGCTACCCAATTATGATCTTATGATAATTTTTATATTAAAATAATATTATTAAGGATAATATATAGTATTATATCAAGTGGCACAAGTGGGGGCACACTTGTACACAAGTGGACGAAAATTTCAAAGATTTGATAAGATTTTATGTGATAAGGTTATCCTATAATTAATGAAGGGCTATGAGTTGTACCTTATCATGTATTAGGTGTAAAGTAGAATTGGAATTCAATTTGAACAAGCAACTTGCCTACTTGTTTCCCTAATGACCGAAAATATCACATCTTATGTGATTAAAAATTGTTTTATACCATGTGTTGAATTATGTAGAGATAAGATAAGATCTTATCATGTATTAGGTGTAAAGTAGTGTTAGTTATCAAATTGAACAAGTAACCTAAGGTTGGACACTAGTAATAGGCGACACATATACACATTGCACAATACTATGTGATAAACTTATACTATGTGACACCTAAGGTTCAATGCATTTAATTAAGAGATAAGGTGACCTAAGGATGAGTTGTAAAGATAAGATAAGGTTTTGTCCTTTGTGCAAGTGTATGGTTAATATTTTTCATGTAATTATTATATAACAAGTGTACATAAGATATTTTAGGTGTAATAATTATAAGGCAACTTGCATATGCCTATAAATATAAGGTGAAGCTCTCCATTCTTATTCACAAATCATAAGAACCGAAAGTTGAGAGAAAGAGAGAGAGCTCATCCATTTCAATCTAATCCTAGAGCAAATAAACTTTCGTCGATCAATTCTACTCCGATTAAGAGGTTAGATTTCTTACGAGCTTCATATATACGTTAGAATTCATGTTATAAGCTTAGTCTATATGTGTGTTTTTTCAAACATCATGAGACTTGTGCCAATATATTTAGATATTGTATTTATATGATGTTATTGAGCATGTAGTATAATTATATCACAAAAATAAGCATGTTATTAATTTTAATATGAGGACCAAATATTTAAGGGTGTGATATGTTGATGATCATGATTTTTAACTATTGATTTGAGCATAGAATCATGATCTAGGGTATTAACTACGCTTGTATGATTTTATGTAGAATTTTTGAAACACTTTAGTACCTAAGTCTATGAATTTCGAAAATTTTAAAACATGATAGTAGGTTGTGATATAATCCATGTTTGAGTGTTATCATAACATATTGAAGGTGTAGAATCATAATATAGTGTTGTAGGAATTTATTGGATTTGTTAAGAATTTATTGGACCTAAGTCTAAATTTTCAAAAGTGACTTAGGAAGATTAAATTCAATAGTTCACAATAAATAAAAATTATGTATGTGTTATGTGATTTAATTGGAATTTTTGGAAATTATTTGCTTAGTTTAATTAAGGTTTTCAAAAACTATAGGTTATAAGTATTAATGTTATAAATTTATTTTATGAGATTTAATTACATAATATGATCCAAAATGATGTTTTAAACATGTTATGATTTTATGGGAATTTTTAGAACAAGAATTGCACATAAAATAATAGAATTACATAAAAGGAATTAAAAAATCAAAATGTTGACTTTAGTCAAAATTGTTGACTAAATGTTGACCAAGTCAAAATTGTTGATCAAAAACGTTGACCAAGGTCAAATCGCACGAAAATCGATAATACGCGATCTATGTGACGTAATACGTTTAGTAACAATGTGACTTACGTTACGTAAGTACATTAAAACGTACATCATATGCTAAAGAGATGGAATATCCCTTATATGATGAACGATTTCATAATCGACATCATTTTGGTTAGGGAACGTCTAAATAAGTTCAACGTTAGCCTTATTTGATGTATAGTACGTTATAGACGATGTTCGTCTCTATCAAAACGTGACCAATGAACTAAATTAGTTCTTACGTTAAGGTGGGACGTGAATTGAGCCAAGACCTAGAAAGTGACCGTAGAAAGACCTAAACATACCAGGTGGGCTTTACTCGAAAACCCTTTTATTTACGATGCTTTCTTCGAAAAGTATTTATTTACAAAAGCTTTCAGTTGAGAAATGTTTATGAACTATTATTCAATTACATGCCCAAAGTATTTATGTTTTATGTATGGATCCTATCAAGCAGTTGGGTGAGCCAACTATAAAAGTGATACAGTTGTTGGGTCGCTCCCAACTTTATAGAAAATCGATATCGGATCCTATGCTAGATGCAAAATTCCTAGCCTGGATTAACGTGTACACCATAGGTGATTTGTGAGCCGATAGCAACATCTTGACGGTCACGGCGTCCGTAGAGGAGGCCTACTTCTACGGCGTGAGCAGAGTTATGAAAGTTATATGAAAGTGATACGGATAATACATACAGAAAATGCCTGGCCAGGCGATCTTTTGAGAAATGATAAAGTGTTTTGGTATTCACGAGTTATTTCTACTAAAATCCTCGTGTTATAATATGGGGCAGTGTAATTTAAAGAAATTATTTTGGCATGAGTCCACTAAGTGCATTCTTGTACTTAGCCCTGCATGTTTGTTTTTAAATGTGCAGGTTGAGCTGATGATGGATGGCAAGGTGTTGAGCAGTCGGAGTTTTTGTCGCTGATATAGTTTAACCTTGAATTCATATCGTCATATATGAATTCACATGCTTTCCGCTGTTTAAACACTTAGTTATGTTTTGATTATTGATGCAGTAACACCCCGATTATTTTAAACGCCTAATTACGATATTAATTTCGTAAATTAGAGTATTATTATGATAATTTGATTATTAAAATATCGAATAATGATTTCGATTATTGTTGGAATAATAAATTCCTATGATTTATTCACAAATGAATGTGAATTTAGAAATACGAATATGTGACGTATTTTAACAAAGTATAATTTCAATGTCGATTACGTATCGATAATTGAAATCTCGTATTCTTTCTAAGTTTTAAGCTTAGAATTTAATTCCATTATTATTGGAATGATTTAATAAAGTGATTATGACTTTATTACGACCATTTTGAGATGAGTCGATATTTAACGTTTTAAACGTTTCAAACGTTAACGTTTGAGATGACTTGAGAATCAAGTCTAACGATCAAGGAATTATGATATTTAAATTCCTATGATTATTTTATATAATTAGAATATTATTTAGCATTGAATTAATGCTAGAAAATATTGGAATGATATTTGTGATTATTTAAGATTCTCGAAAACCCTAAATCGAGAATTAGGATTTTCTACCTACGGATTAATTCCAATAATTTTTCCTATGATATAATTTATCATCTAAGATATATATTGTGCTATATAACTATAAATAGCATGAAAGTAAAATGTTGGGCACTTAAGAAAGGAAAGTGCCGTGTGTTTTAGGATCAATTGATAATATTGAAAATCTTTCCTTTGATCAAAGTACTGTGTGCGTATTTTGTAATGGTAATAGCATAGGAATTATTACTCAACAAACAAGGAATTGATGAACCAAGTGGGATGTTTTGGGAAGGGTGTAACCGTGTATGTCAAGCTTCCAAATGAAGTGAGAAGCTTCAACACTACTCTTAATTCATGATGTATTCTTACATTTGGGATAGAGTGTAGGATATTTCTATACATGCATGAATCAAGATTACAACAATTAATATACTCCTATTTGGACAAGTGATAGCCGACGGTCATCTCATTCCAAAGCAAGATTGAATTGTTTGGTTCAAAAACTTTATTCAAGTATTAACTTCCATGGCATAGGCATGTTGGGTCATAGGAAAAAATTTGTCTTCCTTGTGTGTTTGAGAAGTAGTCGACGGTTCTTATGATCCAAATTCAAAGGATTGAGTTGTTCAAAAAAATTTAATTTGTGTAAGTGCTTTAAATGTGCATGATTAGTCATGGAATGAATTAATTGTTTCTCTTTGGAAACAAGAGTGATCAAGGCTTCTTCATCCAAATTAAAGAAGATATTTCTTTGAATTGTTCAAAATGGTGTAAGAACTTTTAATGGGTGTAAGAAGGATGACACATACATTGATGAGTCAAAAGAAATTTAATTGTTACTCTTGCACAAGAGGGCGCCGATGGCACTAGTTCAAAAGCAAAGTTGAATTATTTTGTCCATTCAATAAATTTGTGTAAGAGATTTAATGTGTAAGAGATATTTCTTCCTTTCATGATGTATACCTTTTGAGTCACAAAGCTTATCTAATAAGGCTTCCAAACGTGTGAGAGAGTGAGAGAATGACCAAGAGTGGAGAAAAATAGGTAATAGGTCTTTATTATTTTACGAGGTTCATAAGTATTTCGATTTCATCAAACAAAGCATCACCTATTTTACAAACACCTATTACCGAGAGCAAAGTGAGAAAAGAAGGTCTTAAGTGTTCTTCATTTTCTTTAAGCCAAACCTCGATCTAAAGCTCGACACATTTTATCGACACCGTTAAAAGGTTAGGAATTTAACGAGTTTCGATTATACATTAAGATTTTAATTTTTCGATGGTTCGATCTTATGTTATAAGCATGTGTTCTTAGTACAAGATTATGCTAACATGTTTAATTGTTAGTTAATGATGCTTAGTATAGTGTATATACTTCATTTATGATGTTCTAAGTACAAACTTAGCATGTTAAGAATCTTAGCATAATGATCGAAATTTATAAATGTTCATATGTTAATGGAATTATGCTATATGATAGCAAGGAGCTTATAGTGATTATTTGTAAATTTTGGAAACTATAGGACATATATATAAAGCGCGAAAATGAGGAAATTATATGTTAGGGTAAAATTTTATTTAAGCAATGTTTTAGCATATTGATAATCTAGGACGTTAGTTATGTATGATATGAATTTGCTTGAATTTTGAAGATTGATTACTCAATTTGCTCAAAATGACCGAGAGCTTCATGGTTGATTTAGACATGATTTAGTTGTTTTAGATTAATGTAATGATGAAATGTTGCTACACTATAGTATATAAGCATAGTGTAATTAATTGGAATTTTATAAAAAAGTCTAGTGTATAGTTTGGGAAGGACCGAAACCAAGAACAATAATTCTTTGATGTAGAAAGTGAAAATGTTGAACTATAGGTTATAATTATGATATAGATCAATGTTGAGGCCTTGTATAAATTAATTTGAATTTTTGGGAAAGGTTTGGTAATTTTGGAACAAGATTGATAATTAAAAGCTTAAGGACCGTGGCGTTTGAATAATAGATTAAGGATTTTTAATCCTTAATATCAAGAAAGATAATTCATTATATGTCTAGAAATTATTTTAGACATATTAAGAAATTATGAAATTTTATAAACATAGAATACTATGTTTATGGCGAAACGTTATATTAAATAACGTTAGAAATGAAAAATAATGTTTAATGAATAAGTTAATTAATATTTAAGAAAAATATTAATGAAGTTTATCGATTTGCGTGAAAAATCGAGAGTTAGGGTTTTATGAAAAGAAATCGATTGAAAATCGATTTATATAGAAGTTAGATATAAAATATATGAATTGGTAAAGAAATTAATAAAGAAAAGTCAAAATATTGACTTTTGAAATTGACGTATGAAATACGTTCGATGAATACGCTAATACGTGTAAAACGTATTACTTCTATATGAATATCTCAATTGTGAGAAAAGATTTCATAATTGAAATCACTTTATTTGATAACGTTATTATCGTTAAATGTTTAACCTAAAAGTTAAAATGAGGCGTAGATCATATTACGCCTCTCTCGAAATACGAAATTATTTTTATTGAAATACGCGTTGAAACGACGTATTAATGTTTATTAAAACTTCGGATTATATTATTTATCAAAGTTGAATGAACTTTGAAAATCTCGAAAAGCATGCCAACGTTCTAAACGTAAATTTTGCGTAAAGGTGGGACGTGAAGGCTCACACGCAATCAGAGAAGAACACGCGTATCGAAAATCGAAGTTCAAAAGTAAAGGTGGGCTTTACTATACTCAAACTGGTAGAATTTATCAAATGATTTATTTATGATGCTTTATTGCAAGCAAATATTTATGAAATGATTCATTTAATTACCTGCCCAAAATGTTTATGTTTTATGTATGTATCCAATTCATGATTGTTGATGCATAATGTTGGGTAGCTCCCACTTTATGACATGCTTGAATTCGTATTCTTGGAAGTACCCCCAAGGATGATGGAGAATTCGTATCCTGTCTTGAGATGGCACGGATTTTGTGCATCGATTATTTTGTATTTGTGTCTTTGAAAGGGTGCTCGGCCATCACGGCGTCTGTGAGAGGAGGCCTCTATCCGGTAGAGGAATTGTTGTGGAATGAATTATTGTGGTGGATATGGATCATACATACAAGGAAAATGTCTGCAGATTTAATCTTTATGGAAAATGAAAGAAAATATTTAGTAAGCACGAGTATTTTGAATTAAAACCTCGTTATTCTTGTGATGGGGCGAGTAATTCAAATGTGATAAATTATTTTGGCATGAGCCATCGAGTGCAATCTTGTACTCAAACCACGCATGTTTGTTTTAAATGTGCGAGTTGAGCAGATGATGGATGGAGATGTGTCGGAGCAATGGAATCCCTTTTGTTTCTGATATATTAGAAACCTTGAATACACATCGTCATATGTGTATTCACACGCTTTCATTGCAATTGAATTAATTTATCTTATGATGTTGATTAGTTGAATATTTACGAACATATGAGTCTTGTATATATATTGGATAAAGTTTCTTTAATTATTATTCCAAGTATTAGCCCTGCTAAATCGTACTTAGGATTTAGGGGCTGTTACAATATCACCTTCAGATCAGTTGAACCATTTTGTCAAAGATCTGTTGGTCTAGTTGTATGAAATACGTTGTATGGTTACCTCTTATCTTTTGAAGTATTATAAGATTGGTTGTCATTTCCTTTACCGTTTCATGTTCATTTATCATTAAGTCCTTTAATTCCAGTATCATTAGTCACACCCGGCTAATCAAGACTTAGGGTTGGCGGGCGTGACAATTTTGATTTTCTCCATTGTACAACACAAGAGCGATCTTGTGTCACCTTCCAACTTATTGGACTGCGGTTTACGGTGGAAGGCGGAAGGAAAACCATGACCTTGAACAAATGGGCTATTTTACTTGGGAAGATTTCAAAAAGAGATGTATGAAATACATCCCTAAAAGTTATAGGAAGAGAAGGAGAGAACGACTTCTTCAATCAAGCAAGAGCGAATGTATGCGTGACAGTATAATCGCATCTTTTGCGATATGTCAAGATATGCTCCAAACCAAGTGAGTACTGACATGAAGATGTCAGAGAAATTTCGATCTGGTCTAAGGCATGAAATAAGAATGCCTCTTGCTAGTCATGGCGACTTGACATATACTGAAGCTCTCAGCTGGGCTTTAGCTATTGAGATAGCAATGCCTGAAGATAAACTGACCCATACAAAGTCACATAATACTGGTGACAAAGGCAAGAGAAAATGGGAAGAAAATTTCAATAACAACAACCGAGGAAATTTTGGGAATACAAGTGACAAAAGGCCATGGCAGGGGAACATGGCACCACAAGGGCGAGTAGGGATTTTTCCTTGCCCGAAATGTCATACACTGCACAGAGGTCCATGCCTAGCAGGCAGTGGTAGTTGCTTTAAATGTGGTTTGAAGGGCAACTATGCATATAATTGCCCAGAAATGCGCCCGGGAGAAACGATAATGTAACAGCCCCTAAATCCTAAGTACGATTTAGCAGGGATTATTACACTAAACAGGGATGAATAAACAGGGAGACAATTTAACATTAAGCTGTAATACATATATCAAGTATGTTTTGGACTTTACTATATAACTTATGTTCTTTGCGGAAAACATGTGATATGTACATATGACGATGTACTATCAAGGTATAACTTTCAACGACAACCTTCCTATTGCTCAACACCGCCCATCGCATCACCATTTCAATCGCACATTTAAAACAAATATGCGGTGAGTACAAATAATGCACTCGGTGGACTTATGTCAAAAACATTTTATCATCTTTTAATTACTCGCCCCATCATGGTAAACCTGAGGGTTTTGATTAAAATGCCTTGAGCTTACTAAACTTTTCATCATTTTCATAAACATTAAATCTGCAGACATTTTCCTTGTATGTATGATCCATATCCCTTCATTTCATCATAACATTAACATTTACGCCGTAGAAGGAGGCCTCCCTCTACGTCGCTGTGACCGGCCGTGAATTGTCCTTACAGCACACAGTCACCATTAGTGTACACGTTAATCCTAGCCAGGTATAAGCCTTCCGGCATAGGATCCGATATCGATTTCATTCATAAGTTGGGAGCGACCCAACAACATTCATCATTCATTCATTCATGGATAGGATACATACATAAAACATAAACATTTTGGGCAGGTAATTTCATCATCATTTCATAATCATTTCTCAAAAGAGAGCATCATAAATAATTACTTTTCATTTCGAAGAAAGCATCATAAATAGAGCATTTTATCCTTGAGGATAAGAAAAGAAGCCCACCTGGTACGTAAGCTTTCTTAATTCGTTTTCCTTTTACGCCAACGATCGCCTCGCGTCTCACCTTTACGTAAAAGCGATTTGAAGACATCATCACGTTTTCGAGATTTTCAAAGTTTAAAATAAACTTTGATAACTTATACTAATATAATTTGAATTCTTAACGAATTCAATACGCCGCTCAATCAGATCTTAACTAAACATTTCTCGTGCTTGATAGAGGCGAGATATGTTCAACTATTTCATTTTAACCTTTTAGGTTAAACGCTCAACGATTCTAACGTTTTTTCGATATAAAGATTTCAATTATGAATTCTTTTCTCACCAAAGATTTTTATATATAATTAATACGCTTCACACGTATTAGCGTGATTTATCGAACGTATTTCATACGTTAATTTCAAAAGTCAACAATTTTGACTTTTCTTTATTAATTTCTTTAATAATTCATATTTTAATATCTAAATTAATATAAATCGATTTTCAATCGATTTCTTTTCATAAAGTCCTAATTCTCGATTTTTCAAGCAAATCGATAAACTTTATTAATATTTTCTTAAATATTAATCAACTTATTCATTTAACATTATTTTTCATTTCTAACGTTATTTAATATAACGTTTCGACATAAACATAGTATTCTATGTTTATAAAATTCCATAAATTCTTAATATGTCTAAAATAATTTCTGACATATAATGTATTATTTTCTTGATATTAAGGATTTAAAATCATTAATTTATTTAAAAAGCTCACGGCTCTCGAGCTTATAAATTTCAATCTTCTTCCAAAATTCTTCTAAATTCATATAGTGTACTATTTTATCATAGTATCACTAATATGAATTAACATTAACTATAGAAAATTTTGGGCTTCACCTATTTTGTTCCATAGGTCACGGTTTTCTTCAATTTTTTTGTCCAAATGATTTTCTAAAATTCTAATTAATTTACACAAGGCCCCAACATTAATCTATAACATAATTATAACATAAAGTCCATCATTTAAAATTTCTACATCAATGTATTATTGTTCAAGCTCTCGGTTTTCATCACACATGCACCAAACATTTTATAAAAATCCTACAAAAATTCATTGTGCTTAAACATCATTATGTAACAATATAACATCATAATATTTATCAATATTAACTCACAACCCATGTATCCATTTCCTATGGTTCTCGAAAATTTTGAGAATATGATCATCAAATTTTAAAATTTCTAGTAAACTCACATATCATTTAATCTATGCTATAGATCAACATTATGCTATAACATCACTTAAATAAAATTTGTGCACCAACATAATATTTTGTTCATTTTCGGTAATATTCAATAGTATAGCATAGGATTTTTAAAAATTCTCAAATAATCACTATGTGCTTCTATAACATCATAGATCATTAATCCAACAATATATCAATTCCAAGAATTTTCGATCATCTTCACAAATCCATAACATGCTTAACTTCAATTTAAAACATGATATATAAAGCCTATACATCATACTATGTATTATTAATAAACAACAAAACATGCTTGCTAAATTTTATTCATAAGAATACATGCTTATAACATAAGATCGAACCATTGGATATTAAAATTTTTAACGTACAATCGAAGCTTGTTCGATTTCTAACCTCTTTACCGGTGTCGATTTATTGCACAAGGATTTAATAGCAAGGATTGGTGAAGAACAAATGAAGAACACTCTCAAACTTTCTCTCTATTTTGCTCACGGTGGTTTTGTGTTTTGGGAAATGAAATGGGTTGGTTTGGTGTAATATCCTTACTTAAGCAAAATGATTAAAACAATTTGCACCTCCTTTCTATTTCTCTCTCGGTTCTCTCATTCACTCACACAATTAGGAAGCCTTTCAAAAGTGCTTTATGACACACCATTTTAATACATCACCATAGTAAGTGTTCTTACACATTTTGAACAAAACAAAACAATTTCTTTGACTTTGGATACACCACCGCCGGCCATCTCTCAATTTACAAAGGAGTAGCTTTTAATTTATTTGTCTTATTATAGATATAGGATCCAACATTAACTACATGCATAAATTCACATCAACAAGAGTTTTAGCAAATCTTCTTTCCTTTATTTCGTCAACAATAATCGCCACTTTACGACACCCAACACTCCCACTTGATTCTTTCATAATTTATCTTGTTTAGTGTGTAATATAACACTGGATTACCAATTTAATCAATAAGCAAGGCCATCAAGATTTCACACGTAAACTTGTCTCCCAAATTTTTTGTCACGGCACTTTTCCAACTTTTTATACTAACATTGATTTTCTTGCTATTATTAGATATATATATCATAATATATGTCTTAGATGATAAATTATATCATAGGAAAAATTATTGGTATCATTCCATGTGAAAACCCTAATTTTGAATTAGGGTTTTCAAAATTCTAAATTTGTTCAATAATTAATCCTTAATGTTTTAGCATTATCTTAATGCTAAATAATACTCAATTACATATAATAATCATAGGAATTTAAATACTATAATTCCTTGATCATTAAACTCATTTTCTATTCATCTCTAAACGTTAACGTTGACGCGTTCAAAACGTTAAATATCGACTCATCTCAAAATGCTCGTAATAAAGTCGTAATCACTTTATTAAATCATTCCTATAATAATGGAATTTAATTTCTAAGCTTCGTTGCTTAGAAAATTTTATTTAAATTTTAACTATCGATACTCGATCGACGTTAAAATAATCTTCGCCAAACACTTTATAAAATTCTATTCCTTAATTCACAATTCTTAGTGAATATAAAATAGAATTATTACTCGTAATTAATCGAAATCATTATTCGATAACTTACTAATTCAATTATTTCGGTGAAACCCTAATTTACGAATTTAAATATCGTAATTAGCCTTTAATTCTTCGGGATATTATATTCTACCCCCCTTAAAAGAAATTTCGTCCCGAAATTTGCAGTCCTCATAAAGCATGGGGTATTTTTGCATCATAACATCTTAAATTTTCCACGTGATCCTTTTTGTCCATGATTCCTTCATTGGATTTTCATTAAAGACCCAAACTTGATTCTTTAATCGTTGAATCGTACGATCAAAATAGTCGAGATTTTCATCACAATTCACATTTGAGTTAAGGATCACGCCATCATGGCGGATCACATGATTTGGGTCATTTCGTATTTCTTAAGCGGGTCACGTGGAAAACATTACGCACTTTCCCCAAATTTGGTGGAAGTATCAATCTATAAAGCCACTGGGCCTATCATTACTAGGAGCTCAAGGTCCTACAAAACATGATCTCTACATTCTTATATCGAACTTTATAATTTTCCTCGATGGAGAAATCTTAAGAAACTTTACTTCGCATTTAAAAATGCAGTTCGGATTTTCAGCGTATATGTAAGACTTTTGTCTATCCTGAGCTTTTCTTATTCTTTGCCTCATTTGGCGATATCTTAATCATTTCATTTCTGACGTCAAGACCTTATACTTTTTCTCACCTACTTTATTACAATAAAGTGGCGGTCAATACTTCTTTCCACGTAATGCCTCATAAAGCTATATTGATCATTGCTTCGATGACTATGGTCGTACGTGAACCTAACAAGTGGTACAATATGTTCCCACTTGTACCTTGATTTAACATTAATGTTCTATCGTATGCTTAAACGTTTGGGTCATCCTTTTTGACTGTCCATTTATCTGTGAGTGGACATCTATGTAAAGGTTCAATCTTGTGTCTAACTCCTTTTTGGTGAGTTAGTTCAAAATCTAGGGGTAAACTTAGAGTCTCTATCTGAAATGATAGGTTTTGGTACCCACAAAAATATCGATTTCCTTTATGTACGACTAAGCTAGCTTATCAGATCTATGAGTCATCTGAATAGGCAGAGATGAACATATATGGAGAGTCAATCCACTACTACCCATATAGTAGTGCGATTTCTTTATGACTTTGGCAAAACCCGTCATAAAATCCATTGCTATGTCATTTCATTTTCATTTGCATCTCTAGAGATTATAACCTCTTATAAGGCCATTGATACAATGCTTTCACTTATTGATATGGTAAGAGACATCGCTCGACAATATGGTTATATCTCATTTTATTCCTTACTATCTAACTTTTCTCGTAAATCATAATATCTCTTAATGTCGCCTGGTTAGGCAGTATGAGAAGGGTCATGAACTTTTATTCATGATTTCATTTCTAAGCTTATTATTGCTTGAAATATATATACATATAACCTTTCTCGCACAATATAACATTGTCCGTGCTTCTTAAAAATCCTTCACTCTTCTTTCCTTATCTTAATTTGTATTCTATTCCCATTTTCATCCTTTCTCCTTTCGCTTATCATCCTTTTCTTTAATCATATGTCACCTTGAGCGTGAGAATACAACTTACGCTCGTTCTCGATCGCCCGACTATTTCTTTTCATTTTCTTAAACTCTCCAATGAGTTTTCCTTTTCTATAGGACATATCATAATTTAGACTGAATTTTATAACTTAGAGCATTAGAAATTACATAAACCTTCCGTAGGTGATATTTATATCACAATTGTAATCTTTTACTGATTCGAGCCATCTTTTCTATCCCGTATCCAAGTCTCTTTGCTCGAAGAATTAATTCAAACTTTGTATGTCTGTGAAGGATTTTTAACTTATTGTCATATGAGTGATGTCTCAAAGACTTTTGTACTTATTATCGCCACTAT
Source organism: Salvia rosmarinus (assembly GCA_036937905.1). Classification (NCBI taxonomy): domain Eukaryota; kingdom Viridiplantae; phylum Streptophyta; class Magnoliopsida; order Lamiales; family Lamiaceae; genus Salvia; species Salvia rosmarinus. Next base: position 109,356 of record JAODLM010000085.1, read on the forward strand.
TTCAAGTCGGAGTTGGGAATTTCTATTCATGTAGCCAAGTCATTGTGATGCGAAGCTATTTTCTTTCTCATATTAATACATAGCCTTTCTTTATTAATCCATGTAAATTTGATTCCTTTTGGGGTAGCTATGTTATCGGTCTTGCTACCTTAGAGAGTTATTCATGGTTCTCGATAGCGATCAATTAATCTAGGAAATTCTCGATCTCATTTTAGGTCATCGACGACTTTCATTCTTAATTGCTTTATCCTTCGCCAACTCTACTTTGATTCCTTTTAAAGACACTATGTGCTCGAGGACTATTTCTTTAAGTCGAAATTCACAATCGTTTCTTGGCAAAATTTGCCGGCTCTTAAAATTGTAAAGCGGTCCTTCGACGTTTTTACGTTCTTTCTCATTCTTCGTATGGATAGGAACGTTATTCATAAAGGTTAAGACAAAATTGTCTAAGTATGTGTGGAACACTCGATTTTTGAGGTTCATGAACAGGGCAGGTGCATTTGTTAGTCCGGATGGCTTAACTATTATCTCATAGTAACCATATCTTATTCGGAACAATTCGTTTTCGTATTTCGGATACCATTCTACAAAGACCATATAATATATTACATCAAAATGCCTCAATGAGGACTTTTCATACATTAATTACAAGGGTCGGTCTATCAAGCCGACTAATTACATGGCATCTAGTTCTTTTTACATTCAAAATTTTGACACCATTTTAACATATTCACTATCTACATATAAGTCTCATGTTATCATAGAATTCTATGTCTCTGAGTGACCTTCATCGGAATCGTACTCCTCATTTGGAAACTTACCTTTCTCCGTGCACGTTTTGTTTCATACCTTGATGATCTATCTCCTTTCAGAGCCGAGTCATTGCCCCTGTTTCTTCTTCAATACTAGTAGTTTGTATTACTTTTATCAAAAGTAAGGTTGAGTTTGTAGCGGTAATTCTCCTAGTCCGTGAGGGCGGTAAGATCCTGTCCTTTGGCCATTCTCATCCCTTTCAGGTATAATTGACGGCACAGGACGTGGGGCGGCGTTTGGAACATTAGGGTACAACCATTTCTTTGTACCATACTGGGTAACTTGCCGGGGACCGGGATAAGTGCTAGTAGGTGCAGTTCCATACGCATAATATGTATGCTTGAGTCGGTCGACAAATCCTGGTAGGTCTGCCCAAGTCTTGGAGTTTTTCGCATGCGTAAGATATTCTCTTGATACTTCTTTTGCAAACTTACGCCATTCCGTTGGCAAACGACTAATAAGCCTCTGGATACCATCCTCATCCAGTAACTCCATAGTTACGAGCATCCTTCCAACGGTGCAGTAAATTCCTCCAAAATTGTCCTAAATTCATGCCCAGATTATAGTAAAAGAGCCGATATGCCTGTGTGAGTTCTAAGCTTGTAGCCTCGTGGTTATCTTCTTACCGTATTATTCCTTTTCCCGCCATCTCAGAAATGATATTTCTAGATAAGTCGACTTAAATCAAAGCAATAGAGGGAATTTTAAACAAGAAGGATCTCTTAAAGAATTAAACACTTTAAGGCATATATAACTCGTAGACAACTTACGTCACGACTCATGACACTTCTCTTATCACTCATTTTACGTTTTACACCTTTAGTCGATATCGTTCAAAATTTATTCGTGACACGCAAATAGTGGGTACTAAAATCATGTCGCGTAAAATTTCTAACGACGAGACTAGTCCTGTGTCACCGATCACGTGAATGATGACCATTTTGAAACTTCTTGTTTCTAGAATTATATCTACGTTCCATATAGATATAATGATCCAAATCATTGGATAGAACCTTAGGCGATTCTAGGTTCAATTCTAAGCCTTTACAATACTTGCGACGGCCATAATTCTCATATAGGTGAAGAAATTTTCATTTCTTGATTCGGTTATCCCGAATTAGGATCTATCGCTTTACACATACTTGTGCGATGTTAGAACATGAAGCACCCATATCGAACAAAATATTATAGGTAAAGAAATTATTATAGGTATGCCGAGAAATCTTTCTCATACCTATCGTGCCTTCTTGGTTTTGTTCGCTCGCGTGTGAAGTATAGGCTTTGGTCTACGGTGTTCCCGCTCATTCAAGTAAACATCTATTTCATATGTCATTGTCTTTTCCATTGGGACATTATGTTCCTTGCTATGGCCTTCATTGCCTCATTCACCCCATACTTTCTGTATCGCATCGTTACGCTTTTACCAATAGCATTCGTGGTTGGGTGTACATCAACCTATCCTCGATATTGATATTTCGATAATTAAATCTTATCGTAGAGATCGTCATGTTCTATCACTATCATTCATTCCTAGTTCAAGATGAATGATTCAATTCCTTTTCACTTTATCGATCTTAGGAATATATTTCTCATATATCCTTACTTTAACTCTTTTCAAGGAAATCCTTATTTATCAAGTCCTATGTCTCGAAACTTATATCATGTCGGGCTATCTTATATGGTATAGCTCATAGTTTCTTCACTATTTCGACTTTTGTCCCTTTTCTTGAACATGGTCTCGAAAGTAATATTACTTTCGTTATACTTGGTTTTCACACTCGTGGTTAGAACCGTCATTATTGTCATATGGCTTGGTGAGGTAGTACATTCAGACACCATGACTTAAATTCCAAGCATCTTATTACCATGTCTGGCTTTGGAGATATTTTCTCCATACTTGATTTACAACTAGGGCTATCCTAGTCGCTCACACAATCTCAAGGATTATGATTCCTCAATCTCATTATCGCTTGTTTAGCCAAGTCTCAATTACTTGGAATCGATTATGCTCAAGCATAATCTCATTGATTGAGGTATAAAGCAGAGATTTATTTTCTGAGATGCTATCATTTCTTTATATATATATTCTTTGAAAAGAATATCTTGCATGCATCTTCATTCTTTTAAACATGTCCAACCTACTAACGAGGGTTTAGGTACAAACAACTATCTTAAAGATAAGTTGTATTCTCTCTCTCGTTATGACATGGTGAGGGGAAATTATATCCCACGAATATCATATACTTTTCTTTACTTTTACTCTTGCATTCCATGCTAAAGAGTATCTTATTCATAACTTTATTATCATAACAGTCATATGAAGGTATAACTTCACTGTTATCAATCTTTGAAAAGCCCATCAAGGGTCATCACATCCATGCGTATCATGGGGAAAAATATCTCGTCTCATCGAGATTTTCTTTACATCACAATTTCCTGATGTCTCGCACTTTGCTGATCTGAAACTTTTAGGTGACTGAAATATGTCAACCTATATCATATCCGATGTTTATCGCTTACTAATTCGCACTTAGATGACAAGGTAAGTCAACATTCATCATACTTGATGATTTCAAGAATCGAGGAGAAATTATCACGACTACTTACAAGAGGTATGCCTCACAAATCAAATTAACATTTTTAATGATTGAATCGATATGCTCTTTCGATGAATAATTGGGATCAAGGGTCCAAGACCGAATGACGACTATCGAGATTTCTTTGGTCATATGGGCTGGCTGACCCGTCACAATTATTTTCTCAGTCCCACAAGGCTTGGTTTCAAAGGACATTTTATAAGGTTTCGATTGTAAATTTTCTTCGTAAAAGTGAGAAACTCAAATGATTTTCAATTAGAACTAGGTCATAGAGTTAAACTCAATGACAGAAATTTGGTAATGAATAGAATTTGAAACCTTATATACTCGTAATAGGTCATCAACAAAGGTTCTCATGTACGTCATGGCTCTACTTGTATTACTGGAAATCTTACTTTCTTAGTAACATTCTAAGATTCTTATCATACTATAAAGTTCTCACTCTATACAAATCATAGAACTAGCTTCAACTGATTCTCGTAAATTCTGGAGTAAGAATCAGGGATTTGGTCCTCCATAAGAAATAAATTACAGTGCATTAGGAGTACGTTGGCGAAAACCATACGTAAATCGGAGTTCAAACGAAGGAGAACGGGTCAAGACAAAATCACTGCGCAGTGCAGGAAAAATTTGCGCGCTCGCGCCGAGATCGTAGGCGATGCCGACACCGAGGTCGTGTTGCCGATGCCGATGCCGATGCCGATGCCGAGGTAGTACAGGCTACCAAGGTCGACGATGCCAAAATTGATGTTATATATTTCCAAAGTCAAAGTCGACAGTCGCACATGCCGAAGTGGAAGTCGAGATCGCACATGCCGAGATTGAAGTCGAGGTCGCACATGCCGAGGTCGAAGTCGAGGTCGCACATGCCGAGGTTGAAGTCGAGGTCGCACATGCCGAGGTGGAAGTCGCACATGCCGAGGTGGAAGTCGAAATCAAGGTCGCACATGTCGAGGTCGAAGTCGAGGTCGCACATGCCGAGGTCAAGTCGCACATGCCGAGGTCAAGTCGAGTCGCACATGCCAAGTCGTAATCAAGTCGCACATGCCAAGTCTTAATCGAGTCGCATGCCGAGATTGAATCTAACTTTTTTCGCTTTCATATCATTCTTTTGTTCTCGTAAAGGAAGGAAGTTCGATTTCTATGTTCTTTGCAATACGTGATCATGCTTCTTATATCGCCTATGTTCTTCTTGAGATGACATATCATTTGTCATAATAAATCTTGAGATTTGAAACTAAAGTTTCAAATAATGAAAACATAGTTCATTTATACATGCACATTTCTTTGAATTTCAAGAATTCATCATTCCAACTTTGGCCATTCACGCTCATTTCAAGCATATTCATTCATCATACATAATCTTGAAATTTGAGCAATTTGGTTATGAAAACTTGAAAAACTGTTCAATTTCATAACATACTTATTCAATGCATGTATTACTTGAATTTTGAAATTTCAACATTTCATTCTTGGCACATTTTGCCCATTATCAATCATAAGCATTCATTTCTAACTTTGCATAACTTCCATTCTCAACATTATTCATAACTTCCATTTCATATCATTCATTCCTTTTGAAAAAATCATCTCGATCCTTTTTCTTTCGACTTTTCATTTCAAAATTTTGAAAAGGAAGCATTTACCTCATTTCGGTTGAGCTTGATGTGATGGAGTGTTGAGCATTGTCACCGACCTTTAGAAGTCTAGTGACTCAATCTAGACTTAACCTCAAAGGAATTTTGGGTTCAAAGAGCGAACCGCTCGATACCACTCAGAATGCCCCTAAATCCTAAGTACGATTTAGCGTGGATTATTACTCTAAACAGGATGAATAAACATGAGACAATTTAACATTAAACTGTAATACATATATCAAGTATGTTTTGGACTTTACTATATAACTTATGTTCTTGCAGCGGAAAACATGAGATATGTACATATGACGATGTACTATCAAGGTATAACTTTCAATGACAACCTTCCTATTGCTCAACACCGCTCCATCGCATCACCACTCAATCTGCACATTTAAAAACAATATGCGGTCGAGTACAAATAATGCACTCGGTGGACTTATGCCAAAACATTTTATCATCTTTTAATTACTCGCCCATCATGGTAAGACATGAGGGTTTTGATTAAAAGGCCTTGAGCTTACTAAACTTTTTCATCATTTTCATAAACATTCGATCTGTGCAGACATTTTCCTTGTATGTATGATCCATATCCTTCATTTCATCATAACATTAACATTTACGCCGTAGAAGCGAGGCCTCCTCACGTCCGTGACCGCCGTGAATTGTCCTTACAAAGACACAAATCACCATTAGGTATACATGTTAATCCTAGCTGTATAAGCGCTTCCAAAGATAGGATCCGATATCGATTTCATTCATAAGTTGGGAGCGACCCAACAACATTCATCATTCATTCATTCATGGATAGGATACATACATAAAACATAAACATTTTGGGGTGTAATTTCATCATCATTTCATAATCATTTCTCAAAAGAGAGCATCATAAATAATTACTTTTCATTTCGAAGAAAGCATCATAAATAGAGCATTTTATCCTTGAGGATAAGAAAAGAAGCCCACCTGGTACGTAAGCTTTCTTAATTCGTTTTTCTTTTACGCCAACGATCGCCTCCGCGTCTCACCTTTACGTAAAAACGATTTCAGTACATCTGTCACGTTTTTCGAGATTTTCAAAGTTTAAAATAAACTTTGATAACTTATACTAATATAATTTGAATTCCTTAACGAATTCAATACGTCAATCAATCACAGTATCTTAACTAAACATTTCTCGTACTTCGATAGAGACAAGATATGTTCAACTATTTCATTTTAACCTTTTAGGTTAAACGTTCAACGTATTCTAACGTTTTTCGATATAAAGATTTCAATTATGAATTCTTTTCTCACCAAAGAGATTTCCATATATAATTAATACGCTTCACACGTATTAGCGTGATTTATCGAACGATTTCATACGTTAATTTCAAAAGTCAACAATTTTGACTTTTCTTTATTAATTCTTTAATAATTCATATTTTAATATCTAAATTAAATATAAATCGATTTTCAATCGATTTCTTTTCATAAAGTCCTAATTCTCGATTTTTCACTAAATCGATAAACTTTATTAATATTTTTCTTAAATATTAATCAACTTATTCATTTAACATTATTTTTCATTTCTAACGTTATTTAATATAACGTTTCGACATAAACATAGTATTCTATGTTTATAAAATTCCATAAATTCTTAATATGTCTAAAATAATTTCTAGACATATAATGTATTATTTTCTTGATATTAAGGATTTAAAATCCTTAATTTATTTAAAAAGCTCGACGACTTTCGAGCTTATAAATTTCAATCTTCTTCCAAAATTCTTCTAAATTCATATAGTGTACTATTTTATCATAGTATCACTAATATGAATTAACATTAACTATAGAAAATTTTGGGCTTCTCCTATTTTGTTCCATAGGTCACGGTTTTCTTCAATTTTTTGTCCAAATGATTTTCTAAAATTCTAATTAATTTACACAATGGCCCAACATTAATCTATAACATAATTATAACATAAAGTCCATCATTTAAAATTTCTACATCAATGTATTATTGTTCAAGCTCTCGGTTTTCATCACACATGCACCAAACATTTTATAAAATCCTACAAAATTCATTGTGCTTAAACATCATTATGTAACAATATAACATCATAATATTTATCAATATTAACTCACAACCCATGTATCCATTTCCTATGGTTTCGAAAATTTTGAGAATATGATCATCAAATTCTTAAAATTTCTAGTAAACTCACATATCATTTAATCAATGCTATAGATCAACATTATGCTATAACATCACTTAAATAAAATTTGTGCACCAACATAATATTTTTGTTCATTTTCGGTAATATTCAATAGTATAGCATAGGATTTTTTTAAAAATTCTCAAATAATCACTATGTGCTTCTATAACGTCATAGATCATTAATCCAACAATATATCAATTCCAAGAATTTTCGATCATCTTCAAAAATCCATAACATGCTTAACTTCAATTTAAAACATGATATATAAAGCCTATACATCATACTATGTATTATTAATAAACAACAAAACATGCTTGCTAAATTTTATTCATAAGAATACATGCTTATAACATAAGATCGAACCATTGGATATTAAAATTTTTAACGTACAATCGAAGCTTGTTCGATTTCTAACCTCTTTACCGGTGTCGATTTATTGCACAAGGATTTAATAGCAAGGATTGGTGAAGAACAAATGAAGAACACTCTCAAACTTTCTCTATTTTGCTCACGGTGGTTTTGTGTTTTGGGAAATGAAATGGGTTAGTTTGGTGTAATATCCTTACTTAAGCAAAATGATTAAAACAATTTGCACCTCCTTTCTATTTCTCTCTCGGTTCTCTCATTCACTCACACAATTAGGAAGCCTTTCAAAAGTGCTTTATGACACACCATTTTAATACATCACCATAGTAAGTGTTCTTACACATTTTGAACAAAACAAAACAATTTCTTTGACTTTGGATACACCACCGTCGGCCATCTCTCAATTTACAAAGGAGTAGCTTTTAATTTATTTGTCTTATTATAGATATAGGATCCAAGCATTAACTACATGCCGCAAATTCACATCAACAAGAGTTTTAGCAAATCTTCTTTCCTTTATTTGGTCAACAATAATCGGCCACTTTATGACACCCAACACTCCCACTTGATTCTTTCATAATTTATCTTGTTTAGTGTGTAATATAACACCTGGATTACCAATTTAATCAATAAGCAAGGCCATCAAGATTTCACACGTAAACTTGTCTCCCAAAAATTTTGGTCACGGCACTTTTCCAACTTTTTATACTAACATTGATTTTCTTGATATTATTAGATATATATATCATAATATATGTCTTAGATGATAAATTATATCATAGGAAAAATTATTGGTATCATTCCATGTGAGAAAACCCTAATTTTCGAATTAGGGTTTTCGAAAATTCTAAATTTGTTCAATAATTAATCCTTAATGTTTTAGCATTATCTTAATGCTAAATAATACTCCAATTACATATAATAATCATAGGAATTTAAATACTATAATTCCTTGATCATTAAACTCATTTTTCTATTCATCTCTAAACGTTAACGTTTGAACGTTTCAAAACGTTAAATATCGACTCATCTCAAAATGCTCGTAATAAAGTCGTAATCACTTTATTAAATCATTCCTATAATAATGGAATTTAATTTCTAAGCTTCGTTGCTTAGAAAATTTTACGAAATTTTAACTATCGATACTCGATCGACGTTAAAATAGTACTGCCGAAACACTTTATAAAATTCTATTCCTTAATTCACAATTCTTAGTGAATATAAAATAGGAATTCGTTACTTCGTAATTAATCGAAATCATTATTCGATAACTTACTAATTCAATTATTTAGTGAAACCCTAATTTATTTAATTTAAATATCGTAATTAGCCTTTAATTCTTCTGGATATTACGAGATAAGGCCAAACCAACCACTTAGGGCTATACAATATCAGCCCCAATATCCACGACAAACAACAAAGAACGATTTATTAACCGCCATGGCAAAGAACAATGATACCAAGAACGACAAGTACCCGTCACCAGAATCGATATATGCTAGAGTTTATGCTCTACACCAAAGGCAAATTTCCAAATGAGGAGTACGATTCCGATAAAGGCCACTCAGAGATATAGAATCCTATGATAATATGAGACTTATATGTAAATAGTGGATTATGTTGAAAATGGTATGGTTAGGATATATAAAATAAACATAGTTCGGAATATTTTGTGAATATGTTGAAGTGGTGTCAAAATTTTGGATGTAAAAAGAATTAGACGCCATGTAATCAGTCGGCTTGATAGACCGACCCTCGTAATTAATGTATGGAAAGTCCTCATTGAGGCATTTTGATGAGATATATTATATGGTTTTTGAAGAAAGGTATCTGATATATAAAAACGAATTGTTCCGAATAAGATATGGCCACTATGAGATAATAGTTATGCCATTCGGACTAATTGATGTACCAGCCCTGTTCATGAACCTCAAAAATCGAGTGTCCCACACGTACTTAGACAATTTTTATCTTAATCTTTATGGATGTTGTTCTTATCTAATCAAAGGACGAGAAAGAACATAAAGAACATCGAAGAACTGTCTTACGGACATTTAGAGCCGAGCAAATTTTGCCAAGTTTAGTTTTGTGAATTTCGACTTGAAGAAGTAATGTTCCTCAGACACATTGTGTCTTCAGGAGGAATCAAAGTGCGTAAGAATGGAAGTCGTCAATGACCTAAAGGAGATCGGAATTTCTTAGGTAAATTGACTATTATCGAGATTCATTGAGAATTCTCTAAGGTAGCAAGGTGATAACACACTACCCCAAAAAGGAATCAATTTTACATGGACCAATAAATAAGAGGCCATGTATTAAGGTGAGAAAGATAATAGCTTACGCATTATAATGATTTAGGCCACATGAATAGAATTTCCCAACTCACGACTTGAAATAGTTGAGCGACCAGAGACGATCATGAACCGTATTGCCACACTCACGATTATGTCAGATTCGAGAGAAAAGGGATAGTAAAAATAATAAAGGAAAGATTAAAGATTTGAAAGAATACGAGCTAAAGAAGAGGAACGAATGACTGAAGGATTATAAAGAAGCGCCGGACAATGTCATAGTGTCTAAGGGAAGGTTATACATTTCAAGTGGAAATAAGCTTAGAAATGAAATCATGAATGAAGCTCATGATATTCCTCGTACCGCCTTATCAGGCAACATTAAGATATATTATGATTTACGAGAAAAGTTAGATAGTAAGGAATGACATGAGATATAACCATATTGTCGAGCAGTGTCTCGGTTACCAACAAGAGAAGGCATTGTATCAATGGCCTTATAAGAGGTTATAATCTCTAGAGATACACAAATGAAAATGGAATGACATAGCAATGGATTTTATGACGGGTTGTGCCAAAGTCATAAAGAAGTAACACTACTATATGGGTAGTAGTAGATTGACTCACCAAATATGTTCATATCTGTCTATTCAGATGACTCATGAATCTGATAAGTTAGCCCAGTCGTACATAAAGGAAATCGTACCTTTACAGGGGGTGACAAAACCTATCACTTCAGATAAAGACTCCCAGTTTACCCCTAGATTTTGAACATGATCACAAGAAAGAATTAGACATAAGATTGAACCTTAGCATAGATGTCCACTCACGGACAGATAGATGATAAAAAGGACAATATGGACGTTTAAGGATACGATGAGAACATTAATGATAAATCGAGGTGCAAGTGGGAACATGTTGTACCACTTGTTAAATTCACGTATGACCATAGCTGTCAAGCCACGATTAATATAGACATATGAGGCATTATGTGGAAAGAAGTATCGACCACCACTTTATTGTAATAAAGTAGGTGAGAGAAGTATAAGGTCCTGACAACGTAAATGAAATGATCAAGATATCTACCAAATGAGGCAAAGAATAAGAAGCTCTCAGATGGATAAAAGTCTTACCGACTGGCGAGATCCGAATGCATTTGAATGCGAAATAAAGCTTCTTAAGATTTCTCCATCGAGAGAAATTATAAAGTTAAAGGTTTAAGGAATGTTGAGATCATGTTTTATAGGACCTTACGAGATCCTAGAAATGATAGGCCCAGTAGCCTATAGATGGGTACTTCCACCAAATTTGGGGAATGTACGTAATGTTTTCCACGTGTCACAGTTAAGGAAGTGTGAATATGACCCAAATCACGTAATTCATCATAATGACGTGATCCTTAACTCAGATATGAGTTGCGATGAAAATCTACGACTATTTTGATCGTAAGATTTAATGATTGAGAATCAAGTTTGGGTCTTTAATGAAAGTCCAATGGAGAAACCATGGACAAAGGGAAACCACGTGGAAAGTTGAAGATGTTATGATGCTAAGATACCCCATACTTTTTGAGGTATGCAAATTTCGGGACGAAATTTCTTTTAAGGGGGGTAGAATGTAATATCCCGAAGATTTAAAGCCTAATTACGATAATTAAAAATCGTAAATTAGGGTTTCGTCTCGATAATTAAAATAGTAAATTATCGAAGATTGATTTCGATCATTAATGATGTGAGAATTCTTATATCTTATCCACTAATAATTAGTGAATCAAAGAATAAAGTCTATAGAAATTCTTTCGGCAGTAATATTTTAACGTCGATTGAATATCGATAGTTAATATTACGTAAATCTTTCTAAGTAATGAAGCTTAGAATTAAATTTCATTATTAATGAAATGAAATATTAAAGTCATTACGACTTTATTACGATCATTTTGAGATGGGTCGATTATGAACGTTTTGAGACGTTTCAAACGTCAACGTTTAGAGACGATTAGAAAAATGAGTCTAATGATCAAGGAATTATAATATTTAAATTCCTACGATTATTTTATGTAATAAGAGCATTATTTATCATAAAAATAATGCTAGAGAATTAATGAATGATTATTGAATAAAGTAGCAATTTTCGAAAACCCTAATTTCGAAAATTAGGTTACATGAATCATTCTAATTCTTTTTCCTATGATCTAATTTATCATCTAAGACATATATTATGTCATATAGCTATTAAATGCAATAAAATAAAATATTTAGCACTTAATTTATGAAAGTGCCGTGAGGTTGGTATTGAGGATACAATGAAATGGAATTTTACTATCTTTATGACATGCTATGTAGTAAATATACTAGTATGATATTTTTACACACAAAACAAGATAATTAATGGAGAATCAAGTGGGATGTGCAAAGCTTGTGTAATAGCCGTGTGTTTTTGATTAAGAATTGAAGTGAGAAGGAATTGTTGGACTCTTGGAGGTGATGGTTGCATATGGTAGTGTGTAGATATTATGTATCAAGTATAAGACAAGAAAATTTAAATACTCATCCCTTGCACATTGTTCCATCTACTAAATTGATAATAATTTAATTAATTAGCATGACATTGTTGACTGATGAGGTTGGAAGGAATAATAAAACTCACCCCTTTGGCAAAGGAAACGGCTGACGCATGCAAGGTGTTTAAGAGTAGGATTTTATGTTTTGTTTCATTCAATGTGATGATGTATCTACATTTGACAATGTGTAGTAAATGGTGTGTAAGTCATGACATACTATGGGTGAGTCACCAAAGTTAATAGTCTTGCTTTGCAAAGTGTGTGTGTCGTGAGAAATGGAGAAGTAATTAGTTCATACTTGTTCAATTTCTTTAGCTTTATTACTTAAGTGATAAAATATCAAACAAACCCATTTCTCTCCAAACCTCTTATTACCGTGAGCATAGGGAGAAAAAGAAAATAGAGTGTTCTTCATTCAAATATCCCAAATCCTTGATAAAATCCTTTGCACTAAAAATCGACAACGGTTAAAGGTTAGGAATTTAACGAGCTTCCTATATACGTTAAAATTTTCGATTTCTAACCGTTAGATTTATATGATATGCTTATGTTCTTAATGTTGAAAATATGAGGAATAATGTTCTAATGCTTAGTGGCTTGTTAATATTGTTTATTATGCTAAGTATTATCATATGTTATGATTTAAGTGCAAGCTAAGCATGTTAAGAAATTAATTGAAGTGATCAAAAATTCTTAATGCCCAAATGTTGATGGATTAATAATATATGTTGATAATGAACCCATTGTGTTTTATTAGGAATTTTTGGGAATTGTTTGTGATTTATTTGTATGTACCGAAAATGTTGTGGAAATAAAATGTTGGTGTATAATTATTGTTTAATTATAAAGAAGAAGAAAAAATGAAAACTATTTGAGAAGGTTTTAGAAGAATGTCGTGAGCATCATGAAGTTGATTTGTGATGTATACTTGTTCTATAATAAATTTTAAAGCATGTGATTAATTTATTAGATTTTTATAAAATGAGTTGTTCATATATGGAAAATTTTCGAGAGGTTCTACTCTTGGTACATTGATGTATAAGTTGTGATTGTTGAATATTATGATATGTTAATGGTATATGATGATGATTAGGTGTTATGGAATTTAATAAGAATTTTAGAAAAATATTTGCTATATTAAAGTATGATTTTGAGAACCTTAAGTGTAGGAAAATGATGTCCAAATTTCCTATAATGATGTTAATACATATTATTGATACTATGATAATATAAAGCATTATATGAATTTAGAAGAATTTTGGAAGAAGTTTGAGAATTTTAGCAAGGGGCGAGAGCTAAGACATGAGGATTTAGAGTTTTAAATTAATTTATTCAAGAAAAATCACATATTATATCTTTGAGAAAATATTTTAGACTGTTGAGAATTTATGGGATTTTAGAAACATAGTATACTATGTTTACGGTAAACGTTATATTAAATAACCTTAAATGCGAAAATGATATGAAATGTATAAGTTAAGTGTTATTAAGATAAAATATTAATCAAGTTTATTGATTTACGTGAAAAATCGAGAATTAGGGTTTTATGAAAAGAAATCGATTGAAAATCGATTTATATGAAAAATTGTTATAAACTATGTGAATAATTGAAAAGTTTATTAAGAAAAGTAAAAAACATTGACTTAAGTCTAAACGTATGAAATAAGTTGAATAAATACATTAATACGTAAAACGATTAAGTTTATAAGAATATCTCATTGGTGAGAAAAGATTTCATAATTGAAATCATTTTATCGAAAGACGTTAGTATCGCTCGACGCTTAACCTAAATGGTTAATATGAGACCGTAGATTATATTACGTCTCTGTCAAAGTACGAGAAATATTTAGTTAAGATATACGATGAAAAGACGCACTATTTTAGTTAAAGGATGTGAAGCATCATATTAGAATGTTATCAAAGTTTATTAAACTTTGAAAATCTCAAAACGCCACCAACGCACTAAAATAGTTTTACGTAAAGGTTGGACGCCATGCGATTTAATCGACGAAGAAAGAAATCGATTAAGACTATCTACAGTCCGGTGGGCTTTTTTCTTCTCCTCGAGGATAAAATATTTATCAAATGTTTTATTTACAATGCTCTCTGTTGAGAAATGATGTTGAAATGATTACCTGCCCAAATTGTTTATGTTTTTATGTATGATCCTATCAATAGTGTTGGTTCGGTACCAACATATGATGAATGTTATGATGATGAGGAGAATGTTTATGAGGTGAAATGATGATGAGGTGAAATGTTTATGAGGAGGATGGTATGAAATGTTTATGAGGAGGATGGTATGATGATATTATATGAGGAGGAGGATGTGATGATATGAAAGTTGTTGGTTCGCTACCAACGTATAATGATATTATAATGAGATTGATGTTGTTGGTATATTACCAACATATTATGATGCTATGATGATATTAAATATTGTTGGTTCGCTACCAACGTATGATGAAGTTATGATAATGTTATATGAGAAATGATACGGATCATACAGACAGAAAATATGTCCGCCGCATAACTTTTGAAAATGAGAAAATTTTTAGTAAGCTTGAGTATTTTCACTAAAACCTCGTGTGTTACTAATGGGGCAAAGTAATTTAATGAAAATGTTTTGGCATGAGTCCACCGAGTGCATTCTTGTACTCACCGCATATTTGTTTTAAATGTGCGATTGGAAAGTGATGCGATGGAGCAGTGTTGAGTAATAGGAATGTTGTCGCTGATAGTATACCTTGATTGTACATCGTCATATGTACATATCACATGTTTTCCGCTGCAAGAACTTAAGTTATGTATCATAATTTATTGTTAAATGGTATTCTGTTTATTCATCCCTGTTTTGAGTAATAGTCCCGGCTAAATCGTACTTAGGATTTAGGGGTTGTTACAGTAGTGTAGCATAAATTGTATAAATTAATCAACATATATAAAAACAAAACAAATCTAAACCTTGTTGTTCTCAGGACAATTCCTGGAATCGTGATTCGTTAAAGTATTACATTTCCGACAATTCCTCTTAGGCTTGCTTGCAGCTTCTATAGCCTTCTCCCTGTTAGATTTTTTCCTGTTGGCACTACCTTTAGTACTAACTATCGGAGGCGGAAGTAATCTAACCGTTGTTGGTTTCGCTGAACCATAACACTGCTCAAACATAGCATCTTTATCTTTTTCAGTAACATCATGATGCACACCAACTGAAAACTTCGTGGAGGTTTCTTTAAATATAACCAAAAGCTCCGCTTTGCGGTCGGGATCTCCCTCAACCAATCTGATGCATTTACAAGCCTCAAAGAACAACTCGTTATTCCTACTACCATCTGAATAACGACTGTTGTTACGTTCCCTAACAACATCAGAGCATGCATACTTTGTCCACCTATTGCAAATATATTTTACTGGGATTTCTTTCATATTCATGTTCAACATCATCAAATAAATATGACTGCACAACAAGCCATTGCGTGTGTAATACTTACATGAACATGATATCGAATCCTCTGAAAAAATACGAACAACTTCAAATCTGAATCCACCATTATCAACAACTGAATAACTTATCAAATCAGATTGATTATTCATAGACAATATACCACACAATTATGAATAGCAGCTTTAATCTGACTGAATCCACCATTATCAACAATGAATAACTTATCAAATCAGATTGATTATTCATAGACAATATACGACATTCCTGAATAGCAGCTTTAATCTCAGATTAAACCTTCAAGAATATATTGTACGTATATATAGAGGCTGCATGACGTTTGATAGGAAAATGCATCTTCAGATCAGGTATACCTGTTTCGTCTTTATAGCTGAACTGATCATGTGTATTGCGTTGGGCATCTAGAGCACTTCCGAAATGAATATAGAATTAAGCCAAGTCCGAGTTCGCATTGAGATACTGCCTGAAGAAACTGTTTTCGCTCTCAAACATAGATGCATCTTAAATAAATCACACATTTCACAATCTCAAAATATCTTTGGAATCCAAAAGAACGCAAAGAAAACATCTTACCAAACCACTTATGAGTGGACAATCCATAATCATTGATAAATTCATTCCATAATTGGTCAAATGCATCCGGTTCATTGATCTCTGACCAAACAATGTTGTTAAATCTTTGTTTGAAGTCAGGATCATCATTTAATGATGCTGGAACTTTCTCGGCAACTTTTAACATAATATGCCACATACAAAATCTATGTCTTGTGTTCGAAAACTACTCGCATGCCTTCTTCAATGCGGGGTCCTCGTCCGTTATCAACATTTTCAGAGGAAAATTCATACAATCCAAAAATTTTGTAAGCAACCATGAATATGATTCAAAGTCTTCCCTAGTTAATAAGCCAATTCCAAAAGTCACACACTTACCGTGATTATCTTTACCTGTGAACGGCGCAAATATCATTTTATACCTATTATATGAACAAATGATGTAATTAATTAAGTTGAACAGATTTAGTGCATTATTGCATATATTGCTAAATTCTTAGAACACTATTTAAATAAATGTTGAACATAAATAATTTGAACATATATCTACATAACACTCATTCGCATATAACAGTGGCATCAAAACATTAATAATTGTCATCAAAACACTCATTAATAATTGTCATTAAAAAAATCCTACCATGGCGTTTCAAAATCTTAGCAAAACGTTTTTCTATATGTTTCTCAAACACACTTATCATTGAAAAAAAAAATGATCCTTCTAACAAACGATTATCCATTTAATGTTGGAATTGAAAACAAAATTAAAAGGAACATACCTGTTAGTCGAATAAGTGGCATCAAATGACACAACTTCACCAAAGATATGGTAATTTACAATAGAAAGAGAATCTTCCCAAAAAAGGCTCTTCACTTGATTCCATTCATCCTGTTGATACTCAAACTTAAATCCACTGCAAAACTCACGTTTATGTTCGAACTTCGCTGACAAAATCTCGATCAACACCATTAGAGAATGCCTCATGTCACACGATAATTCTTGAATTCAACCGCAAAGACAACCAACATCCTCAAAAGTTCCAACTAGCTCTTTAAAAAGTCTAAATGAACGCATAGGTCCTATATTCTCCCTACGGCATTTAGCAATCATCATCTCATGTGCAGAACTAATCTTTCTATTACACTTCATGAGATGTTTGTAACCATCTGACACCATTGGATGATTGTGCCCCTCCACAAACATTGATACAACATAACCTACCCCAGCATCTAGACGGAATGCAACACGCGCCCTGCATCCTGACCTTGTCGACATCCTCTTGCGTTTTGTACTAGTAGATTGTGATATGCTTGGAGAATTGGAAACTATTTTTTTAACATCCTCTTTATTACAAACTATATAACGCCAAACTACAGTATCATCATCGTACTTGACTAAAGTTGCCATACGCGTTCCAAACCCGCACGTAACACCATACTCTCGATAAAACTTTTCAGCCTCATTTAAGGTATTAAAAACCTTTCCACAAACGGTTTCATCTCGCAGAGACAATTCGGGTAAATAAGGTCATTGGAATTTTTGCGACATCCACATCGGTGAAAAATCGAAATAAATAATTTTAAAGCAAAGGTACTATGTTGTGAATGCAACATATATACCTTAAAGTGTAATAAAAATAAAGTGAAACAAATACTGTTCGATAAATAAGTAAAAACAAACGAAAATTATGAAAATATAATATATTGAATGAGAGATTAATTATCATGCATTGTGAATTTTTCTCTAAGGCAATACAAATCTATCAAATATGAACATATCCATAAAAAAAAGATATGGACTCCCACAAAACAAGGTATAAAAACCGTGCATAGAAGATATGGAAACGCACTAAGTACACAAAAAATTATACCCTTTCATTTGATTATGTGCAGCAATAAGATATAGGGCGTGCTATATTGTTATACATGAATGCAATATATATTAATAAAGTAAGCCCTAAAACAAAACTAAAAAATAAATCAAATGAATACAAACTTCATAAAATAAGCATTGCTGATAAATTAAGAAGGAAATCAACTAATATAAACAAAAATCAACCTCAAACGATGCATTTTCAATCCAATAACAAATAACTACGCACATTAAAGAAAATGCCGGGTTATAAATATTTTGCAAAGGTACTACGTTGTAAATGCAACATGTATACATTAATAGTGCAACATAACTTAAGCTAACAAGGAATAAATTAATATATACACCGATGTTCCATTATTCAAAACATAATGAAAAAAGCTTACAGATTGATTAAAACACATCAAAGTTCAAGAAATATAAACTAAGGCATAAAATAAATTAATCAGAAAACTTCAAATATACATTAAAAATCGAAAAAAAAAAAATTACTGCTTCAAAGAAAAAAACGAAGCACATTCAAGAAAAATGACAAGTTACATATTTATTGCAATGGTGATTTGTTGGAAATGCAACAAATATACATTATAAGTGCAACAAAAACAAAACTATCCTTAACATGATTTTCCATGAAGCCTAGAACACCACGAAAATACGAAAATTTACCTTGATTTTTCATGAAGCCTAGAACACCACGAAAATAATGAAACTAGAACAGAATTATATTTTCTTGCAGTGAATATGTTCTGTGCGTCGAAAACAATATATCAAATATAAACCAATCCATAAATAGAAGATATGTAATCCCATAATAATAGGTAGGTAACGGTTTACAAATTACTAAATTTACAAACATTTATGAAGTGCTTATTATTGCAAACACATTAAAGAAAATGCCGAGTTATAAATATTTTGCAAAGGTACTACGTTGTAAATGCAACATGTATACATTAATAGTGCAACATAACTCAAGCTAACAAGGAATAAATTAATATATACACTGATGTTCCATTAATCAGAAAATATAATGAACAAAAAGCTTACCAGATTGATTAAAACACATCAAAGTTCAAGAAATATAAACTAAGCAGACAAAATAAATTAATAACAAAAACTTCAAATAGGAATAAAAATCGGAAAAAAAAATATTACTGCTTCAAAGAAACAAACGAAGTACATTCAAGAAAATGACAAGTTACATATTTATTGCAATGGTGATTTGTTGGAAATGCAACAAATATATATTATAAGTGCAACAAAAACAAGACTATCCTTAACATGGTTTTCCATGAAGCCTAGAACACCACTTAAAATTTACCTTTGATTTTCCATGAGCCTAGAATACCACGAAAATTATGAAACTAGAATGTAATTATATTTTCTTGCGGTGAATATTTTATAAAAATAAAACAAAGATATCAAACATAAACCAATCCATAAATAGAAGATATGTAATCCCACAATAATAGGTAGGTAACAGTTTACAAATTACTAAATTTACAAAAATATTCTTAACACTATTTTCGGCTGACTAAATCATAGCATTTTCAATAGAAACATTCAGCACACGTAAATTAAATCTGGACCACTGATTGATGTTAATAAATGGACAAGATTTATTCCTATTTCTCACAATACTTAGCATTCCTATATGATCTATATATATATATATATATATATATATATATATATATATATATATATATATATATATATATATATATATATATATATATATATATATATATATATAAGGTTCAAATAAAATTACTTTTAATATAAAATTAAAACCACGAAAATTCAAGTAAACAAAATGAATTTGCTATGATAGTTAATCGATCCACGAGAAAACTCATCGAATCCAAATATTCGTAGTTTTCACCTGTGGTTCAATCCCATGAGATGCAAAATTCCATTTTTGGATTCGATAACTATTCCAACAGATTAATCAACTTTCACTCCAAATTCATCATTTTTTGGTTCTAATGTTTTTACGATAAAAATGGTTCTCACGTACCCTACCACACACACACACACACATACATATATATATATATATATATATATGTGTGTGTGTGTGGTCATATACCGTAGTACTAGTATTCATTCTAGACCACACATTGTGGTCATGTGGATAGCATAAACAAGCGATCGACATGTGACATATCATTTTTTTATTTTTTATTTTTATTTTCGATGAGGGGAAACACAGTAATTTTTTTCTTTTTCTTCTCTGCAACTACTACTTTTCACCGGAGAAGATTAGGGGAATCAACAACAGCGATAGCACAGTGGAGGCGATCGTGATGGCGACGATGAGGAAGGTGGCGGTCTTGGTGGCTAATCGATGCCTAAAATTGCAGATAAATCATTGATTAGTTGTTTGAAAGTGAAGAAAAATTTCCACTCTATTTGTCATTATATAAGTATGAGGAACATGCTTCCCAATTAGCTTCATCTTAAGGTCTTTCCCTCACAAACTTCTCTAGAAGTTGTTTTGCTTGTTAAATTCAAAACACACAAGACAAGCTTTTTGTGTCTGTATAACTTAGAGTACCAAAGTTTCATCTCAAATAATGAATCTACTTCTTAATCTACTTCTTTGCTTCCAAGGAATTACCTTACTTATCGCAGTCAGACTGTTTCTGAAGCTTATATCATATCCTGGGCTATCTCATAACTGAATAGCTCGTAGTTTCTTCAATTGTTCTCAATTCTTGTCTCTTTTTCTTGATCATGATATCTGAAAGTCATATTGTTTTCATTATACTTTGTTCTCAAATTCAGGATTAAAACTGTCATTGTTGTCATATAACCTGATAGGGTAGTACGCTTGTGCACCATAACTTTAGTTCCAAACACAAGTGCCTCATTACCATGTCTCATCTTCGGGGATATATTTCTCATACTTGGTTTAAACAATAGGGCTAGCCTAGCTGTTCACACTTCTCAATATTTATGATCCATCAATCTCACTATCATTGGTTTCACTAAGGTCTCATATACTCGAAATCAATTCCGCTCAAGCATAATCCTAAGGGTTGAGTTATAAAGTGAGAGACTTGTTAACTGAGATGCTATCATTCTTTATATATCCATTGAAAAGAGTCTCGTGCACCTCCATATTTTAGACATGTCCCACCCACTAACGAAGTCTTAAGGACAATCAACTATCTTAAAGATAAGTTGTATTCTATCTTGTTATAACATAATGAGATGAGGTTATTTTCCAAGGATATTCTATATTTTCCTTTACTTCTACTTTAGCGCGCACTCAATGCTAAAGACTATCTCGTTCGAAATTTTATTATCATAACAGTCACATGGTGGTATAACTTTACTGTCATCAGTATCTGGAAAGCCCATCAAGGGTCATCACATCTATGTGTTTCATAGGGGAAAAATATATCTCGTCTCATCGAGAACTTTTCTACATCATAACTTGATGTCTATCACCTACAAATCCGAAAACTTAGGTGACAAGATAAGTCAACCTACATCATACTCATTAGTTTCAGGGGTTGAAGAAAACTCATCATGGCAACTTACAAGAGGTAAGGGTTCACAATTCAAGATGATAACTTTTAAAGTTTGAACCAATATGTTCTTTGAACGAAATAATTGGAATATAGGGTCCGAAGATATAATAACCTGAAAAATTTAAAACTTTTATTAGTGTAATACCCCGTCTTTTCTAAGCACCAGGTTTGTATGGCACGTTTTTCGAGAAAGGTCAAAAGCTTGACTTTTTTTTCGGTGATGCGACCGTCACGAAACCTCAGGCGTTGTGAAGAGTGTCTTATGACGAATTCATAGACACTAAGTATGCAGGTTTTCGACCACCCACGAAGGTTTAGGCACGGGAAGTTATCAAAACCGGACTTTTCATGGGTCTTTTAAAAGCATATCTTGTTTATAGTCGTTGTGTCCGTATTTTATTTCGAGTCTATGGGTACTAAGTTTGCTAAATTTGAGTCCGTTTACAAAAGTTGCGTCATTTTGCGTTTTGAAAAGGGCAGCTTCATTGCAGTACGATTCTTGCACCTTTTCCTATAAATAGGAGGCTAGGCCTTCATTTTCAACGCTCATTTCTTCGCCTCTCCGTGTTTACGGATGAGCCGAGCAGCTTCAGCACGCTGCGAGCTGCTGGAGGAGTGGGGATCGAGCCGGTAGGCTCGGCGGCGCCATATGACCGCCGCCACCACCACCGATCATCCTCCCAAGCAGCCCGCTTTTCTATTTTGTCCTTTTCTTGTTTTGATTCCGCCTTTTAGTAGATCGTATAGCATAGAACTCGGGATTCTAAAGGGACGGACGGAAAACGGCCGGAGGTCGCCATTTCGCCAAACCGCCGCCGCCGCCCCATTACCGCCGCCGTGCCTTGTTGTCGCCGTTTGCGGCCGACGGCCCTGCTGCTACGGGTCCTTTAGGTTTTGAGTTCGGGCTATGCATTCTACTAAAGTACCGATTCCGTTTTACTTTTTCGCGTTTACGCATGTCGGGATGTTTTCCGTTGCTTGAGTTTTCTAAAGCCAAGTACATGCCGGGTTATCCATTTTCAACATAGTTTGTCATTCCATGTTAAATAGTTATGCATATTGCTTATGTTTCCATTTTCATGCATCGATTTTGGATGGTTTATCCTAGATCCGAGGATAGCATCGATTTTGAAAGCTTCTTCACCGCTAAGATTTGAGTCAACTCGCATGCGTGCATATTTTGAAAGTACCCTATTATAGGTCTTGATGCCTGAATATATTTCCTTACGCATCGAGTTGATTTGAAAACCGAGGGTGCCAAATATGGGTTCGTAAAGTCGAAAACCCTAGTTTTGCTTCGATCTTCGTTTGGATCATGATATTGCTTTGCTTTGTGGGATGTGACCCCAAAAGTTGTTACGTCTTGTTACCGTGTACCTACCAAGGCGATTGGTGAAGTCAGTGGATCCGTAGATATCTCCGGTTGACGCTTTTTCTGCTCAGTTGGGTTATATATGCTTATTTCGAGTTATTTACTACGATATTTCAAAATAAAACATGTGCTACCAGAAATGTTTTGGTGAAGTTATTATCGTTCTACGATCCGAGATGTGGTTCTATTGTGATTGTGCACGGATCTCTATTCGCGGGTTGATCACCATCTCGAGTATTGATCGAAGGATAGACCCGAACACGTGGTTGTGGTTACGAAGCGATAGACCCCAAAGTCCACACGGAAATGGTAATGAGGTGGTTATGGTTACGACGGATTGACCTCAAGTCCACACCGATTAGCTTGTTGGATACGCCCGCACGGGTCGATTGGATATGTTCCGGGCCGAGATATTGTGGGCTGGCTGGATATGTTCCGGGCCGAATGAATGAGATGTGATGGGCTGGCGGGATGCATTCCGAGCCGTGGTTCTTTGGTTCTATGATGAGAACAACAGTAATAACGGATCAGGTATCGAAAAACGAAAAATCTATTTTGCTTACTTAGAAGTGGATTTACGTTTTAAAACCTTCTAAGGTAAGTGCTCGAACACGGCATCCCGATTCTTTCGATTTATGATAAAACCCCAACCGAGTGCACTAGTACTCACCCCAACTCTTTTCAAATCTTTTCACGAGATGGAGGAGGGCGGGCGAGGCGACAGGAGGTGGAGCTGCGGGTTCTTCATGCTATGCTTCAGCGATGTTGTGTTATATACGCATACGATGTTGATGTATTCTTGTCCCTTATTTTGCTTTCGATTGGGAACAAGATTTACTATTATGTTATTATCTTGTGAGTCTCGATATGAGCAAGCTATGTGGTTGATCGGTCTAGTCATGTGGTATAATGCTATTTTGTTTCCTTGCATTACTTATTATAAACCAAGATCATGTTTCATTGAGGTTATGGAATCGATATTATTGATTGGTGGATTGTTTGCGCACCCTCCCCTTCGTGATATGTCCTAATTATAGAGGAGATCTTGACGCCCGATTTCATGGTCACATCTTCTTATCGTGTATGTTATATGTATCCCCTCTAACCCCACCCCTAATCACACCCCGCATCCGTGCTTTCCTCGGGAATTGGGGCGTGACGACTGGTATCCGAGCGGTGTTCTTGCCCCGACATCTCTTTGTTATCCGATACCACTTGGTATCGCAGCGCGATTCGGCTTTGGGTATGTGTACATGTTGTTTGATTTCAGCGCTCGTTGCTTTATATCTTGTACGTTCTTGAAATTGAGTGTTTAGAACTTGTTCTTCTAAACCTGCTTATCGTGCACTACCCTCGTTTCACCGTCAGCCGCCTCCTTTAAATAGGGGATGAGGTATGTGTTTATTTTCTTGATGTTTTATGTGGTTACGTGATGCTTGATATGATCTGGGTTTCATGTGTTTTGGCCTGGTAAGATTTTACGTGATGTAAACGTGATGTGGATGAGATATGGTTGGATGGTGATGTGGATGTGGAAGTGATTGTTGATGAGACGAAAAGGCATGTGTGGCTGTGATATGGGAACCATTGATGTGGTATGATGTGATTGATATGATCATGAATGGATGATGTGAATCTATGTGTTTACATAGAAGTATGTGATTGATTGAAAATCTTGTTTATATTGATAAACGAGTGCTTGTAAGTGAATCATGTAATTATTTACGTGATTATTGTTATGAATATCCATATCGATGTTGATATGTGTTGAAAGTGAATATGTGTCTCAAGACATGATTACCCGTACGATTGGGCGGAAAAAGAAGCGTGAATATTGTTGTTATTTTGATGAACTAACATGTAGGTTTATGGATATTGATGGCCCGCATAACGCCGGGTTAAGATCCCACAGGATGGATGAGCAGATCCGTAAGTTCAGGGAATGTACCAGGAATGTCCATGAGCCGTTGGGAGTGTTTCTAGGGAGATTTGTTGGTTTGTGGAGAAAGATTCGAGATAGTGGGAAGGTATCCGAGCACGAGGCTTACTATCGGATGACGTAAAGGCTACCGGCGTGTTGGCAACCATGGGCAAGAAAAGGGTGCGTGATGTTCCGTCGGGAACCTATCACCGCACACCTTACCTTGGATTTCACGAGTTCGTTTGCTCGAGTGTGGAGGCGGGACCGATCATCGAGCATACCATCCGAGGCGGATGTGATAGCGAGGCATGTTCGAGGGCCGATCCAGTTGATAGCGGAGATGATGTTCTGAAGAGCCTTTGGGAGAAGCGACCATCGCGTGAGCGATCGCCGATTCATCGAGATACACCCCATCTACACCTCCATCTATGATCCTCACCGCGCAGACGGACCGGGAATGATTTTGAGCGCGACCTCCTGGGTAAGAGATTGTCCATCCGACGGTGGCGGGGAAGAGGCCCGGATCGAATCTTCATGCCACCGAAACAATGTCGGTTGGCCTCCGGGAAGGAGATTACGAGGAGGAGGAAGACCGGGAGGAGGGCGAGGAGGGCGACAGTGAGGATTGAGGACCGGGTGATCCAACTAGCGGACGACTCGGATGAGATTGAGCATGTTGAGGAAGAGCGGCAAGCGCTGGAACCGAAGGAAGAGATTCACCGAGACTCGAGCGATCGAGGCACGCCTTGGACGGGATCATACCCACGAGACTTCTTCCATGCGCAGATCGCTTTCAAGCGGCACCAATTCAAGCCGGATAGGAAGGGAGAGAGGATGAGGAAAGGCGAGAATGGAACCATTGAAACAAGCGAGTAGTGGGACGGATATGGAGTACAGAGATCAGGGTAGTCGGTGTGTCACAAGATGACATCATGATCTGCTTTTAAGCATGGATGAGAGGCATCTTTTGGCGATACTGTAGTCGATTCTTTGCTCATATCGACCTTTTGACTAACATACCTTGATCTTGTATTTTGTGATCCTTTATGGACAATATCGATACTAACGCTGTCTATGACAGGATGTTTATGTTTGATGCTTATATGTGATATGAGTTATGCCATGATGATGTATGATCTATGTGATATGTGATGATGATGTTATGTGAAATGCATAACGATGTTGTGTTGGCAGGTTGCCTGTTTATATGTGATCGTGATATGTGACATATGTGGTGATATGTGGCATATGTGATGATATGTGGTTATGGGTGATGATATATGTTATGCGATGAAACCCGATTATCTATGTGAAAGTGTTTCTAATGTTTCAAACGTCGATGCAGTAATGCCGAGAACAAGGAACCGAGGAACAATAACGTGGAAGAAGCCAAGAACCACCTTTGGTTCATGGCATGCGATCGAGAGTTTTCGCAGAGTAATCCCCTACATTCGACGGTCTCGCGAACCGATCGACGCCGAGAATGGATACGATCCACCGAAAGGATCTTGAATACATCTGCTGCGAAGAAGCGTAAAAGCCGAATTGCGCGATCTTTCGCCTAACCGATGAGGCTGATTACGGTGGGAATCCGTGAGGATGACCTAACACCGAGACGATGGGAAGGTATCGTGGGAAGATTTCAGGAAGAACTCATGGAAAAATGCGTGCTGGCGTCTGCTGCGAGGCAAAACGATTCGAATCTTCATCAAGGAGAAGGACAACACCGAGTACGATCGCTCGCTCAATTGTGCGTCGCGTTATGCTACGTGCACAGACCGAGGTCGCCAGGCGCATGTGTTCGAGAGGACTCGACCAGGAAATCGAATTTCGCTCGTCGGCCGGGGAGATTTGGCGATGCGCATGACCCTTGAACCGGCTTTAAACACGAGTGATGTTGCCCCAGAGAGAACGATGCCACCCGGACAGCCGGTGGCGGAGGAAGAGGTAAGAGAAATATGAAGATCGAGGAAAGGCAATCGGTGTTCCAAGGAACCAGGCGGTCGATGATTCCGAGGAATGCGGGTATTCGTGAAAGAGAAAGGCGACCTTGGGAAGGAATTTCCAACCCATACGGCGGGGGAAAAACCTTGGTGCCGAAATGCGGAGGAATCATTTAGGCGAGTGTAGGCAAGGTAGCGTCGAGTGTTATCGTTGTGGAAGTTTGGACATTACGCCGAGATTTTCCATTAGGAGGTCCGGCGGTCACCGCCGCGGTGAGATAGCATCCAGCTCCCTAGAGAGGCAAAACCAAGCTCCGCCAATGACAAACAACGGAGCAGGAGGTCACCCTAGGCCAGCAAACCAAAGGCCACCGCAACAAGCAAGCGTGTACACCTTGAATCAGCAGCAAGCGGCACAAGCTCCCGGAAATCTTGCAGGTATAATCCATATGAGTGATATACCCATTTTCGCTTTGTTTGATACAGGAGCCTCACATTTTGTTTCGAGAATCACGTGTGAGAGGTTGGTTTGGTACCCAAGGAATCACAGTACCACGAAAATTAGCATCCCATCGAAGTGCTAAAGCAAAAGAGATATGCCCAACCGGAGGTAGAAATCGTGGAGCGTAGGTCTTTGTCAATATGTATGTCATCGAATGGAAGATTTCGATGTCATCTTTGGCATAGATTGGTTGGAAAAGCACGTGGCAACTATACGTTGTCTCGAGAGAAGTTGCTTTTGAACAACCGAAGGAGTGGAAGTTTGTTTCACGGCATAAGGATGGGTGTTTGCGTGCCAATGATCTCGACCTTGAAGGTAGTGAGGATGATCAGAGGAAGCCGCCAAACTTTCTTGGTGAGTTTGACAGGGCACATCAAGAGCGCAAGCGAGCTGAAGAGAGATGGTGTGTGAATATCGGATGTGTTTCCGAGGACTTGCCAGGTTTTACCTGATAGACAAGTGGAATTCACTATTGATCCGGAACCGTGGCGGCGCCAGATCAAAGGTACCATACTGAATGGCACCTAAAGAATTGCAAGAAGCGAAGCCAGATTCGTGAGCCGTTGGATCTAGGTTTTATCCGACCTAGCGTGTCGCCGTGGGAGCGCCATTACATAGTCAAGAAGGATGGGTCAATGAGAAGCCATCGTGAGAGCTCAACGAGGAGACGAGTTCTTGGAAAGGATGCGTTTGAAAGCAAGGCTAGAAGATAGCAAGGGATTCACGGAAGCAAGAGATAACGCGCTATTATTTCGAGGAAGGTTATGTATGCCACTCAATAGGGAATTGAGAGATAAAATCATGAGTGAAGCTCATGAGGCACCATATACAGCTCATCCAGGAAGCACCAAAATGTACAGAGACCTTAAGAGGAACTTTTGGTGGGAAGGGATGAAAAAGGATGTAGCCGCGTTTGTGGAACGTTGTTTGGCTTGTCAGCAAGTGAAAGCGTGCAACAACGTCCGTCAGGTTTGTTGCAACCGCTACCAATCCCGTGTGGAAATGGGATCATATCGGTATGGATTTTGTGGTGAGTTTTCCAAGGTCGGTCGCGAAACACCACTATATGGGTTGTCATCGATGGATCGACGAAGTCACTCATTTCTTACCGATTCGGATGACGACGGGTTAGATAAGCTTGCTCGACTTTTCGTTAGAGATCGTCTCGGTTACATGGTGTACGCCGTATCGACATGCGGATCGTGACCGAGGTTCACGTCGAGGTTTTGGATGAGTGCGCAGGAAGCCATGGGGACCAAGCTAAATCTCAATCTGCCTTCCATCCTCGATCGACGGTCGGTCGGAAAGGACGATTCTGGTCTTGGAAGATATGTCAGCATTCGTGGCGATAGAGGAGGAAATTGGGAAGAGATACTACCTTTGGTGGAGTTTGCCTATAACAGCGATTATCGAGGCCACCATAGGAATGGCTCTCATGAAGCGTTATACGGAAGGAAGTGTCGATCGCCACTTTATTGGGACGAAGTGGGCGAGAGAAAGATGTTAGGACCGAGATGGTTCAATGACGGTCGAGGTTATCAATCGAGATCAGCGAAGGATCAAGGAAGCTCAGACAGGCGAAGTCCTATGCGGACAAGCGTCGCACGGATCTTGATTCATGATCGGAGATCGTGTTTTCCTTAAGGTTTCCCCAACAAGAGGAGTCATTCGTTTTGGGAAACGAGGTAAGTTGCGACCGAGGTTCGTTGCACCTTTCGAAGTTCTCGAGAGAATAGGCCCCGTTGCCTATAGGTTAGCTTTGCCGCCTAGCATCGGAGATGTGCACGACGTGTTTCATGTTTCTCAGTTGAGGAATTACGTGTTCGACCCAAAACACGTGATCAAGCATGACCAAGTGGTTCTTGCTCAGATCCGAGTTACTAAGAGAGACCGGTGGCTATCTTAGAACGAAGTAAAGGAATTGAGGAACAAGCGATTAATTGGTGAAAGTGTTGTGGAATCACCATGGCGAAGAGGAAGCTACGTGGGATTTAGAAGACAAGTTCGGGACTCAAGACACGAGTTGTTTCCTCCACGTGTTTGAAATTTGGGGACCGAAATTTTTAAGGAGGAGGATGTAATACCCGCCTTTTCTAAGCACCAGTTTGTATGGCACGCCGAGAAAGGTCAAAGGTTAACTTTTGTTTCGGTGATCGACCGTCACGAAACCTCGGGCGTTGTGAAGAGTGTCTTATGACGAATTCATAGACACTAAGTATCTGAGTTTTCACCACCCACGAAGGTTTGGCACTCGGGAAGTTATCAAAAACTGGACTTTTCATGGGTCTTTAAAAGCATATCTTGTTTATAGTCGTTGGGTCCGGTATTTTATTTCAGTCTATGGGTACTAAGTTTGCTAAATTTGGAGTCCGTTTGCAAAAGTTGCGTCGCTTTTGCGTTTTGAAAAAAGACCTCCGCTTGTGACATCTCTGACCCTCTTTCCTATAAATAGGAGGCTAGGGCCTTCGTTTTCAACGTTCATTTCTTCGTCTCTCGTGTTTACGGACGATCCAGAAGCTCAGTGCAGCTGCTGGAAGCAGCTGGAGGAGTGGGGATCGAGCAGGGAGGCTCGACGACGGCGCCATTCGCCGCCGCCACCACCGCCGATCATCCCTCCCGACAGCCCCTTTTTCTGTTTTGTCCTTTTCTTGTTTTGATTCCATCTTTTAGTAGATCGTATAGCATAGAACTCGGGATTCTAAAGGGACGGGACGGAAAAGCGGCGGGTCGCCATTTAATGCCAAACCGTCGCCCATTACCGCCGCCGTGCCTTGTTGGTCGCCGTTTGGTGGCCGACGGCCACCTCAGCTCTGGTCCTTTAGGTTTTGAGTTAAGGCTATGCATTCTACTAAAGTAATGATTCCGTTTTACATTTTAGCGCTTCGCATGTCGGGATGTTTTCCGTTGCTTGAGTTTTCTAAAGGAAGTACATGCAGGGTTATCCATTTTCAACATAGTTTGTCATTCCATGTTCGCCGTTATACATATTGCTTATGTTTCCATTTTCATGCATCGATTTTGGATGGTTTATCCTAGATCCGAGGATAGCATCGATTTTGAAGCTTCTTCACGCTAAGATTTGAGTCAACTTGCATGCATGCATATTTTGAAAGTACCCTATTATAGGTCTTGATGCCCTGAATATATTTCCTTCGTGATCGAGTTGATTTGAAAACCGGAGGGTGCAAATATGGGTTCGGAAAGTCGAAAACCTAGTTTTGCTTCGATCTTCGTTTGGATCACGATATTGCTTTGCTTTGTGGGATGTGACCCAAAAGTTGTTCCGTCTTGTTACCGTGTACCTACCGGCGATTGGTGAAGTCGGTCGGATCCGTAGATATCTCCGGTTGACGTTCGCCTGCATTCGTGTTGGGTTATATATGCTTATTTTGAGTTATTTACTCGATATTTCAAAATAAAACATGTGCTACCGTAAATTGTTTTGGTGAAGTTAATCGTTCTCCGATCCGAGATGTGGTTCTATTGTGATTGTGCACGGATCTCTATTCGGTGGGTTGATCACCGTCTTGAGTATTGATTGTGGGGATAGACCCGAACACGTGGTTATGGTTACGAAGGGATAGACCCCAAGTCCACACGGAAATGGTAATGAGGTGGTTATGGTTACGACGGATTTGACCCCGAAGTCCACACCGAGTTAGCCATTTGGATCGATAACGCCCGCATGGGCTGTTGGATATGTTCGGCCGAGATATTGTGGGCTGGCGGGATGCGTTCGAGCCGTGGTTCTTTGGCTCTATGATGAGAACAACAAGATAATAACGGACCGGTTTGAAAAACGAAAATCTATTTTGCTTACTTGTAAGTGGATTAACGCTTTAAAACCTTCTAAGGTAAGTGCTCGAACACGCATCATGATTCTTTTGATTTATGATAAACCCCAACTGAGTGCTTAGTACTCACCCCAACTCTTTTTCAAATCTTTTCACGATGGAGGAGGTTGGACGGGCGGGCGAGGGTGGAGCTGCGGGTTCTTCATGCTATGCTTCGCGATGTCAGTGTTATATACGCATTCGATGTTGATGTATTCTTGTCCCTTATTTTGCTTTTCGATTGGGAACAAGATTTGCTATTATGTTATTATGTTGTGAGTCTTGATATGAGCATGCTATGTGGTTGACCGGTCTAGTCGATAGGGTGTAATGCTATTTTGCTTCTTGCATTACTTATTATAAACCGAGATCATGTTTCATTGAGGTTATGGAATCGATATTATTACATTGGTGGATTGTTTTGCACACCTCCCTTCGTGATATGTCCTAATTTTAGAGGAGATCTTTGCCCGATTTCATGGTCACATCTTCTTATCGTGTATGTTATATGTATCCCCGCTTAACCCTCACTCCTAATCACACCCCTAAGATCCGCGCCTTCCCGGGAATTGGGGCGTGACAATTAGGATGTTTAAATCAATTATTTGTGGTGCTTAGACCTTAATTATGTTTAAGGTAACCAGCGAAGCAATTAGAATCGATTCGAGATAGAAAACTAGAGAAATCAATAACTAGTGACTAGTTCTACCGGATTAGGGTTTTCTGAATAGCCTGAACATAGAATGAAAGATCAAGAATGAATCTTAACAAAAGGATTTCATTTCTAGAATCCTCTCACGAAAACATGTGACAAGCCAAAGAATGAGAATTTTCGGCCATGCTTGCCCGGTCAGTCTTAAAAGTACTATTCACGAGCCGGAACAATTTTCAATCTATGCTAATCATGAGAATTATTGATAACACTAAAAATCATGAAGGAATATATTATTATAAATTTAGAAATTATAAGAATCAATTTTTGAAAGAAATTCCTGAAGAACTTAAGCGAACAGGAAAATATCTGGAAACCCTAAATTTGTCCGAACGACCGAAACTCGAACCAAGGGTTTAAATCAATAAAATATGATTTATAAGACTCAAATTAATTATGAAATCTCAAGAATTCAATAGAATTTTGAATGAGCATAATTTAATCGTTTGAGATGATTTTTTCCGCGATAACTCGGAATTGACTTATCGGATGCCATCCGAACTTCATGAAATTATTATAAACTTTGAAATAAGTCTTTTAAAGGCTATTTAAGAAAATAAAACCATGAGGGTCCGAGAAATTAATCGAAAGCACGTTAAAACTTAAAGAGTCGCTGTTAACATGCCAAATCGGGTAATTTGACCAATCCTTCTCCCAACTACCACCAAGACCACCCCAAATGGGTTAATGACAGCCCTTTAGGCTACCAAAACAGAGAGGAGTCTCTCATTTACAGCCTTCACTCTTGGAACCCATTTTCTCTCTCTTTTTCAAACTTCTCTATTTTGTTCTTCAAGTTTTAATCTTTAAATCCTCCTTTCCAAACCTTTCCAATCCTCAAATAATTATTCTAAGACCATACAAATGTAGCATTCATCATTCTCTTCATTTTTAATGGGGTAGAATTTTTTTTTAGATTTTTCTTGAATTATTTCATGAAAAACTCTAGTTTTGCTCTTCAATTTTTTCGTGACTTTTGAGCCACCAAATGCTCTCAAGCCGTGAATGAAATATGCTTAGAAAAAATATGAACCTAATATGCATTGTTGGGAATTATTGAACACATATGTAAAATATGTGAGGACAAAAAGAATTCCAAGCATTTGGTTCATATTATAAATATAAGTTGATGTTTAATGTTAATACTACATGTTATTGCATACTATAAACATATTGTGAAGGAATAAAATTTATTGAATATGTATGTATATATATATATATATATATATATATATATAGTGAGTAATTAGAATATATATGGGGTGAAAAGCATGGGTTTAAATTTTTAATGCATGATATGAAATGATATTTCATGTTTAGTATATAGTATAAGCATGATATAACTTTTGTAGAATTTATTGAACACCAAAGCTCATTAAATTATGATTGCCGAAAACTATATGCATTTTAACCTATGGTTTGAAATTTTATATGATGATATTGAGTTGGTAATTAAACTCTATAGTATGATAGGAGTATAACATGATTTTATTAGAATTTATTGGATACATATGCTAATTATTGCTAATTATAAAAAATATAGCAAAATGGTTAAGCATGAGTTTAAATTCAATGATAAATGATGCTATGATAGTTAATCTATAAGCTTGAATGAATGGTTATGATTGTGATGAAAGAATGGAACACTTATGCACACATACACAATGATTGTGTATTATGTTAGAAATTAGGGTTTTCTAATGCTTTAGTATAGTTTATGTTGTGTATGGTATTGTATGGTGTTGAATGGTTATGTTTATTATACCGACAAACAAAACTCCAAACGTAAATAACATAATACTATATGTACGAGAATCCAAAAGAAATCGACAAATTTCGATAACTTAAGAAGGAATTAATGAGAATCGAAGTTAGACACAAATTAGGGTTTTTTTTTAATAATAGGCTACTCAAACGTGAGTTCCTAAGTTAAAGAAACCAAAAGCCGGGTTATAATGTTAAATACTCAACAACAATAATCTAATACGATATTAGATTGAGCGTTAAGACAACTCGACAATGAATAGCGATTATACAACTTATATAATCTCCGACGAGTTAAGAGAAATAAACAACGTCGTAATGTATAAGCAAAGATTCGAATATAAGATGTCGATCCTTATGTCTCGAAGGTCGAGTTAATATTCCCGAAGAATTTCATCTATTCCTAAGTACTTACTTACATGATAGCATGTGCTCACTTGAATCATAAGTCAAGACTTCCTTTTATTCGTCGTGCTAACACGACAAGTCGTCAAGCATAACCTACTAGGACGTAACTATAATTGTTAAGTCTAGTTAGTGGCTTGAGAATATCCTAATATACCAATCACAACTTGAATACTAACAATCTATAACGTAATAACGTTTAGAAGAGCACTAAGGTGAAGAGTCGAGGATAGACTCGGAGTATGTGATTCA
Organism: Salvia rosmarinus; assembly: GCA_036937905.1. NCBI lineage: Eukaryota > Viridiplantae > Streptophyta > Magnoliopsida > Lamiales > Lamiaceae > Salvia > Salvia rosmarinus. The sequence continues at coordinate 143,952 of JAODLM010000085.1, forward strand.
TAAGTTGAAGTTCACCTATGAACGATGAAGTAATATAGTTTGGGAATTGGGAATGTAAGATAATAGAAATTATCTTAAAACAATCACATGAAATCATAAAGAAACCCTAATTGGGAACTTTAAGTCGTAATTTATAAACGACCTTCGATCGATAGAAAGAATCTAAGAACGACTATTTTCTTATGAAGGGTATGAGCGTACGTAGTCGGCAAGGAATGACAATCACATCTACTCGTTTAGAACCACTAGCTTTGGATTAGCAGGTGGGCTTTCTTGAAACAAAAATGTTATGCATAACTCAAAGCATGATTTACAAAAGCTTTATGAAATATTATTGCATAAACTGTTATTGACTGCCAAATGTTTATGTTTTGTTGTGATCCTATCTGAGATTGGTACATCCAATGTGGAATGTGAATGTGTTGGTCCACCAACATTAAAAAAGGGTAACAATCGGATCCGACTTAGTTAAGGACTAACTCGGATTGTGTACACATGTGACTATGTGTTAAGGTTAGCTACCTCGACCGGTCACGGCGACTTTGTGTAGGTGGTCACCTCCATAGTGCGAATGAATGAATGAATGATCGATATGGAAACAACGTGAATGAAATAGTCGCCCCGACGCTGAGAAATGATAAAATGTTTGATAGGCATGAGTCTTTCAACTAAAATCCTCATGTGCTATTGTGGGCAGTTCAATAACTTTAACAAAGAAAAATATTTTCGGCAATGAGTCCACTGAGTACTTTTGTACTTAGCCCTGCATATTCGTTTTTGATGTGCATGTTGGGCAAGGATTGATGATGGGTGCGAGGAAAGGGCGCGAGCGCGATTATTTTAATGCTTTATTAGAAAGGTTTCTAGAACCTCGCATGTATCGTCATAAGCATGTCCACACGCTTATTCGCCTAACTCGATATTATTTTGATGTCTTGATTATGACCGCTTTCATACCGTATTGAACCTAAGGTCGATCTCGTTTCTTGAATTGTGCCTGATTGGGTTAGATTTGAACCTCGAACCTTTAACGAGTCCTTACGTGACTTGAGTTGGTATGAATAGCTTATCCTTTTTAGTCTATGCGTTATTGAGTAGTTAAATGGTTAATTACATTGAGTAGTTATGTTTATATCCTCTGCTGTATCATACCGGTGACGATCCATAGATCCTTACTTCCTTGAGAAGTCGGGTCGTCACAAAGTGGTATCTGAGCACTTGTTCGCTCTGAACCCTAGAAACCCTTTTCTTAAATCCTAAGTTGAAAGTCGAGTCTAGAATTATTTGTGTTTGGTACGATCACATCACATCGCACTCCATCGTCGTCCTGCTCAACGAGGAAGAAGGTAACCATCTCAACTAAAAGTTGTTTTGAAATGATGGAAGTATACGAAATATGAATTGGAATTTCAATATTGCCTTGTTGGGAAGTTGAAAATATTTTGAAAAGAGGAATATTTTTGAAATTGAAAAAGTTGTTTCAATTGATTGGTCATTAGTTTGAAGGAAAGTTGCGAACTTAGGGGCTTGGTGAATGATTAAATGAGAATGCTTGATTATCGCACAATGTGTCGTGATTTGTGTTTACTGTTGTATGCGAAGCATGATAGAAGCATGATGTAAATGAGTATGTTTCCCCATGAAAACATAGACTCTCAAGACGCATGATCCCTTTGCGCCGAACTTAGTATGAGAACATAAGTATCCCCAATTGAACGAAATACTAAGGAAAAATGAGAACATAGAAATCTTAAGAATCACAATCCGAACGGATTCGAGGATGAGAACGCGACGAGTCTACAATGACAAAGCGATTGCTTAACTGGAAGCTCGCACTGTTATGAGTCCCAACCTCTCTACGCGAAGAAATTCCGAACACCATGCGTGTTGCCTCTATCGTAATAATAGTGAAAAGAATAAAAGTATAACGTTATGGAAGTATAAAAAGAAATGATGAATCGTAAGTGCATAATGAGAACGGATATGATATGATTCTATAACGTGACTAGAAATAAGGAATCCAAGACCCAATAAGATAAGGTGATCACTTAGCCTTTACCCGAAGGCTAGGCCTCGATCGTTGCTATACTCTAAGAAACCATACCGTCTCTCCCTGGAGACCAAACCAAGAAAGTAGTGCCATAATGATTTAGGAATGTAGGTCATAGGGTGATGTAGATTGTTATAACCTTTTTGTATAGATGTTTATTGTGTACATACCCTCTTCTAGATATACTGTTATGTTTACCGTGTATGACCATAGTGACACTTTTCTTTTTAGATGGCTCGGACTGTCTTCACGACTAGGCACCCCCTATCCTCTAGGGCCACACCCGAGGAGGTTATACGTTCGTACTGTGCCTACCAGATGTGCCATGAAGATGACCTCGGCGAGTTCCTGGCACACTTCACCCGTCATTGGGCCGCTGCACACCGAGGTATATCTCATTATGATGGTGTACTCCGACTGATCATGAGACTGCCATCCGAGTGGCAGGGATACGCCTGTGAGATATCGGCGGACTACATTTATCGGCACCGAAAGAGCTTTGATCTGGAGGCGGACATACCTCGCTTTGTTAGCCACTTGAGCTATGTATTCACGGTGTACGGAGCTGCACCACGTGGGCCGTATCTCCCCGCACGGGAATACACTTGGCGCGACGAGATTCCGGAGTGGCTCCACCCAGAGGTGCCCCGTTTGGCAGCTGATGGACCCGTGTTCTTACCTGGCAATGACAGGGATATGTTCGAGGCGGGACCTTCCCGGTCCTACCACCAGTAGGATTCCATCCTCGCCATTGCCCGCCCAGACCATCACCGCCGGTCCTGCCATATCCGTCTCCACCTCCATCTGCCGGCCCTTCCCCAGATCCGCCGCCGCCCCACATGCACTGTACCATGCCTCGTGAAGAGTGAGGATCCACGTGACATGGCTACAGGTACCGTGGGAGAGACCGAAGTCCGCCCTGCTGTTGCCCCATTTTCGGATGATGTTTTTGAGGAGGTCATTGCTGAGATCCGTCGAGACCTAACTGCTATGGAGCCAGGGTCGCTAGAGACCGGGAGCCCGTAGCTCCAGTACCCGACATGGAGGAAGACCTAGAGGAAGATCCGGAGGAAGACCCCGAGGAAGATCCCGAGGAAGACCCGGAGGAAGACCCCGGGGAGGATCTAGCAGTTGTTGATAAGATAGAGGGAGTGGATAGCTCTCATGCTTCCAGTCCTGACTCTGACACATGGAGCCCTATCTATACCCCGGGCGATCATAGATCTAGTTCTTAGGACTAGATTGTCCTTTGTCTATATACTTTGTATATATTTTGATACATGCGAAACGACGAGTTGTTTCGACATGAACCTATTTTGATGACCACGGTGCGCTTTATATTTTTATGCGACCGTGACTAGGTACACGGAGTGATCTTGATATTTGTTTTGGGCATCATACTGACCGGTCTTTGTAAATCTTAAAACGCGATAAAAGTCCTCGTAGAAGCAATTGATGTGGAATGATGATAGCTCCTCAAGAGCCTTTTGTTTTAGCATTATGATATGTGGTGTTCGATGATGTGCTAGATTTATGCTCATAATTATAAATACCGTGCTGTATATTTATACATTGATCCTGATGAATAGTATAAGATATTTTTTGTAATTGCGTGTGTTTATGAAGGATAGGATGCCGCCGAGAAGAAGAAATCTTGAAGTAACACTTGAGAGAGAAGACACTCTACCCCCACCACCACCACCGGCGAGGCGGATTGAGGAACTATTCCTCAGATAGAACCCGCCCACTTTCAATGGGACCTGGAATCCATGGATCTTTGAACTATGGATTCGCTACCTGGAGCGAATCTTCAACTTCCTCCACTACACCTCTCAAAACGCTTGTCATGCATTGCTTTTCAAATGGTAGTGTCGCAGACTTCGGTGGGAGGTGAAGAGGAAGACCCTATCCGAGGAGGAGTTGGAAAATTTCTCCAGGAGGAATTTAAGGAGGAGGTGTCTGAAAAGTACATTCCTAAGAGCTACCTAAGAGAAAGAACATGAGTTCTACAATGCGCAGCAAGGAAAGACCACGGTCCTGATTATGACCGTGTATTCGCGAGATGTCACAGTATGCACCTCGGTTGGTCGACACCGAGCGAGAAGAGGACCGAGAAGTTTCTGGACGCGACTCGCCTTATGAGATCGGTGTCGCTAGCTGATCACAAAATCGACCACCGTGAGGCCCTCGATCCGGGCATTGGACATCAAGGTCGCTATGCACGAGGGGCGGGATTGTCATATGCACCCCAAATCACCAAGGAGATCGTGGGAAGAGGAAGTGGAAGGACCCACCAAGGCCAAGGATCCAACACCGCCAGCCGATGTGAGGCCATGGTAAGGAAATAACGTGCCATCCGGCACGGCAAGGAAATGGACGACTATGGTACCGCACCTGGCAGAAACCAGAGTTCATAAGACTCCTCAGATGCCCAAGGTGCCACAGAGTCACAGGGACGTCGCGATTCACCAATGATGGATGCTTCAGTGTGGCGGAAGGGTCACTACTCTGAAGGCTGTCATGGGGTAAGCAAAGAGGAAATGGCCGTCCCAATGTGTCCGACCAAGTCCAACCGATCCGGCTATTCAAGCCCAACTGCTCCAACAACAACCTCAGGTTCAAGACTACCAACCGAATCACGACCATATCAACCACGGCGGCAACGACGACAACAATGGCGATAGCCAAGCAGAAGAGTGATCGCAGCAACAACAACAAAGAAACAACAAAGAACAACAACAGAAGAACAACCGCAACAACAACAACATCACCAACAACAAAGAACCACCACCGTAAGCGGGGCTATGCCTCAACCAAGAAAGGGAGTTCCGCAGAGCTGCCAGGAACCAAGGAAACTTGGTAGGTATGGGAATACCTCCAATCGCCTCATATCCCTCTTTGCTCGACATGGCGCCAGCATTCTTTATTCTTTGTCAAGCATCGTGAGAGAACTTAGGATTAGATCTAACCTACTGAACAAATCATGAGAATATCTTCTCGGTGGGAGGTATAAGAACGGTAACCACATATGCTCGAACCAGAACTTGGACTAGGCTCACTTAAGGTCTCGACAGATAACCTTCACGCCATACCTATGGCAGATATGAACATAATCCTAGGAATGGATTGGTTAACCGAACATAATGCGACCATCCTATGTAATGAAAGAAAATTTCTTTCCAACATCCTGGTGAGACCTACAGACTTTCACGGGATCAGCATGGGGAGGAGAGTCCCAATCATATCCACGCTACAAGCAAGGACGTTGCTGAACAAGATAGAGAACCACGCCTATCTCGTCTATCTCCAAGAGGAAGAGCAAGATGAGAGAATGATAGAAGACGTCCCGATCGTGAAGGAGTATCCCGATGTATTTTAAGACGAACTATCAGGATTACCGCCAAACCGACAGATTGAGTTCACGATCGATCTTGAACTAGGTTCTACCCCTGTGTCGAAAGCCCCATATCTGATGACACCAAAAGAACTTGAGGAATTGAAGATCCAGCTGCAAGAACTCTTGGAGTTAGGTTTCATTAGACCCAGTGTGTCTCCATGGAGAGCACCTGTCCTTTTCGTGAAGAAGAAAGATGGTACACTGAAAATGTGCATAGACTATCGAGAGTTAAACAAGATAACTCTTAAGAATAAGTATCATTTGCCCCGAATTAACGATCTGTTTGATCAGCTTAAGGGAGCAGGAGTCTTTTTGAAGATATATTTGAAGTTTGGATACCACCAACTAAGAATTAGACCAGAGGATGTACCTAAAATGGCTTTTCGTACAAGGTATAGTCATTTTGAATTCGTCGTTATGCCCTTTGGACTTAAAAATGCCCCATCAGTATGTATGGATATCATGAATTGGGTATTTCAACCATACTTAGACAAATTTGTCTTAGTATTCATAGACGATATCCTAATATACTCCAAGAATAACCAAGAACACGAAGAGCACTTGAGAATTCAGGTTTGCAAACATTGAGGCAAGAGCAACTCTTTGCCAAGTTTAGCAAGTGTGAATTACGTTAGCGAGGTGACATTCTTAGGTCACATCGTGTCCATAGAGGAATCAAAGTAGACCCTCAAAGATCGTCTGAGTTCGAGAATGAGAATCACCAAAGAACCCGAATGAAATTGAGTTTCTTAGGACTTGCCGGCTATTATCGAAGGATTTTCAATGATAGCCCGACCCATGACCCAATTGTTGAGAAAAGAATCAAGTACACTGGACCGCCGAGTATGAGGCTAGTTTCCGAGATTGAAGGAGTTGCTAACAACAAGACTCGCGATTCGCAGCGTCTCAAGCGGATAAGGAATACACAATCTACAGGACGCTCAAGAATGGACTAGATGTGTTCGATGCAAGAAGCAAAGTTATTGCTTATGCTTCAAGGCAATTACGCATACATGAGTTGAACTATCCTCATACGACACCGGAATTAGCGGTGATCGTACATGCTTTAAAGATTTGGAGACACCATCTCTATGGAGTTAGATGTGAGATCCAGATCGACCATAAAAGCTCAAGTATTTCTTTGGCGTAAAGATCTTAACATAAGGCAACGATGGTTAGAACGGTGAAAGATTACGATTGTGGTATCAATTACTACCCGAGCAAGGCTAATGTTGTAGCCGATGCTTTGAGTCTAAATCCCACCATAGTTTGGGATGTCTCCTTAGTCATGAAGAGTTATTTATAAGAGAATTTGGAAGATGAACATCGAAGTCATGGACCCGTCTCGTGACGATAGAAGGGTCAGATTGCAACGTTGATTGCAATCCGGACTTAAGAGCCCGAATCTTAGAAACTCAGAGTAAAAGCAAGAACTGGAGGAAGACGAGCCGAGATCAAGGACAACAACCATAAAAATTTCGAGAAGCGAGATGATGTTTTGTTGTATGGCGGAGAGTGTGTATTCCGTAAGACGGCGGCTTAAGGCGAGATCTTGAAAGAAGTCCATGAGACCTCTTACACCGCACACCGGAATCACCAAATGTACCAAGATCTCAAGGAGAAATTTTGGTGGGATGGAATGAGCGAGACGTAGCTTCATTCGTATAACGTTGTTTTACGTGCTAACAAGTGAAAGCACTCCACCAGCGACCGTATGGAACCTTACAACCGCTGGACATACCGGAATGGAAATGGGATGACATAGTCATGGATTTTGTTGCCGGGCTACCCAAATCACAAAGAAGAAATACCACTATTTGGGTCATCATCGATCGTTTAACCAAGAGCGCGCATTTTCTACCAATTTCAATAACACATGGATCAAACAGACTAGCACAGTTGTACGTTCGAGAAGTCATACGTTTACATGGAGTTTCGAAGACTATCACGTCTGATAGAGATTCAAAATTCACATCCAGATTTTGGACGAGTTTACAAAAGGAATTGGAGACTCGACTACATGTCAGTACCGCGTTCCACCCACAAACGGACGGACAATCCGTGAGGACCATTCAAACGCTCGAAGACATGTTGAGGACCGTTGTCCTGGATAGAGGAGAAAGTTGGGAACAAGTATTACCACTTGTGGAATTCGCCACGACAACAACTACCAAGCAACTATTGGAATGGCCCCGCACGAAACGCTTTATGGAAAGAAATGTCGATCACCACTTTCTTTGGAATGAGGTGGGAGAAATGAGTATTAGGACGACTCGTGAGAGAATGATCGAGATTGTGAGATAGATCCGCCAACGGATCAAGGAGGCCCAAGACCGACGTAAGTAAATGCGCCGATAAACATCGCACGTAGCTACATTTGAAGTGGAGACAAAGTCTCTCAAGATTTCTCCATCAAAAGGAATCGTGAGATTCGGAATCGAAGGAAGCTATGACCACGTTTCATAGGACCCTATGAAATTTTGGAAATGATAGGGCCAAGAATTTTACGGATGGCATTCTCGCCAAGCTTTGGGAACGTGCACAATGTGTTCCACATTTCATAACTCAGGAAGTACGACATGACCCCATCCATGTAATATCACCGACAGATATTGACCTCGATGACAATATGAGTTATGTAGAATTGCCAACGGAAATCTTGGACCGACGTATCCAAAAGCTAAGAAATAAAGTGATACCGTTAGTAAAAGTTCTATGACGACACCATGGACAAGAAGAAGCAATCTGGGAATTAGAATCAGCTATGAAAGAGAAATACCCAAATCTTTTCCAAGGTTAGCAAATTTCAGGATGAAATTTATTTTAAGGAGGGGTATGTAATAACCCGAAAAATTTAAAATTTTTATTAGTGATGCTTAAACTAATTACTTGTGGTTCTTAGACCTTAATTATCTTTAAGGTAACCAACGAAACGAATTAGAATCGATTCAGATGTCGAAAACTAGAGAAATCAAAAACTAGTGACTAGTCCTATCGGATTAGGGTTTCTGAATAGCCTGAACATAGAATGAAAGATCGTGAATTAATCTCAATAAAAGGATTTCATTTCTAGAATCTTCTCGCAAAAAAAATGTGAGAAGCCAAAGAATTGGAATTTTCGGGCATACTCGCCCGGTCAGTCTTAAAAGTACTATTCACAAGTCGGATCAACTTCCAGTCCGAGCTAATCATGAAAATTAATAATAACAATCAAAATCATGGAGGAATATATTATTATGAATTTAGAATTCATAAGAATCAATTTCTGAACGAAATTCCTGAAGAACTTAATCGAACGTCGAGAATATATACCGGAAAAACCCTAAACTGATCCGAATGAACCGAAACTCGAACCAAGGGTCCAAATCAATAAAAAATGATTTATAAGAATCAAATAAATTATGAAAGCTCTATAATTCAATAGAATTTTGAATGAGCATAATTTAATCCCCGGATGTTGTTTTTCCGCGATAACTCGAAATTGACTTACCGGATGCCATCCGAACTTCATAAAATTATTATAAACTATGAAATAAGTCTGTTTAAGGCTATTTAAGAAAATAAAACCTTCAGGTTCCGAGAAATCAATCGAAAGCGCGATAAAACTTAAGGAACCGGTATTAACATGTCAAATCGGGTAATTTGACAATACCTCCTTCCAACTACCACCAAGAGACCCCAAATAAGCTTATAATAGCTCTTTTTCTGCTCCAATGCAAACCCATTTCGTCCATATCCCTCTCTCTCTTTGAGAGACAAATTCTCTCTCTTATTTCAAATTCTCTCTTTTATTCTTCCATGTTTTAAGCTTCAATCCTCTTTTACAACCCATTTCAACTCTCAAAATCAGTTTCTAAGACCATAAAAAGGTAGTATTCATCATCCTCTTCCATCCTAATTGAGTGGAATTGTTTTTAGAATTTTTCTTCATTTTGAAACCTTAGTTTCGACCCCTTCAATTTCGTTGCTTTTGAGCCACCAAATGCTCTCAAGTCATGAATAAAATATGCTTAGAAATATGTTCTAAGATTTTATCTAAACTTTGGTAATTTTTGGAGCATGTTTATTTTTTTCAATTTTGTTATAATTTCTTTTTATAGGAAATAAAGCATGTTCTTGTGAATATTATTTAATATTATGGTTTGTTGATGTATTAGGAGCATGTAGAATAAATATGAGATTTTTGAAATTTTCTTGTATTTTTTTTTCAAAGAGGCCGAGAGATATATAGAATATTTAGGCCATGATTTGATTTTTTTTTGTTGAAAATAGTTGAGATATAGTGTTTAATATATGATATGAATATCATATATTAATCTTGAAATTTTTGAAACACTTCTCCTATTTTCATGTTTAAACCTAAACTTATATATAATTTTTGGAAATTATTTTTATTTTATTTATTGAAAAATAGTTGATGTATAGTGTTTAATATATTATATGAATAGCATATATTAATCTTGAAATTTTTGAGACACTATACATATTTTTCTTACAAGGACCGAAACTATATATATATATTAGGTTTATTTTATTTTTATTTGTTGAAAATAATATGATATGTAATGTTTAGAAATATATGAACCTAATATACATTCTTGGGAATTTATTGAACACACATACAATATGTGTGTGAGGACAAAAAGAATTTCAAGCATTTAGTTCATAGTATAAATATTTAGTTGATGTTAAAGTTAATATTCCATGTTTATTGCATAATATAAACATATTGTGAAGTGAATGGAATTTATTGAATATATATGTATATATATATAGTTACCAAACATATATATAGTGATAAGCATATGCTTTAATTTTAATGTATGATATGAGATGATATTTTATGTTTAGTTTATGATATAAACATGATATGATTTTTGTGAAATTTATTGAATACCAATGTTAAATAAATCATAATTACCGAAAACTATATGCTTAGTTACTTATGTTTTTAAATTTTAATTGATGATATTAAGTTAGAAATTAAATTCTATAGTATGATAGGAGTATAACATGATTTTATTGGAATTTATTGGATACCTATGCTAATTATTGCTAATTATCGAAAACATAGCAAAATGGTTAAGTATGAGTTTAATTTTAAAGGTAAATGATGCTATGATAGTTAATCTATAAGCTTATTATGATGAATGAATGGAACACTTATGCACACATACACAAGGATTGTGTATTATGTTAGAAATTAGGGTTTTTCTAATGCTTTAGTATAAGATATGTTGTGTATGGTGTTGAATGATTATATTTATGTTGTGCCGACAAACAAAATCCCAAACATAAACAACGTAGTACTTTATGTACGAGAATCCAAAAGAAATCGACCAATTTCGATAACTTAAAAAGGAATTAATGAGAATCGAAGTTAGACACGAATTAGGGTTTTCTATTAGTAATAGGATACTCAAACGTGAGTTCCTAAAGTTAAAGAAACCAAAAGCCAAGTTACAACGTTAATACTCAACAACGACAACTTAATACGATATTAGATCGAGCGTTAAGACAACTCGACAACAAATAGCGATTATATAACTTACACAATCTCCGACGAGTTAAGAGAAATAAACAATGTCGAAAAGTGTAAGTCAAGATTCAAACATAAGATGTCAATCTTTATGTCTCAAAGGTCGAGTTAGTATTCGCAAAGAACTCCATTAATCCCTAAGTATTTATTTACGCGATGGTATAAGATATCTCGAATCATAAGTCAATACTCCATTTCATTCGTGGTGTTAGTACGACAAGTCGTCAAGCATAACCTACTAGGATGTAACTATAAATGTTAAGTCTAGTTAGTGGCTTGAGAATATCCTAATTTACCAATCATAACCTGAGTACCAATAATCTATAACGTAATAACGTTTGGAATAACACAAAGTTAGAGTCGAGGATAGACTCGGAGTATATGACTCATAAGTTAAGGTTCATCTATGAATGATGAAGTAAAATAGTTTGGGAATTTGGGAAAGTTAAGATAATAGAAATTATCTTAAGACCATCACATGAAATCATAAAGAAACCCTAATTGGGAACTTTAAGTTGTAATTTATAAAAGACACTCGATCAATAGAAAGAATCTAAGAAAGACTATATTTCTTATGAAGGGTTTGATCGTACGTAGTTGCCGAGGAAGGACACTCACACCCTGCCCCGCTTAGAACTATTAACTTCGGACTAGCAGGTGGGCTCTTGAAACAAAAATGACATGCATGTCTATCTCAAAGCATGATTTACAAAAGCTTTATGAAATATTATTGCATAAACTATTATGGACTACCAAATGTTTATGTTTTGTTGTGATCCTATCTGAGACTGGTATATCCAATGTGGTATGTGAATGTGTTGGTCCACCAACGTTAAAAAATGGTAACTATCGGATCCGACTTAGTTAAGGACTAACTCGGATTATGTACATGTGTGATTGTGTGTTAAGGTTAGCTACCTCGACCGATCACGGCGACTATGTGTAGGTGGCCACCTCCATAGTGCGCGAATGAATGAGTGATCAGATATGGAACAACGTGGATGAAATAGTCCGACCGGGCACTTTTGAAAAATGATAAAAATATTTGATAGGCATGAGTCTTTTCAACTAAAATCCTCATGCGCTATTGTTGACAGTTCAATAACTTTAACAAAGAAAATATTTTCGGCAATGAGTCCACTGAGTACTTTTGTACTTAGCCCTGCATCTCATTTTTGATGTGCATGTTGAGCAGAGATTGATGATGGGTGCGAGGTGGTGCAGAGTGGCAGTTGTTTTGTTGCTTTAATAGAAATGATTTCTAGAACCTTGGGCATGTATCGTCATATGCATGTCCACACGTTTATTGCTGCTAACTCTGATATTGTTTGGTGTCTTTTGATTATAACTGCTTTTCATATCATATTGAACTTGGGGTCGTACCTCGTTCCTTGAATTGCGCACTGGTTGGGTTATATTTCGATGTTGAACCTTTTGATAAATCCTTCTGTGACTTGAGTTTGTATTGAAACAGCTTATTCCTTCCAGTCTATGCATTTATGAGTAGTTTAATGGTTAATTATATCGATTTGTTATGTATATATCCGCTGCTTTATCATACCAAGGACGATACATATGATCCGTACTTCTTTGAGAAGTCGGGTCGTCACAGTACACGTGTGACTGTGTGTTGTGTGTTAAGGTTAGCTACCTCGACCGGTCACGGCGACTATGTGTAGGTGGCCACCTCCATAGTACGCGAATGAATGAATGATCAGATATGGAACAACGTGGATGAAATAATCCGACCGACACTTTTTGAAAATGATACAATATTTGATATGCATGAGTCATTTAACTAAAATCATCATGCGTTATTGTGGGCAGTTCAATAACTTTACAAAGAAAATGTTTTCGGCAAAGAGTCCACTGAGTACTTTTGTACTTAGCCATGCAACTCGTTTTTGATGTGCAGGTTGAGCAGGGATTGACGATGAGTGTGAGGTGGTGCAGAGTGGCAGGTGTTTTGTTGCTATAGTAGAAAGGTTTCTAGAACCTGGGCATGTATCGTTATATGCATGTTCACACGCTTATTGTCTGCTATACCGATATTGTTTTGGTGTCTTTGATTATAACCGCCCATTATCGTATTGAACTTGAAGTCGCACTGTTCCTCGAATTGCACCCCGATTGGGTTATATTTGAACATCGAACCTTTGGCAAGTCCTTCCGTGACTGAGTTTGTATTGAAACAACTTATTCCTTTCACTCCATGCGTTTATGAGTAGTTTAATGGTTAATTGTATTGATTAGTTATGTATATATCCTCTGCATTATGATCCATACTTTTTTGAAAAGGCGGGTCGTCACATTACGTTTGAGGTTTTGTTTGTCGGCACAACATAAATAAAACCATACAACACCATACACAACATAAACCATACTAAAGCATTAGAAAACCTAATTTCTAACATAATACACAACCATTGTGTATGTGTGCATGAGTGTTCCATTCATTCATTATAATCACAACCATTCACTCTAACTTAAAGATTAACTACCATGGCATCATTCACAATTAAAATCAACTCGTACTTAATCATCTTGCTATATTTTCGATAATTAGTAATAATTCGCATAAGTATCCAATAAATTCCAATAAAATCATGTTATGCTCATATCATACTATAGAATTTAATTACCAACTCAATATCATCAAATGAAATTTTAAACCATGAGATAAAATAGTCTAAATTTTCGGTAATAGTGATCTATTGAGCATTGGTGTTCAATAAATTCCACAAAAATCATATCATGCTTATATCATATACTAAACATGAAATATCATCTCATATCATACATTAAAATTAAAACACATGCTCATTAATATATATATATATATATACTCAAAAATTTCTACTCACTTCACATTATGTTTATAATATGCACTAAGCATGTAATATTAGCTTTAAACATCGCCTAAATATTTATAATATGAATTAAATGCTTGGAAATTTTTGTCCTTACACATATACTGTATATGTATTCAATAAATTCCCAACAAAACATAATAGATTCATATTATTTCAAAACATCATATATCATATTATTTTCAACAAATAGAAATCAAATAAATCTTAAATATATGTATATAGTTTTCGGCCTTCTTGGAAAAATAGGAGTAGTGTCTCAATAATTTCAAGATTAATATATGATGATCATATCATATATTAAACACTATACCTCAACTATTTTCCAACAAATAAAATCAAAATAAACCTTAAAAATTATATATATTTTTTGGTATTATTAGGAAAATATGAAAAGTGTTTCAATAATTTCAAGATTAATATATGATGTTCATATCATATATTAAACACTATTTCTCAACTATTTTTCAACAAATAAAATCAAAATAATGGCTTAAAATATCATAAATGCTTCGGCCCTTTTAAAATAAATACAAGAAAATTTTAAAAATTCTCTATTTATTCTACATGCTCCTAACACATTAACAAGCAACAATATAAAATAACATTCACAAAAGCATGCTCTATCTTCGATAAAAAGAATTATAACAAAAATCAAAAAATATCAAACATGCTCCAAAAATTTTCACAATTTAAATACAACCTTATTATATATTTCTAAGTATATTTTATTCATGGCTTGAGACCATTTGGTGGTTTAAAAGTCATGAAGAAAACGATAAACAAAAATTAGGATTCTTCATGAAAGAATTCCAAAAAAAATCTAAACAAAATTCTACTAAATTAAAAATAAAGGGAATGATAAATGATACCTTTGTATGGTCTTAAAAAATTATTTGGAGAGTTGGAATGGAGGATTGAAGCTTGGAGAAGGTGAAGAAATTTGAAAACAAAGAGAGAACTTTGTTACAAAGAGAGAGAGAGAGAATGGCTCGGTTGCTACTGTAATTTGGCAGAAAATGAGCTGTTGTAAGCTCACATGGGGTGCCCTTGGTGGCAGTTGGGAGAAAGACTAGTCAAATTACCCGATTTGGCATGTTAATACCGGTTCTTTAAGTTTATCGCGTTTTTGATTGATTTATCTGAACCTTAAGGTTTTATTTTCTTAAATAGCCTTGAAATGACTTATTTCATCGTTTATAATAATTTCATGAAGTTCGGATTGCATCCGGTAAGTCGGTCTGAATTATCGCGAAAAAAAGCGACCCAAACGATTAAATTATGCTCACTCCAATTTCTATCGAATACTTGAGATTTCATAATTAATTTGAGTCTTATAAATCATTTCTTATTGATTTATACCCTTGGTTTGATTCTCGGTTCGTTCGGATCAGTTTAGGGTTTTTCCGGTATATATTCCCGGCGTTCGGTTAAGTTATTCAGGAATTTCGTTCAGAATGAATTCTAAATTCATAATAATATATTTCTTCATGATTTTGATTGTTCTCATTTTTTATTGTTCTCATTAATTTCAATGATTAGCACGGACTGGAAGTTGATCAGGCTCGTGAATAGTACTTTTGAGACTGACCGGGCAAGTCTACCTGAAAATTCTAATTCCTTGGATTTTCACATATTTTCGTGAGACGATTCTAAAAATGCAATCCTTTTGTTGAGATTCATTCTAGATCTTTCATTCTATGTTCAGGTTATTCAGGAAACGCTAATCCGTTTGGACTAGTCACTAGTTTTTTATTTCTCTAGTTTTCGATCTCCGAATCGATTCTAATTCGTTTCGTTTGTTACCTTAAACATAATTAAGGTCTTAGCACCATAAACAATCGGTTTAATTTTCACTAATAAAAGTTTTAAATTTTTCGGGTTATTACATATAGACTCAAGGCGTTACATAACAACATAAAGAGTCACACTCCAGTCAAAGATGCATCCATCTTCGGACAGAATATACATTGATAGTTCTTTGAACATATTGGAACATATGGAAATTAAATACTTGATCGAATTTTGTAATTGATAAGACTCCATAACTAAATAAACATAAAACTTTAATAAAAATGTAAATATTTTTGGTGAAAATTTGACATATACATACAGATATACCTCTCGTGTTTTTTGTTATTGTACAAAGGTAGAATTTTACCTAGTGTGTACTTTTAGATAGTGGCTATGCAAGTGAAATGGCAATAATAATTAGGCGATGTGACATGTGCATAATTAAAATATGGTAAGTTCCATCCTGAAAGGGGGTGTAATGCACATGCACATCCCCTAATCGACACGTGGTTTTTTAATATTTTGATTTAATTAAATCCAAAAAAGAATCTAACCTAACCAAGGTTAGAATTTTGGGACCCACCACATAGATAAAACTTCTCAGGAAAGTTAAATTTCATTTACCGATGCCGATCTCTACATCTCATATGCCGAGCACACACAAAAGTTCTCGACAATTTATAATTGACTTGAAAGTGGAAAATAAATTTTACCATTTAATTTTTTATTTTGGAATAAGGCTCCCCCGGGAAGCTACATCCATACTTTCTCTTTCCCCAAATTCATCCCCCCTACCCAAATCATCAACACTCATTTTCTTTCCATTTTCCTCCACCCAATTGCGAGACCTCCAATGATGGCAGTGAATCCTCATTTGGTTGGTGAAATTGTCTTTGGCTTCGTCAAAGCGATCAGTACCGTGACTCACCGCATTAAGGTGAACCATTTCGACAGAGATTGTGAAGCGGATATCTGCGTCACTATAATGTGAGTTGGGTAGAAACTTTTGTTTGCACATTTTTATATAACTTTTCATATGCGCTATTATAATTTTTGGTAGGTGATGTTTTTCTTGTCTGTATCTTTCGATTTTGTATGTTGTTGAGTTGTTTTCCTTTTAAACATTTCAACATGTATCTTTCTTATATTATGTGTTGGTTTAGTTGATGTTTGTGTATTGTTTTGCTTTCACTTTTTAATAAATAATGAATCATTCCACCTCTTTGCGATTACGATTTTCTGGTCTTATACTCTATTTCCATGGATGTCCACTCGCCTATATTATCCATATATATATATATATATACACACCATATGCTTATACAATTCTACTAGTAAAATTAGCATTTCTAACAAATAGTTTAGTCATTCAGATTTGAGTGCATGCTATGCCAATGTAGTTTTCACCCATTGGACATGTTCATCTCAGACTTTATCTACACATCTTAGTTAGTAGATGTTTTTAATAAACTGTGATTATCGTCTATTATTTTTTAATTTTGTGTATTATGTTATAGGTTTCAATTTTACTTGAGGGGCCTCAAAGAAAGTATGTAGGGATATAATGGACCACTTATTGCAACTCTCAAAGACTCACATCTAGGAAAGAAAGAAAATACAATCTCGCATGAGCATTATTGTTTCGAGTCGAAGAATTTTTGGTCGAGCTTGTGGATAGTGATAGTCAGTCCGGTTAATTAGCTATCAAGATAATGTTGAATATTCAATCTATGAATGGTTTTATTTTGGAGGAATGTCGCTTAAATTTCGGTTTGAATCATAGTGTAACTAATATCATATTGTTGTATGCACAAACAATCGAGCCACAATAGTTAATGGCCTATAAATGAATTATGTTACGCTACAATGTAAATCTTTATTCTTAGTTGGAATGTTTGTAAGTTTGTTATGCATGTATGCAGGAGGGTATGCAAAGTCAAGGTGACAATTAAATATGCATGCAAATTAGATCTATATCATCTGAAGCTATTCATCCAGGGTAGACAACTTGATCTTCCACAATAAACTTTACATTGATGAGATGTGTTTCTCATGGAAAAACCTTCTAAGAGGTATCATTTTCTATTAAAAACTCTAACGCATACAAAGACGCTATAGTGATAAATCATGCAGTCTTTCATAGAACCAGAGCTCTTTATTTGCATTGTTTATTTTTCATATTAATTGCAGATATGTCTGCGAGACCAGACCATTTTTTAGACCTATTTTGATCTTGGATTATGTTGTAAAGCATATCAACAAAGACCTGACTAGGAGTTTATCTGATCAAGATCGTATAAAAGTACTTGTTATCGCCTATTCGACATGATTTGATGATGATCTTTATGATTTCAACATTAAACTTTAGTTAGTTTTTGATGAAATGTTTTTTTCTTCAGTCTTTATTATATTAATCTTCAATTGATGAGAACATAATTATGACGCAGAGGGTTTCATTAGTCAATTTTGCTTTACCTCATTCCGTTAATCTTACAGAGATAACAACTTTCTATTCTTTAGGTGAAAAAAAACTCTAAAAGATGTTAGATGAAAATCATGAAATGTGTATTTTTTCAATCTGAATGACATCTCTTCTTTTTTTTCAAGTATGCAAGGTGCACTCTATCTGTCTCTGTAGGTTAGCACTCGTTGTCTTTGCTATGCTTGAGTCGAACTATTACTTCTGTAATCTTCCTTGAAATAACATCTATCTCGTTTTTGTAGTTCCACCTCCATACTAAGCACATCTTGTTGCTTTTTCGCGCTCGTGACTATATCGAAGGCCCAAACTTTTCGTATAGTGGGTCGACTTCACATGTCGGCAAAGGTACTATTCGAGAGAGGAACAGAGAGATACAGCCTCTGCCTACGATCAAGGACAACGTGAAGGACGTGATGTTTTACATTCTGCTCATTCCATACACATATAGTTTTTGTCTATGTTGGGAGAAAACTCTGCAATTTTTGGCCTAACTTAGAAATTGTGATATCATCTGTCTATTTGATATCTTGTTTATATTACATGTTGATATAGCCATTTCGATATTTAAAAAGCACAACCGAATTCAAATTAATTGGCTTTTGATGTGGCAAATTCTATTAGTTGTTTTGCCCATTTTGAGTTAGCGAGATGTTAATTGTTTTGTTTGACTTAGATCAACACCGATTACAAATTTAATAACTAAATATATTGTTCTATATTTTCTTTGTTTATTTTTCGGATGAGAATGTGGGAAAACGGATTAACAAAAATTATCCAATTGAGTGATAAAATCGAATTATATGTTTCCCATGTGAAGTCAAATTTTATATGTTTCCATGTGAAGTCGGATCGGTTTAATCCTTAAGATGATTAAAGATACATATCCCATTATTATTATTAATTGGAATCGGGTTATTCATTACTTGTCTCAATCCATTACTACTTTTGTTTGATATTATTAATGGAATTTATTAAAATCGCTCCTAAATAAAAATAAAATAAAAAGAATGTAACAAATCTACTAATGGTTGAACATTTTTAGTGTACAAGACAAAAGACCAATTGCTCTAATAAGATATATTTCATCTAAGTATGCAAGATAGAATATGCCTCATTCATGAAACTATAATAACACAATAACTACCAAAATGAAAAGAATTTACAAAGCGACCTCTCACAACAGCCTTCATCATCAATCATCACAATAATGAAAGGACACCAAAGAAAGCTATATGTAGTAGTAGAGCTGCACTAGTGTAGTAATCAACTTCAAAATCATATTATCTGCCGAGTTGCTATTATCAACTTTTCCAACATTTAAGAATTCAATTTTACTTGTGTTGGTGGTTGATACATTCACAAACAATGAAACTGCAGAACATGAGTTTTTATGAATGAGTGAGTCAAAATATATGTCGAGGTTGTTGGCAATCGTATTAAGTTGAAGATAAGGAGGAAGAAAATCGAGTTCAACAAGGAAAATTACGGTCATGATCCGCTCATCCCAATCCTCTAACCAACTATATCATACACCACAATCTTATCTTTCGAGCGAGATCTGCGGGGAGTGATGCCATATCTCAATCATGATCAGCGAAGGAAGTCGAAGAATAGGATGTAATATCAATGATTCCAACACATTAGACAAAGAAATAATATAGATAAGGATACACAAATCGAGACCAAGCTAAGGGATGGAGCAATTGAATTTTAAACTCCTACATTAGATATGTATTTCAACAAATAAACCTCTCGATATGAGCGATAAACTTGTTCTACACTAGTCATTTCCAACGCCATGAATAAAGCGAGCTTCCTATATCTCTCGGACTTTCGCAAATGAGGAAAAATCAAAATATGAGCTCAATGCCCAATCATAAATCCTCTTCCATCATAATAATTTGACAATATAATAAAGCTTACCATTTGCATTGGGAGATATAGTTTGAATTTGATGGGAGTTCCTCATCCGAGTAAAGGGGTTGAAGAAAAAATTAACACAAGGCATCTAAGAATCATATAAAATGATATAGTTCTCATCAATGAAAAGCTACTTTAAAAGCAGACTACTTTAGGCTCCTATAAATTATTGAAGTTCATAGCAACTATTGTACCTTTGCCGAGTTACACTGACCGCTTTATCTATTTCAACATCCTTCTCGACCACCCTAGAGCAACACAAAACTTATATGAATGTCATTGCACAAGTGACAAAGTGATAGCAACCACAGCATAACTAATTGTTTAATTATCATTTAGAAACACAAAATAAATGCACAAATGTTCCCACGTCACGAAATGGCAAAGCTTCAAAACACCATCAATCGAATTATCGATGGAAAATGCAAAACTTGAAAATACCACCTCAAATTACAAAAATTCATCATTTCTCTTCCCATTACCTTCTTAACATATAATTATATTACATGAGTGAAGCAAGAATTAAAGGGAAAAACAACGGATCGAGAATAGATGTTTTGCATGTAAGCTCAATCCTTGTTTTTCCTCTAATTCTTGCTTCACATCTTAATCTTTGCCTTGTTTTTTCACCTAAAAGAACCTCAACTAATGTTATAACCATACAATTATATTACAATGATTCATGAGATCACATTTTCACGAAAGGAATGACGAGCTTGTTTTATCACTATAACCATACAATTATATTACAACTAATATGAAAAATAAACAATGCAAATAAAGAGATTCGGTTCTATGAAAGATCGCATGATTTATCACTATAGCGTCTTTGTATGCATTAGAGTTTTAATAGAAAATGATACCCTTAGAAGGTTTTTCCATGAAACACATCTCATCAATGTAAAGTTTATTGTGGAAGATCAAGTTGTCTACCCGGATGAATAGCTTGAGATGATATAGATCTAATTTGGATGCATATTTAATTGTCACCTTGACTTTGCATACCCTCCCGCATACATGCATAACATGGACTTACAAACATTCCGACTAAGAATAAAGATTACATTGTAGCGTAACATAATTCATTTATAGGCCATTAACTATTGTGGCTCGATTGTTTGTGCATACAACAATATGATATTAGTTACACTATGATTCAAACCGTAAATTTAAGCGACATTCCTCCAAAATAAAACCATTCATGGCAGAATATTCAACATTATACCGATAGCTAATTAACCTGGACTAACTATCACTATCCACAAGCTCGACCAAAAATTCTTCTACTCGAAACAACAATGCTCCTGCAATATTGTATTTTCTTTTCTTTCCTAGATGTGAGTCTTTGAGAGTTGCAATAAGCTGGTCCATTATATCCCTACATACTTTCTTTGAGGCCCCTCAAGTAAAATTGAAACCTATAACATAATACACAAAATTAAAAAATTATAGACGATAATCACGGTTTATTAAAACATCTACTAACCAAGATGTGTAGATAAAGTCAGAGATGAACATGTCCAAGAGGTGAAAACTACATTGGCATAGCATGCACTCAAATCGAATGACTAAACTATTTGTTAGAAATGTTAATTTTACTAGTAGAATTGTATAAGCATATGGTGTATATATATATATATATATATATATATGGATAATATAAGTGAGTGGACATCCATGAAAATAGAGTATAAGACCGGAAAATCGAATCGCAAAGAGGTGGAATGATTCATTATTTATTAAAAGTGAAAGCAAAACAATACACAAACATCAACTAAACCAACACACAATATAAGAAAGACACATGTTGAAATGTTTAAAAGGAAAACAACTCAACAAAATACAAAATCGAAAGATATGCATAAGAAAAACATCACCTACAAAAATTATAATAGCGCATATGAAAAGTTATATAAAAATGTGCAAACAAAAGTTTCTACCCAACTCACATTATAGTGACGCAGATATCATCTCACAATCTCTCAAGAAATGGTTCACCTTAATGCGGTGAGTGCAGTACTGATCGCCTTTGACGAAGCCAAAGACAATTTCGGCTGAACCAAAGGAGGATTCACCGCCATCATTGGAGGTCTCGCAATTGGGTGGAGGAAAATGGAGAAAATGAGTTTTGATGATTTGGGTAGGGGATGAATTTGGGGAAAGAGAAAGTATGGATGTAGCTTCCTGAGGAAGCCTTATTCTAAAATAAAAAATTAAATGGTAAAATTTATTTTCCACTTTCAAGTCAATTATAAATTGTCGAGAACTTTTGTGTGTGCTCGGCATATGAGATGTAGAGATCGGCATCGGTAAATGAAATTTAACTTTCCTGAGAAGTTTTATCTTTGTGGTGGGTCCCAAAATTCTAACCTTGGTTAGGTTAGATTCTTTTTTGGATTTAATTAAATCGAAATATTAAAAAAGCCACGTGTCGATTAGGGGATGTGCATGTGCATTACACCCCCTTTCAGGATGGAACTTACCTTAAAATATTCATTTCTGAATTTTAGTTCCACTTCATTTTTATTTATTGTTATAGATAAGATCAAATTACTTTGTCCTTATAATTTGAGCAGGTTTTCAAACATAAGTTGACGGAAAGATTAATAAATGACGAAATGTAATTATTTTGGCATAATCGAGGCTGCTAAGCTACTAAGGGCTCGTTTGGTAGATATGTTTAGATATGTCAAGATAGATAAAAGTAAGATATGTATCGTAGATAATGTGAGATTGGTATCGTATCTTATTGTTTGGTAGATAAGATATAATAATATAGATAGCAAACTTGTTTGTTTGGTACATTAGTTAAAAATATAGATTAAGAATGAAATGACAAATATAACCTTATGACAAATAAAAAATGACAATTATACCCTAAACTATATTTCCCCAAAAACTAAACTACTCTTTTGTACACCCATTTCCCCAAAAACTAAACTACTCTTCTGTACAACACCCCACCGCCGCCGCCCCCACCGCACTTCTCATCGCCACCATCACCTCCTTCCCCTCCCACCTCCTCTCGCCGCCGCCAACCGCTACCATCAAGTTAGGAAGACTAAAATTATTCAATTTAAATTCTCGAAGCATGTTTGTTTCTTTGTTGATGGGTGTTTTCATGTTTGTGTCTTTGTTGTGATTTGTAATCCTCGAAAATTGGACTCTTCAATTCTAAACCTAAGCAAAGCAGATAGCTACGGGCGTGGAACCTGGAGTGGAGGGATAAATTGATGAATTGAGGAGAGGGAATTGAGGAAGTCGTGGAGAGAGGGATAAATTGGGCGGAGGTGAGAGGAGGTGCGGCGGTGGAACCGGGTGGTCGTGGAAGAGAGGTTTAGAGGATGTGGGTTTGGGAGGATAAGAGGAGAGCTAGTTTTTCCGCCATGGATCTGTGTGAATAGAGGTGAACCGCCATGGATCTTGTGAGTGAGAGTGAACCAAGGCGGGGGTTTTAGAAGGGCATTTTGTAATGTGTAAATATTATCTCGTACTCGTTCTAATTAGTCGAGGAATCGGACGCATACCGGGTTCTCAGAATGGACATGTAACGTTGAATTAATCTCGGGCCTCGCCTCTAATACGGGCCTCCGAGTTTAGTTAACTAGGATACCAAACAAGATATTAGGCAAGATATCTTAGCTATCCAGGCCTTATCTAGGCTACCAAACATGCCCTAACCATAATGTAATGAACATTTGTAAGTATGCAGAATATGGATAACAGAGAAATTAATGGGAATAAGTAAGGTAGTTTAAAGTCTACATATTATATTTCACGAATCGAAAGTCAATTAAAATATGAAAACTCGACGACTTTGGCTAGCAAAATACTCAACTAATAAAGTCTTACTATACCAAAAAAAAAATAACTTGTTTGTAATTGTAGGTAAACAAAGACAACACTTGCCTCTCGTGGGATTGGTGGGAGAACCGTAATCAACACCTCATACACATTTATTTTAGTACAAATAGTCTATAATTATACTCTCTTTTTTTTTTTTCACTAAACAGTGCAAAACCATACATAGCGTATAGGGGCTTGACTTCAATCTCATTTTACTTAATGTTGGAAGCAATATCTAGCTTCCGGAGCACAACTGTCAAAGTCCTATATAATATTTTCAAAAATATTTAATTCACTTTTTTTTTCGTGAAAATCCATAATCGCTACTTTAGTGCTATTGAATAAATCCGCATGTAAACCACATTTTTGAAATAGGTGTGACAGATCTAGACCTATAGATTAAGACGTTGGTGGAAATTCACATGTCTTTGTTATTAATGAATCTAGTATCTATATACTTGTGACGCCCGGGTAGAAATACAGAATGATCGTCGATGCGGAGGCATGGACAAAGAGAAGCTCTGACTAAGGCTTCAAAACGGAGGGGTACATGAATAAACCGAAATGCATCGGAATATGCATGTATGTGACTGTATATTCGCGGAGAGCTTAAAGGATTTGATATATGTTATTCATACCAATAAAATGTATTTTCTTTTCGGAAGTCTTTCTAATAAAAACTCTAAAGTTAATCTTGTTTGGCTTGGAGTAATTATGGGATAGGTAATCCTCTAGGAAGTTCTTCGGTGAGTATTTGAGTGAGAACAAAGTACACTGAAAAGACTCGTGTTGGTCTATGAGATTAACCATCAATCTGGAAACCGGATCGTTACCATACTAAGCATACAAACAGTATATAATTAGTTAAAACACGTAGAAATAGAGGATCAAATACATGGAAATATGAAATGCATGGAGAGGGTTGTTGACTGTGTATGTATATAATATATCCAAACAGCACTATATTCTCATTGCAAATCCTGCAAATTTTGGCCCTCTTCCCATTCAAATTATCTTTTCAGCATAATAAAAATGGTGAGATCCCCCATGAAGGCTGAAATGGATCATGGATTAAAGAAAGGGCCATGGACTCGAGATGAAGATGAAAAGCTGAAAGATTATATTGAAAAACACGGGCACGGGAGCTGGCAGTCGCTTCCGAGAAGAGCGGGGCTCAACAGGTGCGGCAAGAGCTGCAGACTCCGGTGGAGTAACTACCTCCGCCCCGACATCAAGCGTGGAAACTTCTCTCCCCAAGAAGTTCAGACCATCATCGACCTCCATTCCACCCTCGGCAATAAGTAAGTCAACTAATATATATGTGCAAGATACAAAAATTTGTGCTAAAACCTGAGATTCATTCGTATATTTTAGAAGGAAAACTCTCATATATTGATTGGGTTGGTGATGGGATATGGCCCAACCGATTAGGCCCACTAACAGTGCCCAAACGAGCTGGGCCTAACGTTGAAATAGCAGGCCCACGCGGTTGAGCCCAAGGCGAGCCCTAATCAGCTCCCAAAACCACAGCCCCCGTAACCGCCACCTCGCCGATGGAGGACACGCCCGTAGCCAAAGTAAGCGCCACACCGCCGATGGAGGACACGCCCGTAACCAAAGTCGCGCCACCTCCACGTGGCGCACGTAAAGGCAGTGTCCCTGCCCGCCAATGGAGGCACGCCGGAGGAAGAGTCACGTCACGACCAATGGAGAGGTTGAGCACGCCTTGGTTGCGGGCTCGGGGTTGTATAAATAGAAGGAAAATTGACAATAGAAGGGTTGGCAACTTATCGAATACTAAGAGCTTGTAACTACAATCATCGCACTCAAATTATATTGAAAGTATTGAGGAAACACTCCTCGGTGGACGTAGATCTCATTAACGATCGAACCACGAAAAGCCTTTGGTGTTCTTTATTGCTTTACATAAATCTCGCACACTCACGTAACTAGATTTATCATTGGCGCCGTCTGGGAAACATCCGAACAAGAAAGCTTCGCTCCTCTACAACTTAATGGCAAGAACACGCACAACCGCCGCCCACGCTGGCAACAACCGTCTTGAGGGCGACCGTGTGGTCACTCGGTCGCTGGAAGGAGATCGCAGACGCCACAGCTCGCACACCACGAGGGCAACATGGAAAACATCTCCATACACCCTCGGGACCGCCTTCCTAACGTGGGGAAGATGCCGACCTCAACGAGGACGAACAAACAGCTCATTCGCCCCACGAGGTCCTCGGCCGAGCCGTGATCGAGTTCCTCAACGCCAATCTTGGCCAATTCCAAAGCTTCTCAACCGTAGGAGGACAAAGAGCGGCCCTCAAGGGCCCCGAACTGAACACCACGGCCGCCGAGGCCGCCCTCCGAAACAGCCGCCACCCGGCGTGATAGTCGAGAACGGGCATCACACCCCGACGCACGGAGCTGCTCACCGCGCCGAGCCGCCGCCCATTCGCCGAGCCGCCACCGCGGACGAGCCGCCACCACCGCCGCCTCGCCATTCGCGAGCCGCTCTCCACCTCGTCATGCCGACTGCAGAGCCGAGCAAAACAGAGGAAGAAAGGCGAGTCGAACTCCCCGGAGGGACAATAGCGCCGCTATCGATCCCCACCCTCCGAAAGAGATGGCACGATCTCCGGGGTTCGACCGATACGGAGAATCATCTCCCTTTCTCCCAGGGAGATTCTAGACACGCCCGCCTGCGTGATGCAGGGCACCCAATATACCGCCCACGATGGCTGGGGACCCTCCGACTTCCTTTTCGCCTACACTACCAACATGGCGATCAAGGAATGGAAGATTTTCACATGTGCAAAATCTTCCCGAGGTCTTGATCTCCAACGCACGACGCCGGTTCACCTCGCTCCGCCGAGCAAAGATACTTCTTCCGTGACCTTATGGATCGATTCAAATGGCGCTTCTATCGGAAGATGCCACCAAAGAGCCTTCCTCCGACCTGCTCACAATCCGCCATGAGGGGCGGACGAGACGATGTCGAACTTCGCCTCGAGGTTCATCAAAGAGTCGCTCAAAATTCGACGACAAGAACGACCTCTACATCATCAACGCGTTCAAAACGGATCCGACCCGCGGCTGAACAAAGAAATTACAGGAGAAACCAAAGACGGCGAGTAAGCTTTGGAACTCGGTGGACAACTCCGTCGAGGGAGACGAGTCGGATCGGAAGAAGAGGGAAATGGGACGGCAGGTAAGTCCGAAAGGAAAAAGTCGATAATCAAGTCGAGGTCGGCGATCGCCGGCGCCTTGACGTAATCAAAAGAGGGCCACCGAGTCCGTGCTGGGACCACGGCCCAACCACGGCGGCAGAGCCTCCCGCTCAAATCAAGTATGAAATATTCGAGCTCCATGAGCTCTTCCTCAAGCCCCTCCTATGAAGGAGGATCCAAGAAGAGGCCACGAGAGGGTATTGTGACTATCACCGAGGGTATGGTCATGATACCGAGGATTGCTGAAACACAGGCTCGAGATAAACGAGCTCGTCGAAGGTGGAGCCCTCAAGAAATACCTCGGACGGGCTGGGTCGGAAGCGTGAAGCGCAGGGAAGAATAGCGGTGGCAACAACTACGGACCGACCTTGACGACGATCCGACACGAAGGCGGCGAGGACGAAGGTCCCAATGTTATGGAGCAGTCTACGTTATAACCGGACTGCCCATCGGGCGGCGAGGTCGTCGTTAAAGAACTAAGCTCGGAGGTCGGCCACCGAGGAGCCAAAGAACAAGCGACCCGGACGGCGAGGACATAGTGTTCTCCAAGGAGGATCCGTACCCAAATCATGCCGCACTGTGACGCCATCACCATACGGGCCGTGGTGGGCAACAAGAACGTCCATCGGGTCTATGTCGACATCGGGCCTCCGTCAAGATCATCTTCCTGAGCTGCTGGACAAGCTCGAGGTCGGAGGTATTCAGTACTTCTGCGCCGTCCCATTACGGAGCTTCACCCCGGAGGCGGTCCAACCCGAGGCGTCATTACCCTTTCGATTCTAGTGTGGACGGGCCCCGGATCGGTCACCAAGGCCATCAAATTTTTTCGGTCCAGCCCCTCTCCGCACAACATCATCCCGAGGAGAGATTGGTTAGACGCCACCAAGGCCGTCTGCTCGGTCTACCACCTCCGTCGAGATTCCCACCCCGGTGGGAGTGCTTAGCATCCGTGGCGACCAAACGGCAGAAAAGAATGCCTCAGTCTCCACCCAAGATGCGGCCTCGCCCCTGCATAGCAATTACTGAGAACCTCCGGCCGACGTCCCGGACGACTGACCGAGAGCCTTCGACTATGCAACGACGATCCTCAAGGTCATCCGGTCGGCACCTGTGGCCCAACTAACATCCGACGGCGTGTCATACAACTTCGAGGGAATATAGGACGTGTTTGCGTGGTCCCCGCCGATATGACCGAGTGTCCCGAGCTCATAACTCATCGTCTCAACATCGACCCGCTACCAAGCCATCCGTGAGAAGAAAAGGATATTCGCGTAACGCGGCCAGTCAAGGGGACGAGGTGACTCAACTTCAAGGCCAAAATCTTGTTCGAGGTCAAATACCCGACCGGATGGCTAATCCGATCGTGGTCCGAAAGTCGGGGAGGAGGGTGGCGCGTGTGCCGATTATACCGACCTCAACAAGCACCGCCTAAAAGATTGCTACCCTCCCGACATCGACAAGAAGGTGGAGGCATTGGTGGACCACGAGATGTTGAATTTCCCAGATCTATACAAAGGTACCACCAAATCTGATGAGCCCGGAGGATGCCCTCAAGACCGCATTCATCACCGACTTCGCGCCTTTGCGCATCGAAAGATGCCGCTCGGCTCAAGAACGCCGGCTACTTACCGATGGTGGATGCAACATTCAAAGACCACATCGGGAGATCGTCGAGGTCTACGCCGACGACATCGTAGTCAAAAGTCGAAAACGGAGAGTTGCGCTGATGACCCCAGACTATCCTCCAACTCCTCAGTCGGCCAACCTCAAGCTCAACCCCGTAAATGTACATTTATGGTGAAGACCGCAAGTTCTTGGGATGTTGGGTTTTCAAGAGGGCTCAAGGCCAATCCCACCTAAGCGGCAGCGGTGCTCGACATGCAGGTGCCAAGGACCATCCGTGAGATCCACAAACTCACCGGGTGCCTAGCCGCCCTCAGCAGATTCCTGTCTCGAGCCACCGAGAAGCAGCTTCCCTTCTTCAAGATCCTGAGGAGAGCTCCGGACTTCGCTGGCAGAAGAACACTGTGTCGCCGCAGACGGTGAAGGAGTATCCGCCGACCATGCCAACCCCGTCCGCCCAAGCAAGGTGAACTCTCTATACTTGGCCGCCTCGGACGAGGCCATCAGTTCGGTATTGGTACGAGATGGGGAGGGACGATAACTCCCCATCTACTTTATTAGCCGAGCTCTCGAGGGACGGAGGCGAGGTACACCAGCCTCGAAAAGGTAGCACTGCCCCGCGAACGCCAAGCGACGCCCGACCCTACTTTCGTGCTCATTTCGTCCTGTATTAACCGACCTACCTTTGAGACAAGTCTTGTCCAAGCCGTAGTCATCCGGACGATAGCAGTGGGCACCGGAGCTCGGCGAGCACGACATCTCGTATTCCCCGAGGCCGCCATAAAAGTGGCAGCTCGCCGACTTCTGGTGGAAGCCAACCACCGAGGTCGGTTCTACCGGCGAGGTCGCCCAACACCCGCCTCACCGTGAGGACTCCGTCCCGCACCGCCGATAACCTGCTGGGCGATGTACGTGGACGGAGCTTCATGCAAACGAGCGGCGGAGCAGGCATTCTCCTCCGCCCGGACAATCAAGTGACCCACGCCTCCGGCTTACCTTCCCAACCACCAATAACGAGGTGGAGTATGGTTACCGATCTCGTGGACTACCGCAAAGGAATTGAGGTGGACCATGTCCGAGATCTTTGGGATTCCTGTGTCGTGGTAAACCGTGTCCTTGGCAGATACGGTTAGGAGGACCGAATGAAGCAAGACCGAGAAGCGCAGCGAGATGCTTGCCTCATTCAGTACTCCAAAGATTCATCGGATCCCACGGGCAAAACAGCCGAGCCGACGTTCTCAGAAGTTAGGCTGCATTATCAACAAGTCCTCCTATGGAGGAGGTTCATTCGAAGCATGAGGTGTCTCACATCGGCATCATCACCGAGATGGAGCCAACCGATGTCTCCCATAAAGGCCTACACCGAACATGGCGCACTACCTCAAGATCGGCTCAAGCCAAAAAGATCATGGCGAACCTGTAAGTACCTTATACACGAGGGCGCTCTATCGAAGTCTTACCTTCAACCCTCCCGAGGTGCCTCGGCCGTAAGAGGCCGACTACGTGTTCAACGAGATCCACAGAGGATCTGTGGAAGTCACATCGGCTCGCGAGCTCTCTCAAAGAAGACGCTGAGGTCGGGATATTATCGCCCACCCTTGTTCAAGATTCGGTCGAGCTCGTCAAAAGTGTCCGGCGCCACTCCACTCCACGGCCAAAAGCTACCGCAAACCGATCCGAGCGACTGCAGAGCGTGGCCTTTCATGCGCTGGGGATCGACATTGTTGGTCCGCTCGATCGAGCACCGTGTCGCTTCGATACTTAGTCGTAGCCTTAGACTACTTCACAAACGGGTCGAGGCCGAGCCACCGTCGAGCCTCACGGAGATGGAGGATTCGCACCTTCGTGGAAAAATATAGTGCGCCGCTCGCATACCGCATTACCTCGGTCTCGGACAACGGCACCCAATTCGTCGACAAAAACTTCGGGTGAGTGCGAAGAGCTTCAGATCGATCAACGCTTCACCGGTCGCACACCGCAAGCGAATGGTCGGATCGAGGTGACGAACCGCACGATCGCACAAGGATGAAGAAGAGGCCGACCGAGCTAAAGGCGATGGGCTGAAAATCTCCCTCAAGTCCTCCGGTCCCACAGACAACACCTGACCTCGCATGAGAAACCCTTCACCGGGTCACGGTATCGAGGCCGTCATACCGCCGAGATCGGCGCGCCAAGCCCGCGCGACCTTCACTTCGACCAAAGCCGAACGAGGAAGACTGCGGCCAACCTTGACGCCCTCGAGGTAAGCAGCGAGCTCGCTTCATAAACGAGCCAAGCACAATGCCCGTGTCGCACTGGCACTACAACAAAAGGGTCAAAGCCTCCGCGGCTCCAAGTAGGCGACCTCGTCCCACGAAATAATGAAGCCAGAGAGCCGAGCGTCTTAACAAAGTCGGATCCGACATGGGAGGCCCATACCGCTGCTCACGAGACCCCGCAAAGGGGCTTACAAGTCGGCTCACCTATCCGTGCACTTATCCCCTAACTGGCACATTACTCATTTAAGGAGGTATTTTACATAGCTTCGATTTAAGGTCGGCATCATGTTAGTCCCTTTAATTGTTTTGCCAAAGTACGATGTTGATTATATATTCAATAAAACATCTGTTTTTCTAATGAATATTTCACTCGCCTCATACATATGTGAACATCTGTTTCGATACACCACATTTAAACCTTCACGCGGGGCATACTACGAAGATGAAAATCCCACTAAGTAGGTACGATACGCACTACCCATTAAGTTGGACGCCTACATGCAAAGCATACAGACACCCATTAAGTCGACGCCTACATGCAAAGCGCATGATTACCCATTGTTGGACGCCTACATGCAAAGCATACAGACACCCATTAAGTTGATCGTCTACATGCACGCGACATCCAGACCGATCTCGCTAACTTATACCCCTTTATTTGGGAAGATATGCACTCGGTACAAAGTCTAATTGCATTTACGACTATAAACCGAGTACCAAGCTATATACAAGTCAACCGGCTTCCGAGCTCGCTTATACCCCTTTATTTGGGAAAATATACATCAGATACAAGATAAATACATTTACGATCAAAACGAAGTCCTAAGCTATGTTTGTACCTCTCAAGGGGAAAATTTACACTTCAAACGATTCTAAATACATTTATATCTACATACAAAGTCCTACGCTATACACAACCTCATTCGGCTTCCGGCCCGCCAGACTCGGCTAAGTCGCACTAATTTGCACAAAATCTCCAGTGCCGACGTGTATGCCTCGAACGAACTCTTGCCTTCAACCCGGCCGATAAGGCGGAATCACCACGGCCTACTCCCAAGCGCCGGACGGGCTCTGGGCAGCCCGACAGTAAGTTTCGACCTGTGGTCACCTTCACCCACCCGACACTTCAAGCGGCGCAGCGCCAACACGAGCACCTCGTGGAATGGGACGCACCCAGGTCACACCGGCCCCCGACCGGACACCGGCCGGAGTATGACCGCCCCACCCCCGCCTTCTTCCCGCCGACTGAGGTCTCGTCGCTGTCCGCCTCCTGCAGGATCGCCTCCGAATGATCCGCCTCACCGACCCATCAACCGAGCACTTCGGCATGATCGGCAGCCGCCTCCTCCGCGGCTCTTCTATGATCGGACCTGGAGCTCCGCTGTGGCCTCGCCATGGGCCGGGCATGCATCGCCACTGGACGATCTCATACATCTCCATATACTTCACGATGGAGTCGACACGCTTTGAACTTTTGCCGTTGGGCACCTCCTCATCCTCAAAGACCATACCCTCGCCAAAGAAGCTCTCGAACTCGGTCGTCGGCTTGGATATGGTAGTTCCACCACTCGGTGGATTGCCTCGCATTCGCGATGCTCCTCCGACACCCGAGCTAGCCTCTCCGCAGCTAGTTCGAGTCGCCTCACATTGTATCAAACGCCTCGATAGCGCCGCAGATAAGTCCGCCCCCGACTTCGCCCTGTCGCGGTCCTCAACTTTAGAGCCTCGCTCGCCCAAGAGGCGGGCCACTTCCGATCAGCCTCGCCCAACTTCTTCTTCGTGTCGGACGACGCCGAGCCGACATCCATGGTGACCAAAACTGGGTCGGCCTGCACTGCCCTCCGTAAAAGCACCTCTTCGTCCTTCTCACCAAGCGCCCGGACCTCTTTAACTTGGTCAACAATTCATGATCAAGTCCGAGCCATTCAGTGTGGAGTATCAGAATAAACAAGACAACACAAATTTTAAAATGTTGCGCATTATTACTCAAAAATGGAAGTTATTATAAGGACCTGTGGTCCCATCGACCCCTGGCGGTTCAAACTATTACATCAGTCCACCGACCTCGTGCCTATGGCCGAACTCGCCGACCTCCCGATGCTCCTGCGGTTGGCCACCTCCAACCGTGAGCTCCAACACCGCCTCCCGCTCCACCTCCTCCTCCCTCCTCGCCCGCCCGCACTCGGCAATGAGCCCCGGTCGCGATCTTCGCCCTCCTCAGCACCGGGTGACAACCTCGCAGTCAGAGGGTAGAGCTGACGCCAGAGCCTCCAAAGACCGGAAGCGAGCCAACCCCGAGATCACCCGGCGTAGCTTTGTTCACTCGAGGTCGACCGTCCACCCATGCTCGACCTTATCGGTCGTGCATGGCGACCGCCGCCTTCCCTGTGTGATCCGACACCACCTTCTGCTCCAAAGACGGCGGCAAGATCGGCAATAAAAGCCGAGAAGCTCTCCGACTTGATGAGCTCGCCGGGCAAAGGCCCCCGCAGTGGTCCCTGGTCGGCCACCAAGACCCTCTCGTCCGTGAGCTCCTTCTTCGCCTGCCAACTCCTCCTTAAACTCTTCGACCTCCCCGCGGCCTCCAGTGCCCAATGCCTCTTCTTCGTATGGCCTCAGCAGCAGCCTCCTGTCTCAAGAGCCTGGCGCCCTCCTTCCGCCCGCAGCGGCCACGGCGGTCTCAAGATCCGCTCACGCCACGGCAAGCTCCCCTCCAGTGCCTCATACGGGCTGAGTTTCTGCCAGGCCAGGCGGCGACTTGCAGCCCCCAAAGAACACGCCGCAGGCCCCCATCACCGAGCTCCCACCCTAAAAAGAGCAGACAAGTTAATACAGATCGCAGAGCGCATAAATCTAAATATGAAAGAACCTTTGTACCTCGGGGAGGCTGCCAAGCTTGAGGCTGCACCAGACTCAAGGCGGCCCCGAGGCCGAGACTCGA
The DNA here is from genome assembly GCA_036937905.1 of Salvia rosmarinus. Taxonomy (NCBI): domain Eukaryota; kingdom Viridiplantae; phylum Streptophyta; class Magnoliopsida; order Lamiales; family Lamiaceae; genus Salvia; species Salvia rosmarinus. The sequence continues at coordinate 177,902 of JAODLM010000085.1, forward strand.
TGCCGGGCCGACCTCGCCCGAGGCCCACTCATTAGTTGGCCCATACCGTCGACCTTCTTCGACCCGGTAGGTTCACCGCTCAGCCTTCTTCTTCGCCCTTGCTCGGCGATCGCGAGCCCGCCTCGCCGTCACCAACTTCACCGCATCACGTAAGAAAGACACATTAGCACAAAGAAAATCGGACGATAAGGACTAAGAAGATGGGATGCCCTCACCCCGCCCGCACTCTCGATCCCGAAGCTTCCGACCAGAACACTCACCGGCCTTCTTCAGTCGCCCCTGTAACTTATGGATAAAATCTCACCAAGGCTGCACAAAGACCTCCTCCATACGGCCCAAGGGCTTGATTTTGGTCCGCCACCGCACCGATGCCCCACTCATACCGGCCGCCTCAGCCCGCAGAAGAAATACCTATTCTCGCCAATGGGACACTTTGGAGGATCACACTTTAAATTTCAGCCGGGAGACAAATAGTACACCCTCCTATGGTCTCGACACTAAAACCGCATCAAGACTCAAGGAGAACTCCTCGGCAATGCCATAACAAGAGAGCCCTAGCCCTACCAACCACCTAATGGAATTCGAGGTCAATCGACAAATGGGGATCCGAAATACTGGCTAAGATAAACGGGCCGAGGATACCTAAGACCCGCCTCAAACTATCTACATAAACGGTAATAAACCCTCCTGAGGGCCATCGCCCTATCATCCGCCGCGGCAGCACCACCACGCATCCTCCCGGATCCGTATTCCTCACGACTTCAAAAGTTCCCTGTCAAGCCCGACCGCCACGCCCACCCTCACCCATCCCATACCGAGGATACCGCGAACCTAGAACTCAGCCCTATGGACCTACCCAGGCCATTATAGCACATATAGTCTTTTACATCGGGGAACTCACGGCCAGAACCCGAAGCAGAAATGGAACTTTCAGAGCGAGAAGAAGATGAAGAAAACATACTTACTTTTCACGCGAGTATATGGCTCCTTCAGCGAGATCAGGATCAAGTCAGAAAATTTCTCAGAATTTTTCTCTCTCAAACAAGGCGTCGAAGGGGAAAGTGAACAGCTGCCTCGCTTGGGCCTATTTATAAGACAAAGGCGCCTAAAATCGCCAAGCTTCAACTCGACACGCACTCACACGTGATTGATGTGAGTCCACGCCACAAGACGCGTTCGAGTGCCCAACACCACCGGGCGCAGATGACGACGCTAGTGTAAGATAGACCGCCCCGACCTAGCAATCATCATACGGACCCCGGCGCCCTCCGATGGCGGCGCCAGTCGCACTCGCCCTTCCCACAAATAACAAGGATCCAGATCGACCTCGGCCCCATCAATCGGGCCGCTTCACGGAACGCCTACATCCAGATCGGAACTCGCAAACCAGCCCTCAGATTCGGTGTCGCCTGTGGCGCACCTCGACATCCCCGAAAGGGCGGTCTCGTGCCGGACATCGCACCCACCACAGAGCAACACCACTCCAGATCGGACCTCGGCGAACCTACGCAGAGGGTCGATATCCGTGCCGACTGACTTCCTTTGGTACCACATCTTTTCCAAGCGACGAACAATGCATCACCCAACCCGATTCGGCACCGATCGCCAAATAAACCCTCACATCAAAAAGACAACACCTTCAACAAACAACTTCGGGCCGAGCCACACCTCACCTCGGGCGAAGCGCTCTTCACTTCACTCGCATCGCTGCCCCGGCTATTCGTGGGGCTATGATGGGATATGGCCCAACCGACAGGCCCACTAATGTGCCCAAACGAGCTGGCCTAACGTTGGTAGCGGGCCCACGCGGCTGAGCCCAAGGCGAGCCCTAATCGCCCCAAAACCCTAGCCCTTTAACCGCCACCGCCAATGGAGGACACGCCCAGCCAAAGTAAGGCGCCACCTCGCCAATGGAGGACACGCCCAGCCAAAGTAAGGCGCCACCTCGGCCAATGGAGGACACGCCTGTAACTGAAAGTCGCGCCACCTCCACGTGGCGCACGAAGGCGAAGTGTCCCCGCCCGCCAATGGAGGCACGCCAGAGGAAGAGTCACGCCACGACCAATGGAGAGGTTGAGCACGCCTTCTTGCGCAGCTCTCGGTTGTATAAATAGAAGGAAAATCGACAATAGAAGGGTTGGCAACTTATCGAATACTAAGAGCTTGTAACTACAATCATCGCACTCAAATTATAGTGAAAGTATTGATAAACACTCCTCCGTGGACGAGATCTCATTAACGATCGAACCACGAAAAGCCTTGGTGTTCTTTATCGCTTACATAAATCTCGCACACTCACGTAACTAGATTTATCGCTGGTTATTGGTATACTTGTAGGTGGGCTATGATTGCAACTCGCCTTCCGTAAGGACAAACAACGAGATTAAGAATTACTGGAATACCCATCTCCGCAAAAGACTTCTCCGTGCCGGTATCGATCCGCAAACACATCAACTCATCACAGATTTAAATTTCCTTCCAAATTTCAACAATTTCTCCCTCCAAAACTTGGCCAACATCCGCCTACTCGAAAACATTATTCGACTCCTCAACTCCAATCCCTTGCCATCTTTCTTGGTTGGATCAAATACACTCAACCCATTCGGTCCAACTTTAGGTGGGATTCCGAATCCCAGCTTGCAGCTCCAATCTCCACTTTTGAACGTCGGAAACGCTACACTTTCCGGTGATTATAAACCGATTTCCGACACTTTCCGGCCACCGGAAGTTCGCACGGAGTACTGTCTTCCGGGATTGATTCCTTCATCCGGCTACATAAATTATTCACCGCCGAATCAAAATTATGGAGAGTTGTTGGTGGATGATGAAGCCCACCATTCTTTCTGGAAGGATATCTTACATGAATTTTTTCCTTCATCATCTCTGTAATTCTATGCCTAAACACCCATCTGTAATTATACGCCTTTTTTTTCCTTTTATTATTTTCATAAAATGGAGTGTGGGACTGAAAGCATGAGTTTTATTTTCACTCTATTCTCGCTTGCAACTAAACTAATTGACTACAAGATGAGTGGCAATGTATCATATGACTTTAGAGAAAGAGAAATAGTACTAAATTTCTGATATTGTATATCAATGTAAGACTCATCCTGGGATTTCTTGGTCAAGAAATATTGATTAAACAACTATAATGAGATGGTCTCCTATCCATCATTTAGTATATATGGAATTTGATACTTTTCTTTAGTCTAAATGATACTTTTTTTAATATAAATGATATTTTCTAAATTATAAGGTAAAAAAATAAATGATACTTTTATTTAATATAAATGATATTTTTCTAAACAATAAATGATACTTTTGTCCATCCATACTTCAGTCACACAATATGAACAGATATACATGAAACATTAGATTTTGTGTTAATTTATAATATTATTACAGTTGTCAGTTAGGCCAGGCCGACCCACATCAATCCAAATCTAGATGGGCCTCGTAGATATACAACCCAATTTCGTCAAGGGCCGATTTTGATCATAATATTCGTGTCCAACACAGCAAAGCCCAAAATGGACTTTGGTTTGGGACTAAGTTCGTGGGCCTTAGATGGGCTTAGTGAGCTTCAGTGGCCTCCAAGTTGACTGTGTTTGGTGGGCTTTGTAGTTTTCTTTACGATTAAAATTTAAGATAATTATATACATAGGTCTCTCATTTTAGTCACTTTAGCCCCTATTTAATAAAATACAAACAAATGTACTATTTTCTCCTTGTAGCCCCTAAGTTATCCTAAAAATTAATATAATATAAAAAATTTGAAAAAAAAATCAAAACCATGAAAAGCATAAAACTCCCATAAACCACCCAATGTATAGCCCCCAAACTGTGTGAGAACATTTAGAAAAAGAAAATTATGGCTACAAATTATGTTCTTTAATTGCACTTTCTTCGCCCCACTCTAAATAGTTGATGTACTTTTTTCTGCCACTTTCAGCAAATTTTAGTTTCTCCCCTCCATGTTTTAATAACATTTCTCTCTTTCTATCGCAAAAAAAGACAAAAAGGAATTGTCAGTCTCCCCTAAAACACCTCCTTCAACTCTTCTTTCCTACATTGACTATCCCAAACACAAGTTCAAATTTTCGACTCTTGCAAATGGATAGAGACACATATATCCTCCCATTTTGTTATTGATTGCTTTACCGAAGTTTACTCATATTTGTCGATATTTTTGAAACTCAAGACCTGTAATTTTTTGGCTTGAATGTAATTAATTGAGCTTTTTTTTTTGTGACAAAGAGAAAGGGCAATTTTAAGTCAGGAGATGAAGAATTATTAATGTGAAGAATTATTCACGAAGTTTACTCTATTCTCCATACGGACCGTCTAATGCTAAGCATGTGTCATCACTACAAAAAAAACGCAGACAAATACGACGAAAATCCGTCGCTAAACATCAAAAATCCGTCAGAAAATGTAATCATGACGGATCGTAGACGATTTATTCCGCCTCTAAAAGCCTCGTTGTTACGAAGACAACGACGGTAAAAATTCCGCCGCAAAATTTTGAACGGACTTGCGACGGAAAACTCCGCCGTTGAAAGATAGTCGCTGACTCGCCGCTTGTTACGTCGAATTAACGACTTTAAAAGTGCGTTGTTACTATTTACGACGAATATTTTCCGTCGCTAAATTATTTGGGCAATTCCGTCAGAGATCCGTCGCAAATAACGACGGACTTTTTACGCCGCTATATAATTCCGTCCGAATTGAGTCTCGATCCGCCGCAAAATCTATTCGCTGTCCGTCAGAACTGTCAGTCGCAAATAACACGGAATTTTTCCGTCGCTAAAAAGTCCATCGAGATCCGCCGCTGTTACACCACGACAAATTAGGTAGTGTTCCGCCTCGTAACCGCCGCAGCTCCGACTTAATTCCGCCGCTATTCCGCCGCTTTTGATACTTGCTCGCCGACTCATTCATCTTCAACTCGGTCTATTGCAAAGACAAATTAAGTTCTTCTCGATTTGCTCGTATCTTCGCCTTACCGAATATTCATCACGTTGTTGAACACATTATCAAATACATTCTTCTCTACGTGCATGACATCCAAATTATGTCGAATCAAAAGAGAACTCCAAAGACGGTAAATCCTGTAATATACTCCGCTTCCTCCAACCACTACCAAAATATTTGGAAATACTACTATTTATCAGATCACTACCCATTTCACCACCTTCACTAGTCTCATTCCTTCAATCCTAGATAATAGTTCTTCTCCGATAGCGCTCAGTGGACTATCGTAATCACCGTATTCTTTCTCGAATCCTCTCTATCCCTTCCGAATTGGTGATCGGGATTTAAAACTTTCATGATTATCAAACCATGACCGCTACCACTTTTTGGTAAAGTAAACGCTCAAGATCCTCCATGCAATGTGGACAAGCTAACATTCCACTGCATCCATCCGCACAACATAGAGTACGCAGGAAAGTCACTAATTGTCCAAAGCAATGCAGCACGATCTGAAAATTTTGTTTCAATGAGACATCATAGGTAAGGACACCGCTTCCCACAAATCTACTAACTCAAATTAATGGTTGCAAGAACACATCAATCTTTTCTTTTGGATTACGTGGCCCCTGCACTAGAATTGTGAGAAACATATATTGTTCCTTCATACACATCCATGGAGGAAGATTATAAGGAGTAACTATAATGTGCCATGAAGAATATTGTTGTCTGATTGACCAAAAGGTTGGAAACCATCACCGAAAGACCCAATCTAACATTACGAATCTCGATTCAAACAAAGAAAACTTCATGTTCAAATGCTTCCATGCAGCGTGTTCCGCCGGATGGCGCATGACCCCATCATCACGACGATGCATGCCAACGATATTCTCCGTTGTAGCCTCGGATGCATACAACCTACGTAGTCGAGGAGTAAGAGGAAAATAATACATCTTCTTACATGGAATTTGTGATTTCTTTCGAGTTTCGGATGCTCGATTATTGCTCTTCAAACGTGGATGCTCACAAACTTTACATCTCGTCAATTCGAATCTTGTCGCCAAGAAATCATGCAATTATGTGGACAACAATCTATCTTGTGCACAGCAATCCCATGCCACGCAACAATTTCTTCGTGGTCAGAAGTCATCGTACAAGATTACCATCCGGATTTGTCTCTTTCACGAGTTCTCATTATTTGATCAAACCTTTCTCGATATATTATTCTCGCCTTTCCAACTCGTAAGTCGAGCCACAATGCATAATTGTGAATGGTTTGAGCAACTCGCCACAACGGTTTATCGCGTCGTCCAACATGTCGTAAAATTTTCGTGCCTCAAAGATTTGGTTCCTCTTCGTGCTCGGCAGTTAAACCGAGGACCAGCAAGATCCATTACCATCGCCTCGACACGCACTTGATTGAGGTTCGGGGTGATACCGCATTGTCGGATCTATACTCACATTTGTCTCCTCGAAAGATCCAAGTGTTATAATTGGAACAACCAAATTTTGAAACGTGATATCGCACGGTATCTTGTACTTGATAAGGTATATTATCGCACTTCTTACAAGGACACTTGATCTTTTCCCCATCCATGAATGATAGTTGATTACTAGCAAACTCAATGAAGTTTTCAAGTCCACAAGAAAATCATGATTTAATCCACCACTAGTACTAAAACGCTTATACATCCATTCACGATTCTCGACTCATCACGAGGAAGTGGAAATGGATTCTCGGAAGAGAGGCAAATGTTCCCGCTATGGGGAAATGGGATTCGGAAGTGAGAAGCAAATCTGGGAGATGAATGTTCGCAAATGTTGGGAGATGAAGTGAGAGGCAAATGTTCGAGTACCAACTACTAAGCCCGACTTTAATAGTTCAACTATAGAAATAATATTCTACATCATAGTACATTTGGTTAATGATTTGGAAGTACATTTGTAAGATGGAGAATTTAGGTGAAGAGATGCCGATAACTCTATTTATTGGTAAATAGAGGTACGCGTATAATTTTCTAATGTTTGGTTATGTTAGGATAATATTTAGATGCAAAAGACAAGATACTCATATTCGATCCAAGTCTATTTCACGCTTCATAACAAAAAGGTTCTCATGTTATAGAAATAGAAATGCACGAGACATATACTATATAAAAGTAACACTGATGCATGTCAACATGAAACTAATTTGTCGAGGTATAAAATCGATGCATAATATAAATCAAATAGAAATAGAAACATGATTAGTCTTATTTCTTGATAAAGAGAATCACAAAATTCCTCCCAACCCCTTCACGTGTGGGACATGTGATGTAAATGATCACAACATTAATATATATAGCAATACATATAAATATTAATGGCGTGATCACTTACATCACATGCAAGGGGTTATGAGAGGAATTTTTTGATTGCTACTCTTTATCAAAGAGAAATAAGACTAATCATGTGTGAACTTTTTCTATTTGGGAATATGCAAAAGATTCATAACTTAATGTAATCCTTTATAAACAATAAAATTATATTTGCAAAGACCAATTTATTCCATACATTAAAATCCAATATACTCATTAAATAACCAAGTATAAATTTTAAGGGCACTTAAAATCCAACATACTCATTAAATAAAAAATATTGAGATTGAGAATGCGACTTTGCTACCTATCTTTCAATGTACGTGCCATTTAATTTATGAAAAAATCGACCAATTCCTCTTTATGTTTTGGATGGCATCAAAACAAGTGTGAAATATGCCTTTCCCATCTGAAATTGGTACACTATGGCTGAAGTTGAATAGCTTGTTTGGATGTTGTGTAAGTGAGAAATGACTGAATGTCTTTGAAGATTTTCTAGTCACAAAATTGACTATAATTTAATTTTCTTGCATAGAAGGATTTCGTATATATAATATTCTATCGTAGGTTCAGCTTTTCAATCTCTTGCAACAATCTTTTGAGTAGCAATATATATTTATTGTATTTCACCTATATTTGAGTGGACATATCAAATATATGTCACATACGGTATGTTTATCATAACACGTTTAGACGGTATTATAATTATATATGAACAATCACTTGATCGTACGGTGAATTCTTTTACTTGAATATGTAAACCATCTCGACTATTAATTTGTATATTTTACTTGAATATGTAAACGATCTCACCGAGGCGCACGCCTTAGTGCTAAGCGCCAAGGCTTTCGAGGCTTAAGCACCTCAAATTTCGCCTTTTTTACGTAATTTCAGTTGTTTTGGGCTAATATTTAGAACTCAAATAAAATTAAACAAAATTTCATACTTGTTAAGTCTTAATTTTAAAACCCAATACTCAATTAAACATTCAACCTTAGCAAGAATTATATTTAAAAGATAAAGAGAGAATCCTACAATGCTCCTAAAAAAATAGAAACGTGTTTCTCTCTCATCTCGCCAAATTCTCCTATTCTCACCAACCACATTCAAAATTGGAAGATGAGGACATTGATGGTCAATTTAGTTGAGGAGGTGGAGAGCTTGTCTTAATCTCGGATTTTGGAATCAATTCTCTCATCTAGTTAAATAACACTTACATGTAACTATCGTATAATCAAATATTCAAATGTATGCTAAGTTGTTGTCATAATGATTAATAACTATCGTATAATCAAATATTCGATAAATAATATGAACATCCATTTGCATCCAATATACCAATACATACCAATATACCAATACATACCAATATGAACATCCATTTGCATCAAATCATTTAATTATACATCCAATATACCAATACATACCAATATACCAATATACCAATATATACAAATACATACATATATACTCATAATTCCATAAATTCATGTATAAATCAACAAATACATATATACAAATACATACATATATACTCATACACTGACTAAGGAGGCGGCGGCGGAAATGGCTGACGGCAATTACAGGTTGGCAAGACGGGCATCAAGGCTGGCAAGGCGTGGTCACTGGTGGTCGGGGGTCATGGCGACAAGAATAATGGGGATAAGAGGCATTGAATGGGTATTTGGGATTGGGACTACCAGGTGAGGTGGTCTGAATTTAGGCTCAGAATGAAATTGGGAAGAAGATTAGACCGAAATATTAGTTTTAGCGACGGATTAGCGACTCAAATTTCCGTCGTTATATTTAAAACACTCTAACGACGGATTAAGTCCGTCGTTAAAATATACCGACGCACTAATGACTAAATATTCCGCCGTTGTAATTCTCGACGTAAAAAATAAAAAAAAATTATTATTAACGATTTTAATACATTCCGTCAGTAAAATTTATTTAGAATAAATAAAACTAAAATAATATTAACGATTTAATAAACGTCGTAATAATAATTAAAAAAATAAATAAAATCCGCTAATTTACGACGGATCGACGGTTATTTAAAGTGTACAATAAAAAAATAAAAATCGTTAATTTAACGACGGATTGTGTCCGTCGTTAAATACAACGACGGATCAACGACGTATGTGCCGTCGTTATATGTTCGCTGAATAAGACCGCCAAATGCGCCCTCAAATACGCCGCAAGTTCGCCATTAATTTATTTCGTTTGTGTTACGCCGCTAATCCGCTGTTGTATGACGACCCAAATTTTTAACGCCGCTAATCCGTCATTGTCGCGTTTTTTAGTAGTGTGTGGTGAAGTGTCACATGTTCGACCCCATCAAACGCCTCTATGGGTTCGAGTGCCTTACTTGATGGGATTGAAAGTCCCATCGCTTTCTAGACGGCCGGAGTTCGGCATGGATAGGTAAGAAACTATTCAATGAATGCGAGATAGGCAGCCAAATAGGTATCGAAAAGAGTATGGAGTAGACGACCGATTACTCTTTATTAATGTATCACTAAAGTCAAGCACGTAGGTCGACTCCACGAACCCTCCTCTCATTGCTCCGTGTGAAAAGTGGAAGATTGCTGAATCAAGGTAAGCTTAAAGATTCGGGCCCGCTTGTCCCTATTGAAAGCGACTTAACGACATTTCGACTTGGAGCTTTTAAGACCACATAAGTTCATTAGCAATAAGGGATTGTCCGTCCGCTTTTATTTAATAGGGTGGTGACCATAGACTCAACATTCGCCAAGCGGTAGGTTTCTCTTATCCGGGGACATGGACGCGCTTTCTCCGACCGAACTCAACCAACCCACCGCCTCGCTCGCGATGGGACCTCAGGCCATCTACGGGAATGGAAGCCATACTGTAAGGCGTGGTTGCCGAGGTGATCAATAGACCATTGCGATGGGTGGGCATGTCTCCTCCGCTGTGGATAAAGATTAGGTCAACTCTGCACTTGAAAAGCATCGTCCTTCTCTCCGCCTCCGCCCCAAACACCGGGCGACCCTTAGTCTTTTTTACTGACCGAGTCCGCTGCTGACCTCGTCCTTACTCCGCCAGGTTATCGTTCAACCGCTGCTACTCCCGAGCTTCATCAAGATCACTTGCTTCTCCGGTCTATCGATTATTGGCGGCTTGTACAAGTTCTATCCCGATTTTCTCGTTAAGTAATTTGTCACTATTTATTAGATTTCGTTTGTCAACCTTCATGCTTTTACGCTTTGTATCGGAACTCCAAATTTTCTTTCTTTCGACTTTGTTCCCTGCTCGTGTCGGTACTCGCCTCGCTAATTGGTATGATAACCGGGGAACTTCCTTCCATGATTCGATGATTGGTAGTCTCGATGCTCTCTGCCGACCTTAAGACTTCTACCTTGACAAGATGAATGAGCAGTGAGAGCCTCTCGCCTAGTTCGAGAGAGAAAAGAGCGTGTCGGAACTCTAGATGCTACTCCTCAGATAGCTTGAAAGGTACTTTTCATTTCATTTGAAATATTTTTCTTTTTTCCACCGCATCGTCTTTGCCCTTTTCGTGTTTAGAAAGAGGCGGTTCGAAAGTGACCAGAAAAACTATTTAGAGTAGAGGTAGAACATTAGACATTTTTTTCCTAACCAACGTTTCTACCTCTTTAGTTGTTGTACATCTTTCCCATCTCGATCATAATGCTTTAGCTCGACCGCTCTCCCTTAGCTATAACAAGATTTAGCATCGCCACCCCCGCCTAGCCCCGCCTCTTTGAATATGACCAAACGGAGAGTTCCAAAGGTTTTGATTGAGGAATGGCCGATTTACACCCACCCTTACCGCAACATTTCTTAAGAACAATAAGAATAGCTAGGTTTCCTTTTTCCGGCGGGCACCTAAGCACTCTAATCTAAGACCTATACCTATCTTCGCTATCGCTCATGACTCCGTCTTATGCGATATTGGTCATTGGAATCAAAGAAAAGAACTTGAGTGTTCCATTTTATTCTTACTTCGCACAATGCTTCCGAGCTAGACCGAAACGACGCTTTCACCAACCAATCTTTTCCAAAGAATTCGCCACCCTATTGGAACGTGGAATGGAAAGGATAAGTTAACCACGCACGCTTGAGCGAAAAGGCGCGAAGCGATGGGAGGTAAACGGATAAATGTTTCAACAAAGGAAATGATCCGACCGGGTTCTAGGTAGATGTTGAACCTCGCTCATGGAATAACAATCTCCATTCCGGTTCGCAAAGGCTCAGAAAGACCTCTCCCAACTATTTGCCGCACCATGACGACTATTAGTTATATTATATTTGGGCCCTAGAAGCCAACGATCATAGATAGTGGTAGAGTTTCTCATGATTCCCAAAAAGTGGACCAATGCAAAATGATAATTGATAAGCACAAAATTTGTATGTTAATATCCATTCTTTTGATTGTTTTCACAAAATGAAAGAGATAGAGAGGGAAGTATTTTCCAAGATTTGCTCCAAATTCAAAGCAGATTCGTCTACAAACAGTATCATAATCCGTAAGAATTTCATATTACATTTACACAGTTCTTTTATTTTATTTATTTTATTTTATTTTTCTTTTTGGAGGGATAAAGAGAATGAGCATTAGAAAACCTGGTAAGGATAAATTATGAGTTGCATAAAGAGGCGAAAAAAGAATAAGGTAGATTTTGAGAGGTGGTTGTGTGTGTGTGTGCGTGGGTTGGGGGAGTGGCCCGCTATACATACTTTGGGTAGTTATGGAATTTTATGCATTTTCGTGTTTTGATTTCTTCGATATTTTGAAATTATATTAATTTTTAGAATAATTTGGACTTAGGGATAAAATAGTACTCCCTCTGTCCCATTTAAAATGTCACACTTTCCTTTTGGGTTGTCCCATTACAAATGTCTCATTCTATTTTAGAAAATAATTATCCCTTCAAAAAGTGTGGGCCCTATCTACTTTTTAATACTTTAACTACTTTTTACATTTCTCCTAAATACTCGTGTCCAAAAGAAATGAGACACTTTAGGTGGGACGGATGGAGTATATTTGTTATTTTTTTATTATTTATTAAATAAGGAGGCTATAATGAATAAAATATTCTCTATGTTCCATTTTAAGCGGTTTGTAATCTTTTTGGGGTTGTCCCATTGTAAATGACTTATACCAAAAAGGAGAAACACTTGTACATATAAAAGTATCTCGAATTTCGCAAAACACATTACTTTACACATAAAATATAATCTTCTTTAATTTAAATCTCCAAAAGCGATGAGTGACTTAAAATAGAACAAAGGAAGTAAGATTTATGTTTAGAATTATCCTAAATTTAATCTTTTCTCATGAATTTATTTGTATTTTATGCTTAAATACTTAAAAGAATATACCTCGCTTTAATGAATTCACAAGATGTAAGTTTCAATTTTTGAAAATAGAATTGACTAATAAAATAAACGAGATATAATACAAGTAAAATTTGGAGTTTGCCTCCTTGAATACTTCAACAACATATAAAATAGGGTTGTGTGAACCGACCGATCGATCAAAATTCTCCAAATTGAAAATAAAATAGTACATATTTGTTTGAACGCACCAATCAAGCCTATTTGAAATTTCGCACCTAATCGAAAACCAATCGAAAAAATCGATCGCTTTCGACCGGACAAAAACCTATCGAAGCATATATGTTATATATATATATATATATATATTAAATAAACAGATTTTATCTTAATTATTTTAGTAAAATGTAGATTAATTATTATATAAAATATATAAATATATAAAAAAATCATTTTAGTTCGGTTCGATTACCGATCGAAATTCAAATTCAAAACCAAGAACCGACGAAAAAAAAAATTCAATCAAACTCAAAATTGATGTTCTTAAAAAACGAAACAAGCCAATTGAATACGATCGATTCGATCAATTTTTTCGATTCAATATGATCCGCTTTACGGCCGTAATATAAAATTTATAGTAGGTGAATCAATCAAGTTCCTTTTATTTGTCATTATCATTGCATGTGCAGTAGAAGCACGTGGGATGATCGTACACTAGATATTTATGATGTTAATAGATCACGTAAAGTAATTGAGTTTGTTCAACTTAGTGCCATTGCAAATTATCAAAATCCTTTGAATCATTTCCCTCGGGAAAGTGTAAATAGGTGCAATTGAGAAGTGGACATTCTACTACAAGCACTATTTGTTCTTATTGTTTTTGAAAATTCGAACGTAGAAAACTACTACTATTGCGATTTTACATAGTTCCACTGCGAGTGTAATGGTGCCTCAATTTTTATTCGCATAAGTTCAATGTTGGATCCAAAATTCGTACTTTTTAAGGAAAATATCATATAATACTCTAACGTTTAGTTGTAGAATGCAGAGATGAAGGTTAAAAAGGCAACTAGCTTTTACTAATTTGAGAGAGAGAGATATTTGTGTTTTGTAGTTTGTGGAGTTCAAAGTGTTCTTTATTTTTATATATATATATTTGAAAGTGTTCATTTCATTAGAATTTTCAGAATTGTATAATTTAATAAGTATGTACTTGACATAGATTTCCGACGTGCCATATAAAAGACCCAATTACCACAAGACATTATTACGAACTCATTTAAAGCTTTATTATTCTTACGTTATGACACAAATTTGTCTGCTCCATTGGAGATAACAAAACAAAGCCTTCCAAACCACAATGTTGTCCCAGTCCATCGCCGCCTTCTGGATGGAAGGTGAAGAAGACGAGGCTATCTCATGGCCGTCGCGGACCCACAACGACAACCCTGCCGATGCAATGAACAACGCCTTTCTCACTTCCTTCAAGTCTATGCTTGGGAACGATTGCTTAATCAACATGCCCAATCCATTCTACCATCCTGAATTCAGCACCATTTTATTTAATCCCTTAGATTTGTCTTCCGCTTGCTCCACCTCGCAGCCCTTCCAACTTGATCCTCTCACCCGATGCCCGCATATTTGCCGCCCAAATCTATATATGCTGCCCTCGCTCTTCACCAACAATTTCGATAATGGCTTGATTTGAGTGATGACCAGAGTTTCTTCCTCGCTCCAAACGTGGCTTCCGTGCTCATATTGATGGGTTTTAATGGATTTAATCCTCAATTTCTAATTTCAATCCAATGCCGAGTTTCCACCATCTCCGCTTTCTTCCGACAATAACACCGCCAGCCTATGTATTGTCGCTTGAAAACCAATTTGTAGTTTGAGAATTATTTTAATGCATGAGTCAAGAAAAATAGCATAAAATAACGCATTTTTGTAATTGATGGATACTACCAACCGCCAGCCCACCGACAGCCCAAACGAGTTCGGGCCGACTTAATAACGGCCCAGCTAACCAAGGGCCCACCCCTAAACCCCAACCAACTAAACCCTAATCACCGCTACCCCACAAGGCGAAGAGTCCCTACACGAGTATGGCGGTCCCTACACGCGGAGAAGCTTCACACAGGATCGATCCCGCCTGGGTCCCGAGATATGTATAAAAGGAGTTAGATCAAGGTAGCGGTTAGAACTTATCAATACTAAGAGCTTTTACCACCACCGTAATCAAATCATAGTGAAAGTATTGGAATCACCTCCGTGGACGTAGATCTTATTCTCGATCGAACCACGAAAAGCCTGGTTCTTTTATCGCTTACACAAATCTCGTATATTAACATACACTAGAATTATCATCATGCGCCGCTCTGTGGAAAATCGAACAAAAGCTTCGCTTCTAATTTAATGGCAAGAACACGGCAAACGCTAGCACCGCCGATGCAGAACAACACACGAAGACGCACTGTGTGGTCACCGCGAAGGAGATTGCAGACGCCACAAATGACGCCCGAGGGCTACATGGAAAACATTCCCATACACCTCGGATCGCCGCCCGTTAAGAAGATGTCGACCAACGCCAGCAACAAAGCGCTTCATCGATTCACGAAGTCTCGCGAGCTGTTCGAGTTCCTCAATTCCAACCTCGCCAATTCCAAAATTTCTTCACCGAGGATCTAATGGAGCGGCACTCTCGATGCCCGAATGCGTATACGGCGCGAGGTCGTCGCCCACCGAGGTACATGCTCACTCGCACAATAGCCGAGAACACGACATCAACCCCGCCGTAAGTCAATCACCACCGAGATGGTCGCAACCTTCACCACCACGCGTCCCAAGTCGCCTCCACGGCATGCCGCCCGAGAGCCGAGCAAAATGTAGAGAGAGGCTGAGCCGAACTCCCTTCAAAGAGAGACGACCCGCCACCTGGTCTCCCACCCTCCGAGAGAGACGGCAACGATCTCCGGTTCGACCGTCGAAGAATATCATCTCCTTTCTCCGGATAGATCTCGACACGCCCGCCTCCACGACACGGCACCCAACATCGCCACGATGGCCTTGGGACCCTCCCACTTCCTTTTCAACACGGGCGAATCAAGGAATGGAAGATTCACATTTGCAAAATCTTTCCCGAGGTGCCGATCTCCAACGCCCGATGTCGTTCACCTCGCCCGGCCAAACAAAGATACATCGCCTGTGATCTCATGGATCGCTTAGTGGCGCTCTATCGTAAGATACCACCCATAGCCTTTTCGACCGCCACAATCCGCCAAGGACGGGACGAGACGATATCGAACTTCGCCTCGAGGTTCATCAAGGAGCTCTCAAAATTGATGGAGTAACGATCTATACATCATCATGCGTTCAAAACAGATCCGACCGGGCGCGAACAAAGAAATTACTGTGAGAAACCAAAGACAACGAGTAAACTTTGAACCCGTGGACAACTATGTCAGGGGACAGTCGATCGAAGAAAAGAGATCCGGACGAAAGCGTAGGTTGAACGAAGAAGCCGAGATCAAGTCAGGCCCGATCGCCAAGTGCCTTTGAGTAATCAGAGAGGCATTGAGTCCGACAGACCTCTCGCAAACCGCGTAACGCGCCTCCTGCTCAAATCGAGGGCGAGATATTCGAGCTCCACCGAGCACTTCAAGCCCTCCTATGAAAGCGAGGATCTAAGAAGAGGTCAATCGAGAAGATTGTGACTATCACCAAGGGTATGGTCACGATACAAGATTGCTAAACCCGCTCATAGATCACGAGCTCGCCAAAGGAAGAGCCCTCAAGAAATACCTCGGCCGAGCCAGGGAACAAGTACCAGAGGAAAGAATAATGGTGGCAACAATCTGGGCCGACTACGCACCAACTCAAGATGACGAGGACAAGGTCCCAACGCTATGAGCAGTCTATGCCATTACCGGACTGCTTATGGAAGACGAGGTCGTCTAAAATGAACGTCGGAGTCGCCCCGAGAGCCGAAAACAACGATCCGGATGGTGAGAACATCGTGTTCTCCAAAGACGACCCGATGCCCAAAATCATGCCCACCAAGACGCCATCACGATACAAGCCATGGTGGACAACAAGAACGCCCACCGGGTCTACATCGAATCGTGCCTCCGTCAAGATTATCTTCCGTAGCCGTCCGATAAACTTGAGGTTGAGGGATTCAACACGCCCCGCACCCAGCCATGAGCTTCACTCAGAGGCGGCTCAACCCGGTGTCATTACCCTTCCGTATCAGGACTTGCTCCTGTGTCGGCCACAAAGTCCATTCAATTTTCCCGGCACGAGCTCCCTCCGCACAACATCATCCCGGGAAGAGATCAGCTATACCTCACCAGGCCGTCGCCTGCTGTACCACCTCACAAATAAGATACCCACCGTGCAGCATCCGTGGGCACTCAAACGGCAGCAAGAATGCCTACGAGTCTCAACCTGTGATGTAGCTCGCCTCGGCATAGCAATTACGTATCACCGCCGCCACCGATCTGACTCCGATCGGTAACCTCCACCTATACGACGACTAATTCTCCAAAGTCGCCAAGGTCGGGCCCTGGCCCAACGATATTCGCAGATGTCGTGCAACTTCGGAGGAATACAGGACGGTTTGTGGATTTCGATACAGCGCTTTGTTGAGCCAGTATAATGTTTCTCGTACCACTATTACAATCTCCTATCCTCAAATGAATACTTGATTGCATATATCGGTCCCTTATCTCATATGTTAGATCATAAGGTGTAGAAGATCACGAAGTCGCGTATGATGGTCAGCTTAATGAGATATAAAAAGTTTCACACCGAGACGCACTTAAGCGACGAGTTGCTCGTTTAGCAGCAAGATAAGCAAGTGACTGACTTAGTTGCTTGTCTATGCCGTACGCCTCGACGTATCAAGGATCACGGAGACGAAGTTCTTCTTCTTCGACCGTCGTGGAAGAACCAAGATCTCGGTGACTTACGATGATCTAAACCTCGATAAGGTATTAGGTAGTATGAGTGTCAGCCATCACTTGACTTGTTATGGGCAGAGGGTTAAGTAGCTCTAACCCAAGATTCTCCGCATCTTCGCGGTGGCGCGATTAGATGTCACTCTAGTTATCGTATCGAGTCACAGTATCCGTTAAGGATGATGACGCCTCCTTAAGGAGCCTCAAAAGGTTTATTGTACTAAACCCGCGAGGTTGAGTTAGCCGAAGCACAATAATAAGGTCTGAGTGGTACTACTAAGGAAATGAAGTTATTAATCGCTTTTAGCAGATGATTGCTATAAATGATTAATGGACGTTCGATATCTTAAATACGGTGATTCGAATGTTCAAGTGGCCGAGCTCAAATCTTCGGTAATAAAGGGTAAGTCAGACATTCTTTCTAGTGGCATGATCGAATGTTTATAAATTAATTTATGTTCGGGTGAACATAAGATAATTAATTTATTGAGGCCCAATCTTTATTCCTTAATTTGATCCAATGGTCGGCCCTCGAGGCCCTAGTCGTGGAAATCGCGCCCTATAGCTCTCAAAGGCAAGATTTTATTCTCTTTATCCACAGGATATAATTATATTTATGGAATATACATAGATCCTTTCCATATAAGATTATGGTAATAATCTCGAGGTATGGAAATAATCCTAAGTATGGAATAATCCAAGAGTATGGAAATAATCCTAATGTATGGTAATATTCCTTATGGATTATGGTAATATTCATATGTGATTATGGTAACATTCCGTATAGGATTAAGGAGTCATTATAAATATAAGGTATGAGATAATGTCAGTACTCCTCACTAATACAAACAAGATTTTCGTCTCTCACATTCGAGAGAATTTTTCGGATTTTTGTCTGAGAGCTTGGGTGATTTTCCATGTATTCTCCATAGATCCTCTCTCGAACGTTGGAGATGGGCACGCGGGACAGTCAGAAAGATCAAGCACGAGTCTCGATCCGCTTGACTGTCATCCGTTCGATCCACCTCGACCGATCAAGGTAAACACGTGAAAACCCAAGCGTGTTGCGATTTAATTATATAGCGCATGCGTATGGGTTTATAATCAATGTATGGTGAATTAAACACCAAGATGGATCTCTCGGGCGCAGGTTAACAGTTTTCCCTGAATGGTATCGAGCTACGGGATCGGAATCTTCGCGCTGTTATGTCCGTGATTGATTGTCGCTTATTATATTGTGGGTTTGTCGTCATCGTGCTCGCTTGTTTTGTTGGTTTTGTTTTACATGAGAAAATCCGTGGTTAGATTAGATTTTATTATGTAAATCTTATTGCAAAGAACAAGAGCGAAGCGAGCGACGAAGAACGAAACGAGGGAAGACGAGTGGTTCTACGCGTCTGCGGTGGTTCTCGGCATTCGCATGTAGAGCGACAGTGCGAAGAAGCGTTCTGCGCGTCCGCTAGGGCGAACTCAGATCGCGGTACAGCGGTGCGGCGCGGACGGGAGCGGGGCGCCGTTGGCGCGAGATCCGCGGAGCGACTTAGCGAGCGAGGGATCCTCGGCGGCGTTGCGCTTGGGGGGAGCGTGTATCGCGGTCGCGTAGCACCGGCGCAAGTGAGGGCGGAGGCTCGGCTGGGCTCACCTGACGCACGCCCGGCGACATTGAAACGGCACGGTACCGAGTATGTTGCCAGTTAAGACGTTGCAGCGGCCGCGCACGCTGGCACCGCCCGATGCTGAGCCGAAGGCGCGCGTCGCTTGGGGCCCAAAGATTTTGACCGCCGCACTGCTCCGTCGCCCGTGCACCGGCCCTTGAGCGTCCGCGTCTGAGGGTTGCCGAGTTTAAATATCGAGCTTTGTAAATCTATGTAATAGATTAGATTTAATTGTGCGTGGTTTCACGATTGGGCAGATGACGCGTTTTATTTTTATTTTATCGCTCATATGCATTGGTGGATGTTTAAATTATGCGGTAGATGTATGTATGTTTAAATTACGTGACAAACCTTTAAGTGTTTTACGAATCGCGCGCATAGTAAGCATGCTAGGTTTATCGCGGTTATCAAGCATATTTTAGAATTTACTGCGAAGCATGTTTTATGTTGAGTTCTATAGAAAGCATGCAGGATTACGTGATCTGCATGGACAAACCTTTTGAATAAAAAGCTAGCAAGTAACCCACAAATTAATTTTTCAAATTAAAATGTAGAGACCCACTTTTTGATCCCTAAGCAAAGTGAGAGCATCGAGTAAGCCACGTGGGTCATTGCTTGACTGTTTATCATAAGTTTGTTAGATGAGATTTCTAAATAAAACATTTTAAATCTATTGATGGGAGTTTCATGTAAACGCCCACACGCGTGGCTCGTGCGATTTTCATAAGTTCTCTAGAGATAGATATAAAATGAGATAACAAAAGAATTTGAATGGCGGTATGGTCCAGCTGAGTATACCAATTCTAAGAATTCATCTTCACTGTTAAAATTGTGGTCATTGCTAGACATCACCTCAAGTACAACTTCCATGAAGTCCCTTTCGTGATAGTTGATGTGGTCAGTAAGGTCCAATCATTAATTTCATTGTAGCAAGGATAAGTTGACATGATTGAAATTAACGACTAAAAGGTATATTTTAGTCGGAGTGAGGGGTTCATGTAAGCATGCGTCTGCGGTGGCTTGCATGTGGAATTCCTCGGGCAATTGGAGTTTAATTAATATTGTTTTATCAGGTTACAATATTGTTATTCAATTATTTGCGATCAGTATGCTTATGTGTTTACATTATCGCTTCGTATATGTCTACCGATTATCAATATGCTCGCACAAAACCGTTATCGTCAAATTTTATCCAGTGAGACGAACATGGAATATGTTCTTATCATGAGAACACATGTTTGTTACTATCTCCTAAACCGATGCCCACTCTTGATGCGACCGACTAAGAGCGAGAGTCGCTGGACTTTGGAATAAGTCAGAACACATGGCTAAATGCTATGTGATACGATGTCCAAAGGCTTGCAGTGCAAAGACATCGATGCGCATGACTTGATCGATATTTGGTCGAGTCTCGAGAGTAAGTTTGGGGCGATCGGATCAAACTCCACACACAATGGAGAGAAATCTTGGCTGTAAGATGAAGAAGGAAGTTCGGTCCATGAACATGTCTCCCCACGCTCATCTCATGGATAGTCTTGATCGCGTTGGGAGGAGGTATTGCGCTACAGACAGGTCGATAGTCAGCTCAATACACCGCCATTAGTCTTTTGAGAACTATCGTGAATGCGATCACGAGCAAGACCGAGGTTAATTAGTCGTTGCTTAATGATCTGTTCAGCGGAAGGAGTTATGGGAAAAGGAGACAGCTCTTGCTAGCACATCTAAGGAGCCCAAATTTTTTGCAAACTGGAAATAGAAAAGGCGGCCCAGTAAAGCGAGGAAATAGGGGAGTAATGGGCGAGAACATGGTTGCCACGAGGCAGAAGAAGCGAAGCAGAAGGCAAGGCTTCAGAAGGCTGGCAGCAGAAGGCCAAGTGCCCTATGCTCAAGTGCTCGGTGCGCCGTTTGCTTTTAGTCGGAGCATGTTTAGCTGACTTGTTCTACCCGTTCTCAAGGTAGTAATCGGGCGAATCTGATCATGTTTGTTACACCTGTGCGGGTTCCTGCGGACAAGGAGCGCGTTTGATGGCGAGATAACGATCTCCATGGCAGCGCGAAAGTCGAATGTGCGGTGGAATGTTTTTATGTTCTGGGACAACGCTTTAGTTTTGAAGAGCTTTATATGTGCGGATTTTCGGGAACCTTGTTTGTTTCGAAATTATTTACTCATGGATATTCCGTTATTTTTGATAGTGGTGTTTCTATCATAAGAAATGACGGTTATCACGTGTTGGCACTTTATATAATTCAAGCTTTATCTTTTCTCGCAAAACATAATACACTATAACTATGTCAGTCTTCATCAAACCCTAAAGAGAAAGTTTTCAGTAAGATGACTCTACTTTCTCTCGGATCTTAGATTAGGTCACTCAATCTAAATAGGATCCAAAGAGCGCTAAGAATGAGCTGTAATCTCACGTACATTCCGTCTCGACCTGCTGAATCTGATATAGGGTGATCTTCAAGAAGGGTTATAGAGCCACAAATGTTGGGTTAGTCCATTTCGACCTGTGGACCGATGTCCACAAGCTCGTGGAGGTATGAGTATTTTGTCACTTTCATTCGACTTATTTCAGGTGCGGATACATATACTTCACGCACAAAGTTCGCAATGCTTTGAAAATTCAAAGAGTTTGGCTGGAAGTGGGCAGAAGGTCTAGGTAAGATATCAAGTCATCTGCTACGGCTGATCGCGGTGGCGAATACCTTATAACTGTAGTTTATGGACTATCTAGTGAAGTGTGGGATTACATCTAACGTATTACCGGCACCACAATGCAAAATGTGTGTCGAGCAAGAACATAGGACTCTTTGGAAATGGTTAGATCTATGATGAGTTATGCTACATCTATTTATGTTACGTCGGTACGCATTGAGACAGGATACTTGCTAAATCTAGTACCGCCCAAGTCGACGAAAAAGACCCTTCGAAGTTGTGGTTTGGGCCAGCCGCTTAAGCCACATAAGATATTGGGGCGACCCGCAGCGTGCTGAACAAGAAGGTCGACAGTTGGAGGCTAGATCCGAGCAAATTGTTTATTATCCTAGAGAGCTAAAGGTGGTTTATTCTATAGTCCTAAGGATCGAGGTCAATTAGCACTAATGCCCGATCTTAGCAGGATTATATGAAAATCATAAGTCCAAAGTTGAAATCATTCTTCGAGAATTAGAAGATGATCGTATTCCACCAATCGATTAGGGCCAGGAGAGATGTCAGGATGTCTAGTGGGAGGATCGACACAAGATACTTAGAAATGAAGTGGGTGAGAGGTTACGGATACCGACCGTCTGAGCTGGTACCTACACGCAAGTTGTGCAAGTTGAGAACCACAAGTATCTGCACTCCACCGCTTGCCATGCCCGCTGAGAACCTCGTCGTAGTGGGAGGGTTGTTCGTCGAACGGCGATTTATGTTCGTGGGTGAATCCTGGATTTAGTCCGAAAAAGCGAGCAATAATCGACCCATGGCGACAATGCAGCGGCGTATACAAGACAACTGATGCAAGATCATGAAACTTACGTTGGCGGGTGGTAAAGTCTCATGGATTATGCTAGCGAGAGTTGTGTGTATCGCTAGATGTCAACGGTAATGTGGTATTTCTGCACTTCACGTAGATGACATTCTTCGTTTTGGAACAATGAAGTTGTTATCGAGCGAAAGAGTTGTTTATCCGATCGCGTCAAATGAAAGACTTAGGATGAATGGCGGCATATCTTGGGATCAAGTTTACCGAGATCGCAAGAGGAAAATGTGAGCTTATCTCGGGCGCTTACAAATACTGTGATTACTGCTTTTAGTATTGCGGACCGCCAGAAAAGGATTGCTTTCGTATGACATGCGCCTTTATTGCTAAAGGCTCACTCATGACCAAGCAGGAGAGTAAGGAATGAGACAAGTTCCCTACGCTTCGCCGAGGAAGTCTCATGTATGCAATGCTACGCCGCGGCTCGATATCCCATTGTGCGAATGCATAGTAGTAGATATCGCTAACCCTGACAAGCATCATTGAATCGCAAGAAGCATATACTCAAGTACCGAAAAGGACCGAGATTAATAGGCTAGTTATGCAGAATAGTCTAATGCCTTGGGTTATCTGCGACTCGTTTCAAGCTGACCGTGATAAGAATAAGTTCCTCTGGACTATGTGTTTACCTTGGGCAGGTGGAACCGTATCACAGCGGAGGCAAAAGCATGATGCATTGCGGACTCTACCATGAGCGAAAGGCCTCTGGAGGCTGCTAAGAGGTTGTATGGTTCGAGAACTACCTCCTGGATCTAGATGTGGTATGGGTTTGCCCATGAGTATCATGGTTTCTTGTGATAACTTTCAAATGCAATGGCAAACTTCAGAGGAATCACGGATCCACAAGGCGAAACACATAGAAGACCAAGTCAATAATGAGAAATGGATTAGGGAGTGGGCCTGATAAGCAAAGATTGATACGACGGATAACCTAGCCGATCCATTCACTAAAACTCTGCCAAATAAGTCTACGCGACGTTAGAGGACTGAATGTGCGCTAGATGGCACGCCGCTAAATCTGTATAAGTTCATCGCCGTGGACGTTAGAGGACTCGAATCGCTAGTGGCACCCACTTAGAAAGGAAACTTTAGAGAAGGGGGAAGCAAATGATGGTTTTGTTTGTAATAGCTAGTAGAGAGACACATTGATACTAAAGTTTGTTTTAGTATGGGGGAGATTGTGGATTTGTATACCGAGCGGTTTGGTTGAGCTCGATACAATGCCTTCTGTACCACTATTACAATCTCCTATCCTGAAACTGAATACTTGATCTGCATATATTCGGTCCTTATCTCATATATAGTTAGATCAACTGTGTGAAGATCCGTGTCGCGTATGATCAGTCGAGCTAATGAGATATAAAAGTTTCACACGGACGACTTAAGGAGCGAGTTGCTTCGTTAAAGCCGCGTATAGAATAAGTGACTTGACTTAGTTGTTGTCTATCCGGTGAGCTCTCGCGTATGAAGGATCACAATAGATGAAGTTCTTCTTTCGACCGCCGTGAAGAACCGAGATCTGACGGTGACATATGATCTAAACCTCGATAAGGTAAGTGCAGTATGCAGTCTTGCTCCATCACTATTTGATTTAGGCGGAGGTTATATGCTTCAACCCAAGATTCTCCGCATCTGGGTGCGGTCTTGTATGTCACTTAGTTATCTGTAGTCGAGTCATCCGATCGCGTAAGGAATGACTGCGTCCTTAAGGAGCTTCAAAGGTTTATTGTACTAAACCCCTGCAGTGAGTTACCAAGTACAATAATAAGGTCGAGTGGGTACTACTTATGAATGAAGTTAGTTAATGCTTTAGCAGAATTGCTATAAATGATTAATGGACGCTTCGATATCTTAAATACGAGGGATTCGTAATGTCTAAGTCAAGCCCGACTCTCTTCTAATAAAGGGTAAGTCAGACATTCTTTCTCTAGTGGCATGATCGAATGTTTATAAATTAATTTATGTTCAGGCAAATAAGATAATTAATTTATTTGAGGCCCATCTTATTCCTTGTCATTTCGATCCCGTGGCCGCTCTCAGGCCCATAGCCTTTGTGAAATCGCGTCCTATAGCTCGAGGCAAGATTTTATTCTCTTTATCCCACAAGGATATAATTATATTTAGGAATATGCATAGATCCTTTCCATATAAGATTATGGTAATAATCTTGAGAGTATGGAAATAATCCAAGAGTATGGAAATAATCCTAGAATCGAATAAAGTGTATGGTAATATTCCATATAGATTATGGTAATATTCCATATAGGATTATGTAACATTCCATATGACGGATACAGAAGTATGATTATAAATATAAGCTATGAGATAATGTCTAAGCTCACTCACAAATTACAAACAAGATTTTCTGTCATCCTCACATTTGAGAGAGAATTTCGAGATTTTTGTCTAAGAGCTTGGGTGATTTTTCGGTGTATTCTCCATAGATCGCTCATCACTCGAGCGTTGGAGATTGGAACGCGACACAGCCGTAAAGATCAAAAGCACGGTCTCGATCCGTTTGATCTTTCAATCCCTGTTCGATCCACCTCGATGCGATCAGGTAAACACGTGAAAACCCCAACGTGTCATGGATTAATTATAGTGTAGCGCATGCTAGGTTTATAATCCTGTATGCGAATTAAACACCCAGAGGATCCTGGGCCGTAGGTTAACATACGTTTTCCTACAATGTGTTAGCATGGTCCCCGATCACATGGGGGGTAATCACCGCGAGCTCATAACTCGTCGCTTCAACATGACCCGCTACTAAGCCGCCCGCGTAAGAAAAGAGGTTAGCCACGAGGCGGCCAGTCATAAGAGGCCAGTGACTCACCTCAGAAGGCTAGATCTTGTTCGAGGTTATACCCGACCTGATGGCTAATCGTCGTGGTCCGAAACAGGCCGATGGTGGGTGGCGACTCATGACTCAGCCTCAACAAACAGCCTGCCTAAAAGATTGTTACCCCTCCCCGACATTGACAAAGGTGGAGGACGGTAGCCCTGAAGTCTTACTTCTAGATGCAGTACAAAGGTACCACCAATCGATGAGCTTCGTGAGCGCCCAAAACGGCGTTATCACCGCTTCTGGCGCTCTTTCACTGAAGATCTCTTTCGAGCACAGGAGCTACCACCGGATGGTTTGGTGGATGCAATATTCAAAGACCACATAGGAAGATTGTCGAGGTCTACGCGCGACATCGTAGTCAAAATCAGACGAGCTCGGCGCGACCTCTAACTACCTCTGCAGCTCCTCGGTCGGACCTCAAACTCCAGCCCCAGTGCACATTCGTGGTGAAGACGGGTAAATTCTCGGAGATCTGGGCCTCTCAAGAAGGCCGCGAAATCCCCACTAAGTGAAAACAAAGCTTGATTAGCTCGACAGTGCCGGTGCAAAGACCATCGTGAGATCCACAAACTCACACTGTGCCTAACCGCATCTCAGCAGATTCTTATCTGGCTGCCGCGCAGAGAGCTTCCTTCTTCAAGATCTTGAGGAGGCTCCTGACCGCCTCGGAGGAACACCAGTCGCTTTCACAAGAATCGAAAGAGTATCTCACGACTGCCGACCCTGCCCGCCTGAAAGCAGCTGAGACCCCTTGACAGGTCACCGGCGGTATTGGTAAGAGATGAGGCTGGGACGCCAACTCTCAGCTACTTTATTAGCCGGCTCAAAGAGACGCAGGTACAATTTAAAAGCGTAGCAAGACTTGGAATGAACGCCAAGCTTACGCCCGACTCATCCAAGCCCATTCCAGGTGCCGAGCTGACTTACTCAGACAAGTCTTCGGCCGTAGTCATCCTGACGAGCAGCTGGTGGCACTGAGCTGGGCGAGCACGATCATTACTCGCGCCGGCCAAGGTGCGGCAAGCTTCCCTGCCGAGGCCAAATTTAATGAGGTCGATCCCACCGGCCGAGGTCACCCAACTCCGCCCACCGCTGGAACTGGCCCAACCCACCGATGGTCAGGCAGATTGTGATCGAGCTTCACAAGACGGCAATGAAAGCAGCATCCTCCTCCCCCGGCATAAACAAGTTGTGACCTATGCACCCGATTTACCTTCCCGACCACAAACAACGGTGCTGAGGCGTGCTGATCTCGTGACTCCCCAGGAATTGAAAGTGAAGATCCAGATCTTGAGATTCCCTGTGTCGTGTAAACCGGTCTTAGGCAAATACGAGGCCAAGGAGGATCGAATGGCAACACTGAGAAGCGCAGCGAGATGCAGACCTCATTCGTGTACTTTAGTATTCATCGTATCCCACTTGAAAATGAAATACATCCTCAGTAGTTAGCTATCAACAAATCCACCAAAGGGAGGAAGTTCATTCCGTGCATCATGAGTCCCACATCCATCATCACCGAGATAGAGCCGAACCGATGTCTCCCATAAAGGCCTATTCGAAATGCGACCGCCTCAAGATCGGCTCAAGCAAAAAAAGATGATGGTGAAATCCCAAAAGCCTCACACAGGGCGTTTTCACAGAAGTCTTATCTTCAACCTCCCCGAGGCCGTAAGGCCGACACGCACTGGGCCGATTCACTGGAAGCTCACACGGCCGCAGTTTCCTCAAAGAAGATGCCGAGGTCGGATATCGCCCACCTCGCCCAAGATTCGCCGAGCTCGCCAAAGTGTCCGGCGCCTTCACTCACGGGCCAAAAGCTACCTGCATCGATCTAAGTTGTGCCTCATGTAGTCCGGGCCTGAACGACGACATCGCCGGGTCCGTCAACAGCACCGTGTCGCCTTCATACTTAGTCGTAGTGTAGACTACTTCACAAACGGGTCGGCCGAGCCACTTTCGAGCCTCGCTGTGAGGATTGAGACCTTCGTGGAAACATAGTTTGCCGCTTCAAGATACCGCATATTTCGTCTCCTGACAACGCACCCAGTGGCCGACAAAACTTTCAAGGAATGGTGTGAAGAGCCTGTGACGAGCAACGCTTCACCTCGACGCACACCCGCAGCAAATGGTCGACCGAGGTGACGAACCACACGATCATACAAGGATTGGAAAAGAGGGGACCGAAGCAAGTGATTGGTCAAACATCCTCAAGTCCTCCGTCCCATAGACAACACCTCGACTTCGCATCGGAGAAACCCCTTCACTGGGGTCACGACCGAGGCCGCCATACCGCCGAGATCGGGCGCACTAAGCCCGCGCACTCTTCACTTCGACGTGAGTGGGAACGGGAAGCACCTACGCCACAACCTCGATACTCCGAAAAAACGCGAGCTCGCTTCATTAACGGCCAAATACAAGTGCCAGTCGCACTGCACTACAACAAAAGGGTAAAGCCCACACCAAGCAGGCAACCTCGCCCCACGAAATAATGGCCGTGAGAGCCGAGCCGCCTTAACAAGCTAGATCCCTACTTTAAGGTCCATACCGCTCACAGTGACCTCTGCGCAGCGGGCCTATAAGCTTGCTCACCTATCCGGCGCACTTATCCCTCGAACTCCGGCATATCACTCATTTAAGGAGTTATTTTACATAGCTTTGATTTCAGATCGGCAACATGTTAACCCTCTTATCGCTTTGTCGTAAGCGACGTTGTTTACTTGTTCAACAAAACATTTGTTTTCTAACGAGTATTTCACTGCCTCATCTATATCTACGTGAACATCCATTCGATAAACTACAATTTACCTTCAAAGTGACGCCTCATTTAAGACGGTACATATACTCACTCATTAATTTGAACGCCTACATGTAAAGCATACGACATTACCCAATTTGAACGTCTACATGCAAACGACATCCGCATCGGATCTCGCCAAATTACACCCCTTTATTTGGGAAGATATACACTTCAGATACGCCTAAATACATTTAATACGATTAAAAAACCAAGTCCTAAGCTATATTTGTACCTCTCTGGGGAAAATATACACTTTCAAGACAAAGTCTAAATACATTTAAT